>JAJAGP010000467.1:0-402872 GCA_025084515.1 Ancistrus triradiatus | reverse complement strand
TGAAAAGAGTGTGGTTTTGACTTCCATAACGATGGATCAGTCACATTAAGAATCAGTATTTCAAAAGAATTAGCCTTGTAATGGTATTTAGCTAACTCTTTGTCAAAAATTGTGGCTATGCCTCCCCCCCGACCATTAGGACGAGGGCGACTAGCATGACTGTATCCAGGAGGTGAGGCTTCATTTAAGGCTAAATATTCATCAGGTCTAATCCAAGTCTCAGTGAGACAGAGAGCGTGTAAGCGTTCATCAGTGATCATTTCATTTACAATCACTGCTTTGTTTGTAAGTGATCTAATGTTAAGTAATCCTAGCTTTAGTCTAATGTTGTTATTTCTTTGGCAGCTATCTGTGTTTATACTAATGAGGTTATTAAAACAGACTTTTTGAGATCGTTTACGTTTTGGGCAGGTGCGGGTAACAGAGTGTATAAGGGGCTATTTGACGTTCACACTCTAATAACTGTTTTTCGGGAACATGTGGAAAAAATACACTTACAGAAACAACACTTATAGAAGGAAAGAGCTTGTTGTTTCAGTCACTGGCAGAACCTTGGCAGTGTTCAAACAAACCTATTGTCACATACCATATAATTAGCTGACAGCCTGTGAAAATGAGATAAACCACTTGACAGTTAACTTGCAAATTCACACCCTAGATGTAGATAACCATCTACATAACTACAAAAATGCCACAATCTGTACAGTGGTCACTGAGGATTATTTACCACGGTGGTGATCAAGGAGGATCATTTACTGCAGAGGAAGATATAGAATTTGTTTTGTTTTTTTTTAATCATCAGATAAGCAGCTAAGTGTATGACTCGAAAACGAAACAATTAAATAATTTATCTACTGATTCCACGGTTCACTATAAGTTTAAATTATCAAAAGTACATTTCATGCAACTATCCTTACAGATATCTTTGAGATCCATAGTCACAGGTGAATTAACTCTGTGTAGAGCTCTGTGAGATATATGCAGTACATAAATAAAGAAAACATAAGCATTCTGTGCTCGCTGGGATAGGCACTGTAGAGGCCAAAAGTCTAGAACCAAGAGTTAAAATGCTTCTACTTTTCTTTTTTCCCCTCAAATTTAATACAATGTTTTTCATTATGAGTCATATAATCAGCACAATTTGAGTGAGAAGTTAAAAAACTTTGAGTGAAAATGTTTGGAAAAAAGACATACATTTTAGAATGTATTAGTGTTTTCTATGTTCCTCCTTTTGCAATAATGACAAACTGGCATATACACAAACTGGCAAGGACTCCACAGGTTTGCATGATTTCACAATATTCCAAAGACCATCTTGTGACATTACTGGCTTTCTCAACCTTCAAGTGCCCCCATGAATGCTCAGCAGTGTTTGGTCAGGAGACTGTTGACGAAAGTTCATGACAGTCAGCACTCCTTTCTATATATACTCCTTTCTATTTCATATAGTGTTTGGAAAGCTTTGAGGTGTGTTTTGGATCAATATCCTGCTGCATCCAAACAAGCATTTTCACTAGTAATCCTAACTTTTGTCTAAAAGTGTCCATCTATGCAAAGCCTACATTATTTTTCTTTTCAGGGTTGTGGAGGCCCCCATGCCTACTCTCAGAGAACAAACAGGTTGTAAACATGCCCTGGACCAGACGCCAGTCCATCACAGGGCTGAGTAAGGTTCGCTGTTGCTATGCCTGATGATGATGACCCCCCACCCCCCCACTCCCCCACTCCCCCACTCCCCCACTCCCAACCAGCCTCACTTCCCTTAAACACAGTGAGTGTGTCTTTCCACTGATTGTGCATGCTGTGTTTAATACACAATTAATAAATAAAAATCATTTTCTGTTTCTGTAGTTTGACAATTTGAGACATGTTGATATTTTAAATGTTTCGAAAGTTGTTTCAGTCAAGTTTACGAAATGTAAAGTGACATTTGGACTTAATTGCTATACCGAATTCTAATTTATGTAATAGTTCCTAATTCTGAAAACCAGCTGGTTCTGGTCACTGGCTGATCAATCTGTGCAACTATATTTGAAACATTATTCCATTTAGCATTTGGTGGTCTTTTTTTGCATAGCCTTCCATTCATGACTGTGCTGATGTTGCTACTAGACATTTCTGCTACACGAAAACAGCATGAACAATTGTTAGTGTAAAAAAATAAATGTTCAACTGACCTGTTGGAATGTGAAAGGTGACATCCTACAATACTGTCACATTAAAAGTCACTGAAGTCTTAAGCACAATCCATGCTACTGCCAGTATTTGTCTATGGAGATTGCATATCTGTGTGCTAGATAATAGTCATTACCAGGTGTGACTATAGCCAGTTCCACTATTCAGGTATCTTCAAATATGTGCAATCTTGTACTGCTACCATGCTGTCAACATTATACCATCATGTTTTATAATGACACTAAAATATTTTATCAGTATGTTCTACAAGAAACCTACAGGCAGTCTAGCATGGTATCTCAAAGAAGTGGTTGTATGTTATCATACACTGCCTTTTACCATAAGCACACCTTTCAAGGAGGAAGTATAAAATATAGAGAAAGCGGTTTGAGGATATGTTGTGGCTAAAAACAGTCATTATGTGAGAGGCATATATGATCACAAATCAACAAACTGAAACAAAAAAACAGAAACGTTGTATATCAAGTACCTCGTGAATTATGAAGAGTGTGTTCTCTTCCACACACCTACAACAAAAAGGGAATTTCAAAAAGAAGAAATGGGTCCAATATTAATAATTTGTGTATCTCTCTCTGTACTAGGCTCGACACTGTCAGATAACCTTTCATCATAGCCTTTAATCTGCAGATCTGGCTGAAGGAGCTGCAGCACCTTAAAATTGCAGCTCCTTTTCGTACAATGACATTTGACTTATCTGCACTTGAGTGCCAGTAAATCAGTAGGATTTTAATTTGGCAAGGGCAGTTTCCAGTTTTGGTAAAGCAACACGTAAGTACAATATATCTTACTAAAGATGGCATTTTTGGCTCATTTGTGACTACATTGGGGGAAAGTAATAGTACTTTTGGGTGAAATGTTCAAGCGAGAATATGTTTTAATGTGTTTTAAATAACAACATTCCTCATCTATGCCCACAGGAAAAGACCAATCACATATGCATTGTCCTGATACTTGGTCACACCTCACATCTCCTAATAATAGCACTAATTCTGTCAGGTAAGAATTTCTCCAGTGTCTTATGAGTTATTGTAGATTTGAAGCCACACTTTCTCTAACTAGGTGCACAGTTCTACTAGAGCAGTACACTCGTGGCATACTGTTTTTTCCTTCTTGTTCCAAATAATCTTACTAGTTTACAATAGATTTTGCTAGCCATTTTCTGTGTCCTAAATTCAGTGGCAAATGTTTACAGATGTCCTTTTTGACAATTAAGCTTATGTCTGCAGATACCGGTATGTACACACCTCAGAGTATTGATAATAACTGACAAACCTGATTTACACTGCATTTATTCTGGTGTTTAGCATATCGTTATTGCAAGCAAAAAGGCACTACCTTTGGTGAATGTGACACATTTTATAGACTATTTATTTCCATCATCAGTCATTAGTGGATATAAAATGAACATGACTTTTAATATCATGGTAAGGTAAGGCCAGGACTCTGTGCAAGCTGGTCAGGTTCTCCAACAAAGTTAGCAAAGCACATCTTTATGGACATACTATAGCAGAGCAGAAAGTTGATGAAGTGACTTACTGTCAGTTCTACGTCTGAGTTTTGATTCTTCACTGAGTTATGATGTATCTGTGTGCAAAAATGTGATCTGCTGTCTTACAGTGTCTTTTCTCAAACCTTACCTTATAATTATACACTGAATAAAATAAAAGTTTATAGTGAGTTAGTGATTCTGATAAAAGGTTAGGGGATTAAAATGCCCTGTAAGACGTAGCAAATCAGTCAGACAGTAGAGTTTGACTCTATGCCAGTCTATTCACATTCTATTCTTTTTTATGTGGTGGCGCATTTAATTCAAATAGAAGATAAAAACACATGTAAGCTACGTGATATCACTTTAAGTGGTACGTTTTTCTTACTTTAATTGCTACTTCTTACAGTTAGTATGAATAAGTTTTATAACTAATAACCAAGGAACAAGCGATGTATTTTATTAGAATTCAATGAACATATCCAATAACTTTTTAAAAATGTGATTTATTGTATAATTCTTCCAAGTTTTTTTCCTTGCCTGTTCTTCATACCCTAGAAAAATGAAGAGTTTTCAGTATTACATTCATTGTTTTTTTTCTCTCTTTTTTTCTCTCTACAGAGTGCTCAGGGCTCTGAAGTCGACTAGGGTTAAGTGTCTTTCTTATTTGGGCCTGTGGACCAAAAGGGCAATATCCCATAATACCCAGGAAGTATAATTACTGCACATTTCCAGTGTCTATATAGCATCCCTAAACACTGAGCCAGCTAAAGCTCTCTGTCAAGGCAATGCCTTCTGCTAATCACTCTCACAACCAGACTCACATTTTATTTTCAGAAAAGAAAGTACTACAGTCAACTCCAGAATTATTGGTTCCTTTCGAGAGAATGGTCAAAAATAATGAAAACTGCACACAAAATTCATAACTTTGCCTTAAATAAATCTTAAAGTTCCTCAAATTCCAAATTCAGAAAAACAAATCCCTTTATAAAAGCAACCCACAAAATTCAATTGATCTAGTGTCATTTGTACTGTAACAAGAATCATGTGTTTCGTAGAGATAACCAAATCAACATTAGTACTGGAAAATTTGTGAACCTTTATGTTTGCATACGTGTATTATGGTATGACAAAAAAGCTTTCTGAGGGCCTCTGAAAAAGACATGTTGATGCTCATCAGGCTGGAAAAGGTTACAACATGATTAGTAAAGACTTTGGACCACACCATTTCACAGTCACATAGACTGTGTGCAACAAAGAAATTCAAGACCATTGTGTGTACTCGGCTGACCAGAATTATTAGATCACTCTAAGTACAAGGTGTGTAATAGTCCACAAGGTCACAAAGGATTCCAGGGTAAATAAAGCAACTTCTAAGCAAATATATCTGGAGGAAGAAAAAAGACAATCTAATCCAGAATAAGAACATTATCCCTTTTTCTTATGAAGCACGGTGGTGGGTTCTATCATGGTTTGGCCCCGATGTGTGCAAGCACAAGTGCCCTGTGATAAATTGGCACCCTTGCACCCTGTGCTGCTCCTTTTAACAGAGAACTGGATTAAGCAGGTATAAGGATGAATTAATGAATCCACCTACTAGTATAATTTTGGGAGATGGATCGAATACTTTGGATACTTTGGATACTTTGGATACTTTGTTTATTATTACACCTTGCTAGTACTGGGTTGGAGATCCTTTTGCCTTCTGAACTGCCTTAATTCTTTGTGTCATAGATTCGACAAGTTGCTGGAAATATTCCTCAGAGATTTTGGAATATATTGACATGATAGCATCACAAAGTTGATGCAGATTTGTCAGATGCACATCCATGATAGAAATCTCCTGTTCCACCATATTCCGAAGGTGCTCTATTGGATTTAATTCTGGTGACTGTGGAGGCCAACTGAGTACAGTGAACTCATTATCATGTTCAAGGAACCAGTTTGAGATGACTTGAGCTTTGAGACATGACATACTATCCTGCTGAAAGTAGCCAAGAAGATGGTTACTGTGGTCATAAAGGGATGGACATGGTCAGGTAGGCTGTGGCATTTAAACAATGCTCAATTATTAAAGGGCCCAAATGTAGCGTGATCGCTGTATCTCCCTCTCTTTACCTTCTTCCCCCAAGTCATAAAACTTTACAACATCTTGGAATGCAATGGCCCCTTGGACATGATCTTACCTCAACCGTTTGACTCCAGTGGCTGACTCATACTGAAACCAACGGAATTGGATGTCTGTTCAAACAGACATACAACCTTCAACATCTCCAATCATAAACTAAGTCCATGTGCTAATCTTAAAAAGGGGGTCTTCAACAGTCCAGGCCACTAAGTTTCTCAATTTTCCTCTGACTGCTGCAAAATTAACGACTTTCTTTCGCAGCCGGCCTGGCGCCAGAAAGACACCCCTGGATTTATGATACCAAGAACTCCGCTCTTGTCCTAAAAGAGACAACTTTAATAATTGTATTAAACTCCTGATGGGAACAGATTATCTTCATCGAAACCTTTTAATTACATAACAAATTATATTTGGATCCTAATAAATCTAGACACACCAATATGCATTTAGATGATTCATACAAAGAGTGGATCAAAGATATTTTGTCATATCCACACATATAATTATAAATATTATACATATGTATGTTACTGATCTGTCATGTAATTTTTATATCTACTTGGTTAATGTTTTAGTAATAATGATCATTTTTTTATACGTAATATGGTCCCGTTATGCTATAAGTGGTTAAGGTTACAAATAACAGCTGTTTTTATCCACATGTATCGACCGCTCGTTTAATACTGTTCATACTTATAAAGAACAAACATGAAGTTATTTACAATGTACCGTTCCTACATCTTGTATTAATCATATTAATTGTTTTAGTTTAAAGTATAGCGAATGCCTGTGCTGTAGTTAGAATGCTTTAAAGATGTTCAAAGTTTATCGATTCAAGGTGCCTTTGATAATTTTGAACCTTACAACAACAAAGTCTGCATCTAAACTTGTAACTTTGAGGATTTTTGGTGTTATTGTGTGAGACTTTTAAAATCACTTTAGAAATGTAGGAATATATTTTAATCCAAGTTAAGAGCGTCTGTGGACTCATCTATGGTGAAATAAGACAACCATGATAGAGGGGTTTACTCAGGAAATCAGCTTCTCATTGGCTGGATCACGGTAATCCCCTTTGCCCCCGCCTCCGGCCGTCCCCGAGCTGGAACATTCAAAAGCAACGCGGGCCGACCGCGTGGTGAGCTAGCTTCAAGTCTTGTGTCTTTGTGTTCTTTAAAGTCTTTCAGAGTTGTAGTTTTTCCTTTTTATAGCGCTTTTGATTATTCACTCAAGTTTTTGCGTTTATTTTAAGTTTCCTGTGTACAGCAGTCTTAAGTAGTTCGGTATTGCTGAACTAGAAGATAGTTAAAAGACCAACCAGACTCTAAGCTCTACTATTCTCGCACAATCCAAGTTTTTCCGAGTTTTTGTTGAAGCTCGTGGTGCTAGAACGTGCTCGACTCCACCTTTATCTGTGGCCAAGATAGAATCTGAGTCGCACGCCCGCAAGTCGAGGTCAAGGAACCTGATCACCAACAGCCGGTAAGAAATCCAAACCGGAGTGAGGCTCTCAACACATCTGTGGTCCCACGGACCGAAGACATGGACCGGAGGCCTATAGCCAAGATCTTACAGTCCACCTAACAGGAGCATCAGAATCTGAAGATTTTTACTGCTTCCGTTCCACGTGTGACGTCAGACGACAGGCAGAGGCCCGGTTCCGTTCCATCTCCTTCGCGTGAGCCTCCACAAAGCAATCGGCAAGTACCACTGTTGTGGCTGTTCTGGGTCCCTGATTTCTCGTACTTTGTGTTTTTTTAATCTTAGAACCACGCTTCAACATAGACTTATCAATGCCTAAGTAGCTTCTACCATACTATCCACGTTCATCGTAATTAGGGTTACCAGTAGCATTGCAACGTTCGTAATTATTGCGCAACCGATAAGTTATATAGAGTCATCTTGGTTTCTGATTTTTAATACTGTGATATACATACATGTTCATCGTCATTTTATGATTTTAACTCTGTGATACACTCGTTATTACATCAGATAGTCTGTTGATATTGCCTTGTTTTACAATTAATAAACTTGTTTACAAACCTTTTGAATTTGCCGCCTGGTGTGAGAGTTCATTCCACAAGGTCGAGAAATATACTTTGAATTCACTATTCAGACTTAGACTGATCAAGTTTGTTGTTCCCTTTAACTGGTCCTCCAGATCTACCAGTAAATTATTTATATTTATAATAAACTGATCTGGTGGTGCCCCTTTTTCGTAATTAATTTTTATATTATAATATATAATTTTAATTAATAATTTTTAATTTTAATTAATAAATTTTAATTAAAATTAATCCAATTAAAGTGTAGTCTTAGGTTTGCTACACAAAGTATGTCAAGAAAATCCACCACACTATTACAGCTCTACCACCAGGCTGAACAGTTGATACATGCCTGAATGGATTCATGCTTTCATGTTGTTTATGTCAAATTCTGAACTTACCATTTGAATGTTGCAGCAGAAATCGACCAGGAAACATTTTTCCAATATTCTATTGTCCAATTTTGGTGAGCATTTGCAAATTGTAGAATCTGTTGCCTGTTCTTTGCTGACAGAAGGGGCACCCAGTGTGGTCTTCTGCTGCTATAGTCCATCTGCTTCAGGGGTCAATGTGCAGAGATGCTCTTTGCATACCTCAGTTGTAACAAGTGTTTTTTATTGCCTGTTTGCTCAAACCAGTCTGGTCATTCTCCTCTGTTATCAACAAGGTTTTCTCACCCAGAGAACTACAGCTTACTGGATATTTTCTCTTTTTCAGACCATCTTCTTTAAACCCTTTATATGGCTGTTTGTGAAAATCCCAGTAGATCAGCAGGTTCTAAAATAGACCAGCCTGTCTAGCACAAACAACCATGCTACATTCACTGTCACTTAAATCATATTTTGTTTGAACTTCAGCAGGTCATCCTGATTGTCTACATGCCTAAATGAATAGAGGTTCTGCCATGCGATTGGCTCATTAGATATTTGCATTTCCGGGAAGTTTAACAGGTATATACACCAAGCAGACATGGAAAATTACACTCCATACAGACAGTAATCAGATAGGAGGAATGACCCTCTATCACTGGAGCTGTGTGGCACCAACAGTTGCCAACCTCAAATAGTGATCAAAACATCAAAAGCAAACTATGTAAAAGCACTACAGAATATCTTCAGCCGCTGATTATAACTTTCAGTATTGATAAAAAAATTGTCAAAGGTCACTTGTACTGCAAGGATTTACAAAATGAAAGAAAATGTAATTTTCACAAAACCCTTTCTTGCCTTATTTAATCGGTACTTAGCAAGACTTTTTTAGGTGGCCTAGTTATTTCCTTTTGTGCAATGTCTCAAAACTGTGGGATTTTCAAAAGACAGAAGTTCCAAATCTCAATGTGCTCCCAAAATGAAAGAGACGCTTGTCAAATATCTTGAGCAAGCAATGAAGGGTGTTTGGCAAAGTAGTACCTCTTAAAACAATGCTGTTTTCAGTCTTACTGTCAAATGACTGCTTACTTTACTGCTTTAGTTATGTTGCATTATTGAAAAGATATCCTTTGAGTCAGGAAAAAATACGTGTCACTTTCTACCTCACTCAAATGCTGTGAAGAAAGTGACTTCCTATAACAATTAGCACACCAAGGATATTTCACTGCTTTCCCATGCTGGCTAGCAAAGGCACATTTCAATTTTCTCACTGTCTTAAAGCTAAGGTTGAGTGACAGATTGTGTCCCTGTATGCCAGCTGACAAGGGCTCACATGCAAACAGTTGAGCCGGAACAGCTGCCAATGCTTCTCTCAGTAGGACTCATGGAAATTCCATAGAGCTGAAAATAAAGAAAAGAGAGGTCAAGAGAAACCTAATTCACTATAGTATACAGTGGGGCAAAAAAGTATTTAGTCAGCCACTGATTGTGCAAGTTCACCTACTTAGAAAGATGAGAGAGGTCTGTCATTTTCATCATAGGTACACTTCAACTATGAGAGACAAAATGAGAAAAAACATCCAGGAAATCACATTGTAAGATTTTTAAAGAATTTAATTGTAAATCATGGTTGAACATAAGTATCTGGTCACACACAAACAAGCAAGATTTCTGGCTCTCACAGACCTGTAACTTCTTGTTTAAGGAACTCTCTGTCCTCCATCCTGTATTAATGGCACCTGTTTGACACCAGGAAGAAAATTGTAGACCTGCACCAGGCTGGGAAGAGTGAATCTACAATAGGCAAGCAGGTTGGTGGGAAAACATCAACTGTGGGGGCAATTGTAAGAAAATGGAAGACATGGGGTCAAAATGATCATGAGAACGGTGACCAAAAATCCCAGAACTACACGGAGGGACCTGATGAATGACCTGCAGAGAGCTGGGACCAAAGTAACAAGGCTACCATCAGTAACACACTACACCGAGGGGGACTCAGATCCTGCAGTCCCAGGAGTGTCCCCCTGCTTAAGCCAGTACATGTCCAGGCCCGTCTGAAGCTTGCCAAAGAGCATATGGATGATCCAGAAGAGGATTGGGAGAATATCATGTGGTCAGATGAAACCAAAATATAACTTTTTGGAAAAACTCAACTTACCGTGTTTGGAGGAAGAAGAATGCTGAGTTGCATCCCAAGAACACCATACCTACATGGGGGTGGAAACATCATGCTTTGGGACTGTTTTTCTGCAAAGGGGACAGGATGAATGATCTGTGTTAAGGGAAGAATGAATGGGGCCATGTATCGTGAGATTTTAAGCCAAAACCTCCTTCCATCAGTGAGAGCATTGAAGATGGAACATGGCTGAGTCTTCCAGCATGACAATGATCCCAAACACACCACTCGGGGAATGAAGGAGTGCCTTCGTAAAAAGCATTTCAAGGTCCTGGAGTGGCCTAGCCAGTCTCCAGACTTGAACCCCATAGAACATTTGTGGAGGGAGTTGAAAGTCCGTGTTGACCCAAAACATCACTGTTCTAGAAGAGATCTGCATAGAGGAATGGGCCAAATTACCAGCTACACTGTGTGCAAACCTGGTGAGGACTTACAGGAAACGTTTGACCTCTGTCACGCGCCACGGCAGCGCTCGCCGTTACATGGACCAATTAGGAAGCCTACAAAAGCGCGCCTGCGAGATACTCACCTCGCGGTTTATCGTTTGTTCTTCCGGTCCGTCGCGTCCCGCCGCGCTGCACCGCTCATCGCCGCGTTCCTCCTCGCCGCATTGCTCATCGCCGCGTCCCTACGCGCCGCTCAGCTCATCACGTCTAGACGCACATCTTTTGTAAGGCACCGTTCGTTTCTGTTCACTTCCTTGTTTTGTTTTCTTTCTACCCGTTTTGCGTCTCCTGTGTTATTTATGTTTCCTACCCGTTTTGGTTTCTGTTTCACGCCTGTTTCCGGCCTCGTCCCCATTTCGTTGTGCACCCGTTTTCGGTCCCCGCCGTTTTTCGTTCGCTGTGTCTCTCTTCGGTTGTATTTTGTTGTCAATAAATCCTTCTTTATTTGGAACCTGTGTTCGTCTCACCTCAGTTCGCCTCCCTCACACGTTACAGTATAAACTGCCTCCATGGATACGGCAGGTTCCCCTGACTTTTCATTTCTTCTTGCCATTTCAACAGCAACCCCACCCAATGCCGACCCTTTATCAAGAATTTCATTTGTTTTTTCAGTGCAGTTCCATTTGACACCGAGTATGCCAGGGTGTCGCTGGTGGTTCTTCACCTAACCGGTGAGGCTTTAACATGGGCAACTCAGTTGTGGCCGATGCTCAGGGCTGGAACCGTGGGGGAGCTCTTAGAGTTGCTGGAGTTCGCTTTCGGCTCCCCACGGGGCGTCCCGGGCATCGAAGCAACAAGTTTGGAACCCGTTCGCCCTGTCCGGCCTGTTCTGGTGGGTCATGTGCTGGATCCCCAGCTTGCCACCAGCCGGACCGTTTTGGTCAAACGCCGGCAAAAAAATAGAACTTCTGGTATCACTGTTGCACGGTTAGCCCCGCCGACTCCTGCACCACGCACGCTGTCAAAACGGACAGTCGCATCACTCTCGCTCGTGCCCACTCCTGCGTCTTGAACGTTTGTGCCAGTGACTGTGTCCAGGGCGTCAGCAGTTCCAGTGGCTGCCTCCAGGGCGCCAGCAGTTCCAGTGGCTGCCTCCAGGGCGTCAGCAGTTCCAGTGGCTGCCTCCAGGGTGTCAGCAGTTCCTGTGGCTGCCTCCAGGGCGTCAGCAGTTCCTGTGGCTGCACCAAGGGCCTCGGCAGTTCCAGCGGCTGCACCAAGGGCCTCGGCAGTTCCAGCGGCTGCACCAAGGGCCTCGGCAGTTCCAGCGGCTGCACCAAGGGTCTCGGCAGTTCCAGCGGCTGCACCGAAGGTTGCATCCTCGACAGAGGCCTTCCCTAAACACCATCAGCTTCACAGAGACCCTTACAGAGAAAATCTCTTCCCAATAGACCCATCCAGAGAAGGTCTCTTCCCAAGAGACCCCGTCCAGAGAACGTCTCTTCCCAAGAGACCCCGTCCAGAGAACGTCTCTTCCCAAGAGACCCGTCCAGAGAACGTCTCTTCCAAAGAGACCCGTCCAGAGAACGTCTCTTCCAAAGAGACCCGTCCAGAGAACGTCTCTACCAAAGAGACCCGTCCAGAGAACGTCTCTTCCATACGAGACCTGTCCATAGATCGTCTCTCACCAAAGAGACCCCTCCAGAGAACGTCTCTTCCAAAGAGACCCTTCCAGAGAACGTCTCTTCCCAAGAGACCCGTCCAGAGAACGTCCTCTTCCAAAGAGACCCGTCCAGAGAACGTCTCTTCCAAATCGACCCGTCCAGAGAACGTCTCTTCCCAAGAGACCCGTCCAGAAGAACGACTCTACCAAGAGACCCGTCCAGAGACTGTCCCCTCCAAAGAGACCCGTCCAAGAGAACGTCTCTTCCAAAGAGACCCATCCAGAGAACGTCTCTTCCAAAGGAGACCCGTCCAGAGAACGTCTCTACCAAAGAGACCCGTCCAGAGAACGTCTCTTCCAAAGAGACCCTCCAGAGAACGTCTCTACCAAAGAGACCCGTCCAGAGACTGTCCCCTCCAGGAGAGAAAGATCCCCATCCACGGCTCTGCTCTCCAGCATCCCGTCCACGGCTCTGCTCTCCAGCATCCCGTCCACGGGCTCTTGCTCTCCAGCATCCCGTCCACGGCTCTGCTCTCCAGCATCACACGTCGTTGACTTCTGCTCTCCAGCATCTCGTCCATGACCCTGCTCTCCAGCAGCTCGTCCAAGACCCTGCTCTCCAGCAGCTCGTCCACGACCCTGCTCTCCAGCAGCTCGTCCACGACCCTGCTCTCCAGCAGCTCGTCCACGACCCTGCTCTCCAACCTCCAGTCCGTCCACCCTCCAGTCCAGTCGTCGACTCCGCTCGCCTGCCTCCAGTCGTCGACTTCCGCTCTCCTGCCTCCAGTCGTCGACTCCGCTCTCCCCCCTCCAGTCGTCGACTCCGCTCTCCAGCCTCCAGTCCGTCGACTCCGCTCTCCAGCCTCCAGTCGTCGACTCCGCTCTCCCACCCTCCAGTCGTCGACTCCGCTCTCCAGCCTCCCCCTTTTCTGTCGTCGACTCCGCTCGTCAGCCTCCCGTCGTCGACTCCGCTCGTCAGCCTCCCGTCGTCGACTCCGCTCGTCAGCCCTCCCGTCTTCGACTCCGCTCGTCAGCCTCCAGTCGTCGACTCCGCTCGTCAGCCTCCCGTCGTCGACTCCGCTCGTCAGCCTCCCGTCGTCGACTCCGCTCGTCAGCCTCCCGTCGTCGACTCCGCTGCGTCAGCCTCCCGTCGTCGACTCCGCTCGTCAGCTCTCTTCGTCGTCGACTCCGCTCGACAGCCTCCCGTCGTCGACTCTGCTTGCCAGCCTCTCGTCAGCCGCCTGGCTGCTGGCAGTCCCCTCCTGGGGTCCGCCCGGCAAGAAGACCTCCTGAGGCGGAACTGCGTCCGGGGGTCCCTTTTGGGAGTCCTAGCTCCGTCTCGGACTCCTTGGGGGGGGCTCTGTCACACGCCACGGCAGCGCACGCCGTTACATGGACCAATTAGGAAACCCCAACGCGATCGGATTGCTGATTGAAAACAGCCGTGGGGCTTCCTACAAAAGCGCGCCCGCGAGAGACTCACCTCGCGGTTTATCGTTTGTTCTTCCGGTCCGTCGCGTCTCGCCGCGCTGCACCGCTCATCGCCACGTTCCTCCTTGCCGCGTTCCTCGTCGCTGCACCGCTCTTTGCCATGTCCCTACGCGCCGCTCAGCTCATCACGTCTAGGCACCGTTTGTTTCTGTTCACTTCCTTGTTTTGTTTTCTTTCTACCTGTTTTGCGTCTCCTGTGTTATTTATGTTTCCTACCCGTTTTGGTTTCTGTTTCACGCCCGTTTCCGGCCTCGTCCCCATTTCGTTGTGCACCCGTTTTCGGTCCTTGCCGTTTTCCGTTCGCTGTGTCTCTCTTCGGTTTTATTTTGTTGTCAATAAATCCTTCTTTATTTGGAACCTGCGTTCGTCTCACCTCAATTCGCCTCCCTCACACGTTACAACCTCTGTCATTGCCAACAAAGGTTATGTTACAATGTATTGAGCTGAACTTTTGTTATTAACCAAATGCTTATTTTCCACCATGATTTACATTTAAATTCTTTAAAAATCCTACAATGTGATTTCCTGGATTTTTTTTCTCATTTTGTCTCTCATAGTTGAAATGTACCTATGATGAAAATTACACATTTCTCTCATCTTTCTAAGTAGGAGAACTTGCACAATCAGTGGCTGACTAAATACTTTTTTCCCCACTGTATATACATACATACATACAGACAAAAGCTGGTTGAGAAAGTGTGATGCTCTGGGCAATGTTATGCTGGGGAACACTGTCTTTAGGTATTTGTGTGGATGTCAATTTGACATGTGCTACATACCTAAACATTGCTGCAGACCATCTTCACTATATATTAGCTAATAGCCAGATGCTTTGAGGTGTGAAGATTTAGGATTATGATAAGGGTAGCAGAAAGGCCACTGTGGACATGTATAACTCCAAGTTTTGAAAAAAGACTGCAATGGAAATTGTTTCCCAGTGAAGAGAACTCCAAAGTGTAATTGAAGTTTTGTGGGATCAGATAAAGCCACCTGGATTTAATCCAATACTCATGTTATTAAATGGATATACACTCAATTTGAGTTTTTACTACATGTGTGGATAGATAACAAGAAAGAGGGACAAGGTCAGTTTCTTCCCAAACCTTATACTTTACTTTGATAAAAAAAAAGGGAGGGTATTACATGGCATCAACCAATATTGTGTAGAGAAAAAACATGTGGCAATAAACTAGGTTGGTACATGCAAACACCTGGACTTGGGGAGAACACCACCACAATGCAAAACCTTAGTTGCAAAAGAGAGTGACATGGATTGTTATCTCAATTACCTACATATAGAATCGAATTAAAAGAGGAAATTTATAGGCAACTAACAAGAAAAAAAAAGATTTAGGAGAGTGAGATTCAAAATTTCAAGAATAAAAAGTGAAATGATTTGTTTTCATTGTACTCAGCAAAAGTCACTATAAAATAAGTGTCCATTCTTGAAATATAATCAAGTAAGATAACCTAATCACTAGTCATTTCCAGCAACTTCCTCCTGAGATATCTGATAACAAACACAAAAATATGAAACCTCATAAATTATGTTGCCTGCTGAGAGTGTACTCACAAGATGAAAGCCTTCATTCCAATTTGTGTAAAAGAAGCCTATGAAGATGGCTTCTCTTCTCTCCCTAAGTGGCCCCAGCCAAGACAAAGTGACACAATGCCATTTTGCTTGGCATTTTCTTTTATGCCGGAATATATGTTCGTATGCAGCAATGTTAATGAAAACAAATGACTTTAAACAAGTTCTGTCAGACATCAGAAGACAGGAATGGGCTATTTGTTCACTGTGTTGTGTTGGTAGACAACATCAGCCCAACATCTCTGCCTCTTCTATGAAGGTTACAGAGTACAAAGATTAAAGTAGAGGCAGCCAGCAACCTTAAATGGCTGCCACTAAGAGCAGAACTACTACTTCAAAAAAATGTAGGTAAGAAAGTGTGAACAGAAAACATGTAGGGGAGAGAGAGAGAGAGAGAGAGAGAGAGAGAGAGAGAGAGAGAGAGAGAGAGAGAGAATAGAGTGGACAAAAGTATATTGAAATTTAGAAGAGATGGCCTAAATAATGATGAGTGAATAATAGAATGATGGACAAGTGTGAGATGGAGGGAGGAAGAGGTGGAAGAGTGTGGGAGAAATCGCATTTGTGACTTGTTTGACACCTCCACAAAAACACCGCACCGGTCTGTCAATCAGCAAAGCCCCTCTGATTGATTTTCATCTGCTCTCAATAAGGGTCTGGAGCTGCCTTGCAGCTCTCCCACCAAGTCTGCCTGCCATTTTGCCCACAGCCTCTCTCATACACACAAACAATGACACACGCACACACACACGCATGAGTCAGACCAAATATCACCCAGTCCACTGCCAGTTATCAATCAATAGAATGAATTACAAAACTGGACAATGTCTGCAGTCAAATTAGATATGCATTTTTTAAAAGGATTTTTTGGTAATTAAAGCGTGAGTGTAAAACAGTTCTCTGCAAAATCTCTACAAACAAGTGCAAGTATGTAAACAAGCTAAAATTAAGAGGAAAAATACTGTAACAAAAGAACTGATTTACAAGCACTAATTTGATATTGTGAAAATTCCAAGCGTACATGCATCAATAATCACATTTATTTCAACAGCACTGCTAGTAATACTGAAGCCATGTCTTTCTCAGTAGCAAGATAGCAATACAAAAGTAAAAAAGAGACCACGAAATTTAGTGTAACACTCCTCCAAGAAATAGTAAATAAAGAATAAAAAGATAGCAGTTATATGCAAAGTAGCAGTTATATACAAAGAAGCAAAATACAATAATGAGTATGAATAGCATTATGACAGTGTGCAAAGTCCGCAGGGTGTCCAGGAAAGCAGTCTTTTGGGATGGGTGTCTAGGTAGCAAATGGGTTCCTGTGTAAAGTGACTGTGCATATGTGCAAAATATGCAGAATTCCGGCATATTAGGATGGTGTGAGAAGTTATATCAGTCAGTTTGGTGTAGTGGAAGCCACAGCTCTAGGGAAGAATCTGTTTCTCAGTCTGTTTGTGTGAGCGTGGACAGCCCTGTACCTCTTGCCAGATGGTAGCAGGTCAAACAAGTGGTGTCCAGGGTGTGTTGCGTCTCTGCTGATGCTGCCAGCTTTCTTCTGTAATCAGCTGGTATAGATGCTGTCCAGGTTGGAGAGGTCAGTTCCAATGATGTGGTGCAGAATGTGCAGCTGAAATACCACATGATCACACAGTGGATGAGGATGCTCTCGATAGTGCTGTGGTAGAAATTCACTAGGAGTTTTTGAGGGAGTCAACAGTAATATCCACTTGCTAACATTGGTCCTAGGTGGGACAAACATGAATGAGAGGAAAAACTTAAACCAAATCAACTTGGCATGATGGCCCTTTTAAATTAGCATCAATTCACTTAGATTCACAAGTGTGCAGTTTTTGAAGGTACTCAGCCGGTATGTTTTCCAAAGCCATATTCTGTGTATTCTACAAAGCTGTCTTTCCAAAGCTGTATTCTACAATCTGTCACAGCTCTTCTGAAGACTTTGGTCTTCTCTTGCTTCTGTCTCTTCATGTAATCTCAGTCTGACTGAGACCAGGACTCTGTTGGGGCTACATTACTTTTACATTACATTCTACATTACTGCTACATTACTTCTTGTTCTTGTTGCTGGAGATAGTGCTTTGTGACACTATCATGTTGGAGAATTAATTTGAGACAAGTCAGATGCATCCCTGATGGAACCATATGATGAATAAGAATCTACCTGTACTTCAGCTGTGAGGGTGTCATTATTTTGATCTAATCAAACTATTTGCAAAAGTATAGACCTAAACCTACAGGGAACCTCCACAGTGCTTCACTGTTGAATACAGATGCTGATCCAAGTTGCGCTCTCCAGTCTTTCTGCAGACAAACTGCCCTCTGTTAGAGCTGAAAATCTGCTCATTTGCTTCATCTGTCCACAGCATCTGCTGCGACTGTACTGCATCCCGGTCCTTGTATTTTTGTGCATAGGTAGGCTTGGCTTTGTATCTCCTTCTAATACATAGCCTTTTGGACACAACCCTTCACTGAAAACAATTTTTTTAACAATACTGTATATATGAATATAAATGCATCATGGACGTTAAGCGACCCATGGGTATGCGTGTTTGTAGATATACACACACGTGGGTATGTGTTGTTTAATATCCATGATACGTTGTGTGAAACTGCACATTATGCGATCTGGATATTGTCCAAACACAATATTACAATATATACCCTACTGAACATAGTTACATGTATACAGGATATAGTAGTGTGCTCTGGCCCCATCCCAATGCGGCGAGGTGACCAAGCCTACAGCAGGTTATGGTCTCTCATCTCCTGCAACATTGCCCATAGTCTTATGGCCCGATTGGTTAGGGGCTGACTATCCAGAGCAGGGGTCAGGCAGCAGACAACCGGCTAACCAACTGTCTGCTGGTAAGCCATGCACCGGCACCCCAGACCCCACATTATTGAAACTGGGGTCTTTACCTGCATCTGCCCTAAAACTAAACGCTCTCCAAAAAGTCGGTTTTAAACAACCTCATTAGTATAACCCAGATAGCTGCCAAAGAATCACATTAGACTAAAGCGAGATTAATTAACATTATATCACTTACAGACAGGCAGTGATTGTAATGAAATGACACTGATAAACGATTACACGCTCTCTTCTCACTGAAACTTGGTGATTAGACCTGATAATATTTAGCCTTAATGAAGCCTCACCTCCTGGATACAGTCATGCTAGTCCGCCCTCGTCCTAATGGTCTTGGGGAGGCATAGCCCACACTTTTGACAAAGAGTTAGGTGTTACAGCGAAGCCATTACAAGGCTAATTCTTTTGAAATACTGATTCTTAATGTGACTGATCCATCGTTATGGAAGTCAAAACCACACTCTTTTCAGCTTATCACTATTTACCGCCCTCCTGGTCCCTATTCAGAATTTCTTCAGGAATTTGCTAACTTTCTTTCCTGCTTACTACTGTCAACAGATAAGGCTTTAATTGTAGGTGATTTCAATATTCACTTTGACAATGAGCAGGATACACTTAAAATTGCTTTCGAGTCCATCTTAGAATCCATGGGTATCACTCAGAATGTGAGGGGACCAACCCACTGCTGTAATCATACTTTAGATCTAATATTAACATTTGGTATCAATATAGATAACCTTGATGTTTTCCCACAAAGTGATTTGATTTCAGATCACTATCTTTTAGTATTTGAGCTATCTCAATAATAAATAAAATCCTTCTGCCTCGTTATCACACCAAGCGCACTATTACATCTGTTACTCCAGCTGCGTTTATTAAAAACCTACCAGACTTTAAATTTAGTACACCTACGGAGATCAATCACCTTGTAAATGACCAATTAGAATTTGTGTTTTGCTCAACCCTGGACACGATTGCTCCTACTAGGGTCAAACGCAATACGGAATAAAGGCTAGCACCATGGTATAATGACCACACCCGTACCTTATAGCAAACAACACGGTGCCTAGAGAGAGGTGCCTAGAAAGTGATTCTCATGTTCTGTGTAATTTTAACAGTAATGATTTCATGACTTTCTTTAATGATAAGATTACATTAGGCATAAAACACGATGCGTATCACATCACCAAACTATTCAGCAACCTTCCAGATGTGGCACTAGTGAAGACATTTGTTTAATTAGCTGTAAATCAAAATTAGAATCTTTTGCCCCAATTACAAATACTGAACTATCCGCACTGATCAGCTCGTCTAAGTCATCAACATGTTTGTTAGATCCAATTCCTACACATTTACTCAAAGAAGTAATACCTAGTATTATAGAGCCACTGTTAGTAATTTTAAATTCATCCCTTACCTTTGGTTATGTGATAAATCCTTTAAGTCTGCCGTTATCAAACCACTGATTAAAAAAGCCAATCTTGACCCTTGTGTGATATCTAATTATAGACTAATTTCAAATCTACCGTTTCTGTCCAAAATCTTAGAAAAAGCTGTCTATCAGCAGCTCTGCAGTTACCTCCAAAGGAATGATATTTATGAAACATTTCAGTCTGGCTTCAGGCCCCATCATAGTACTGAAACAGCATTAATTAGGGTACTAAATGACTTGTTAATGTGCTCAGATAAGGGATGTGTTTCTTTTCTTGTTCTGTTAGATTTAAGTGCAGCATTTGACACTATAGATATGATGTTTTACTAAACAGACTAGAAAATACTGTAGGTATTAAGGGATCAGCACTTTCTTGGTTTAAATCCTACTTAACTGACCGGTACCAGTTTGTTCATATAAATAATCTAAGATCTAAGCTCTCAAAAGTGAAGTATGGTGTGCCTCAGGGGTCTGTGCTTGGCTCACTTTTATTCTCTCTGTATATGCTGCCACTAAGCTCAATTATTCGTAAACATGGCATTACTTTCTACTGCTATGAAGATGATACACAGCTGTGATACACAGCTGTACATATCAGCCAAACCAAATGATGGCCTTACAATTGGCAAAATTGAGGACTGTGTAAAGGAAATAAAAGATTGGATGTCATTTAATTTTTTTTTACTTGACTCAGATAAAACTGAGGTGCTATTAGTGGGACCCAAGGCTGTGAGAGACAGGTTAGCTACATCTATCCTAAATCTAGATGGCTGTCCAGTATTGCCCAGTCCGTCTGTAAAAAACTTAGGGGTCACATTTGATTCAGATCTCTCCTTTGATGCGCACATTAGCAGCATCACTCGAATTGCTTTCTTTCAATTACATAATATCGCTAAACTTAGAAATATCCTCTCTTTTAATGATGCAGAAAAACTTGTTCATGCGTTTATAACCTCAAGATACTGATAGATTAGATTAGATTACTGTAACGCCTTACTTACTGGATGCTCTAGTAAATCTATAAATAAACTTCAGTTGGTTCAGAATGCAGCTGCCCGCGTGCTAACTCGAACTAGAAATTTGATCATATCACTCCTGTTTTCTATCATCCTGCACTGGTTACCAGTCAAATTCCGCCTTGATTACACAACTTCTTATAACTCTAAAGCCCTACATGGCATTGCCCAAACATTATCTGAGTGAACTCCTTAGAGTTTTTTACAATAATCCAACTCCTCTATCTTTCGTTCGCAGGTGCAGACTTCTTTTTATTTCCCTAGAATTAAGAAAGTCCAGCCGGGGAAAGGCTTTCTCATACTGGGCCCCCAACTATGGACTAACTTTCCCACTTTTTGTTCGAGATTTCAGCACTATCCAAAGTTTCAAGTCTAAGGCTAAAAGACATACCTATTTAACACAGGCCTTTTACTATATTTTAGAGCAAGGATCATGGCTTGGGTCACGGGCCGGAGTTCTGGATGTCATGTCTGGCCGGCTGCTTGTCCCGCTAGCCGGAGGGTCGAGTGGGCAGTCTGTCTTGAACTTGGCTTTTTCGTCCTCGTGTTCTTGACTCGTGCTCCTTGCCTTAGAAATAAGGGCATAGCTGGGTTCATAGTCCAAAGAGTCCTTATGTGATCAGAGGCGTGTGGGTTTTGCTGTCTTCTGCCTCCCCGTGGGGTTTGGCCATGTCTCATGTGATCCCCTTGGCTGTGTTTCCTACCAGATCTCCTCTTTCGAGCTAGCTGCTATAGCTAATTCTGTCGGGTCTCAGCTACACTTGGCATCAGTGATTGACATGGCATCAGTGATTGTTATAGACACTGTCTCTTAATCAATACTAATTACATTCTGTTTTCTCTCCGAGCTGTGTTCCGGGCATTTCCAAGCACCACACATGATGCCTTCATACGCTGCAGCTCCACTCAAGCTGCTTTCCGCCATCAGCTCCAGTCCCCATCATACCCGGGCCACTTAATGTCGTGTGCATACTTCACATTTTATTTTAACTTTGACTCCATGACTTTAGTTTCACTCTTAGATTTATCATCATACCCGGGCCACTTAATGTCGATGTGCATACTTCACATTTTATTCGAACTTTGACTGCATGACTTTAGTTTCGCTCTTAGAGTTATCGTCTACGCCGCCCAAGGAGGTTGGGTCCCTTTTTGAGTCTTGGTCCTCCCAAGGTTTCTTCCTAGAACTAGGGATTTTTTCCTTGCCACTGTCGCCCTAGGCTTGCTCAATTTGGGATTGGACATAGTTATTAGGAGATAATCTAAACTTGTAAAGTTGCTTTGAGACAATGCTCCATTGTAAAAAGCGCTATATAAATAAATCTGACTTGACTTGACTAGTATTGACTAAATAGCCAACACACTGCAGCATTTTCCTATACATTGATTTATTTAAAATCAACACTGACTGCCACATTTTGATTTTCTATTTTTTTTTAAACTATGTTAGGATGGGTAAAATCATATTTCACTGTAAAGCTGGATTCAGCGCATTGATTCACTCAGCTGCTCATTACCCTTCTACCGCTGGCTCTCTCTCAAATATGTCTTATGTGACAGTGCCATATATTTCTTGTTGCATCTTATGACCTGAGCAGGGAACTAAGAAGCGTGCATAAACTGTAAAGAGTTCACGAGGCTGTGAGAAATGAGCTTATGGCCACAAATAGAAACTAAGCAGCAATTGTCTCGTGATTCATGGACGCTGCTCACATCAGATCCAGTGCATGTAATTCACCAGAGTGGTAACGTGATTCATGATCTCAGTGCTTATAAGGAGCACAGCACCGGATAAACATTGCTTAGCATTCAGAATGCTCAGACAAATACGGCATGTGTTTAATATTTTTTCCCCTAGGTTTTATTAGTTTATAGACTTGATCACTTTTCTCTGGTTTAACTCAGAGTATGTTTGCCACTTGACGTGTCAAATCATAACGTCAAACAAGCAAAGATATAACTTCATGATGTGATTGAAAAAAAACAGTAATACATAAAAGTGTTATCAATGACCACCATGACCTTTTTCATTCCCTGCTTAAATGTTAATAAGCAGCAAGCAAAATCAGAAGCATAGCTGAATAACCTCATTCGTAATAAGTAAAGTGAACAGATTAGAGTTACAGGTTCAATTTCATGACTTTCTTCTTTCCCTTATGGTGTAATGCTTGCTCAATCATGCATAAATACACACCCAGAAACTAAAAAATAAATCCATTAATGCTTGTTTTTGTTGCATATTGCAAGATATGTTCCAAGTGATTTATGGTTGCACTGTCCGGAACCGAGTAGTAAACGAAGCTCCACTTTCCTGGATTGAAACCAAGTTCATTCAATTTTATTTTTGCGGGGTTAAAAATGTCAGTGGTGAGCTTCCAATTTCAAGCCTACTGTGGAGTTTAATAGCTATGCAGGAGTCTCTGCAGTAAATTGAACAGAGAGTTTAAAGTGTCCAGGGGTTTAAATATAGGGTAATAGGTATACAGACACTGGGTGATGACCCTATAGCTGAGAGCTGTAGGTTTTAACTTGTTTAGCAAACAAAGGCAATGGAACACAGTGTTCTAGCCACATGATCATCCAAGTTCATTCATTCATTCATTTATTCATCCATCTTTATATCCGTTTCATCCAATTCAGGGACGTGAGGAGCTGGGGCCTAACCGGCAGCACAGGGTGTTAGTCTGGAACCAATGCAAGGCATGGTGCCAGGCCATCGCTGAACACATCGCTGACCTCAGGAGATATGAGCTAACAGTGCAAACCACTGTTCCACCATGATGCTCATAATCCAAATTAGAAAAGCATTAATGTTAGCAGACACCTTTACCGGACTGACTGGACTACACTGCTCTTATGTGCTTTAGTAGATTGCATACCATTTGGAGAGTGGTAATGGGTGATAGATAGGGAGGGAGGGAGGGATCTGTGGAAGGCCAGACGGGCAGACAGATAAAGGAAAAAGAATAAAGTGTTTTATATATTAAAGGCTTGCTCAATTTGAGATTGGACGTAGTTATTAGGAGATAATCTAAACCTGTAAAGTTGCTTTGAGACAATGCTCCATTGTAAAAAGCGCTATATAAATAAATCTGACTTGACTTGACTTGTTACTGCATGAATAGTTGCTGGGTTGCTACAAGTGGGGAGGGGGCAGCGGGGCAACTAAACCAGGGCACAGATTATGAGGCACTCTTTAGAACACTCTTTAGAACTTTTTTTTAAACAATTCATGTAATCAAATGTGAATAAAATGAAGTTTAAAAAAGACTTTGCCATGTTCAGTCATGTTTGGGAACCTTTGGCAGGGCAACACAGTTGCACAAGTGGTTAGCGAGGTCACCTCACAGCTCCCAAGATCTTCAGTTCGATCCCAACCTCGGACTCGTAGAGTTTGCATGTCCTCATCGTGTCTGCGTGGGTTACTCCAGGTACTCATATTTCCACCCACATTTCAAAGAGATGCATTAGGTTAATTGGTTGCTCTAAATTGCTCCAGTGTGAGCGTGTCTAACTAGAGTCGCCATTGATAGAATAGCAACTGATGATGTGATGCTAAATAAACAAATGAAACAACAAAACGAGCACCCTGGTTGTGCCAAATGCCAAATTATGTGGATACAGGGAAGAATGGGTTCTATTACATATCATTAAATCATGGTAGCTAGTGTTCACAGTCAACTGGATCTGAAAAGAGGTTGGATGTTGCAAGACAAGAATAATCCAAAGCAATCTCAAACTACTGAAAGAAAGAAATTAAAGATTAAGGTTTGTAAATGCCATCACCGTCCCCAGAATAGAATAGTATTCCAAATTTTTGGGCAGATCTAAAACTTGCTAAGCTTGCAAAGGTTAATCAAGTAGAAGCAGTCTGCAAGGAAGACTGGGGAAAAAAATCCTAAAGGAATAAGATCTGAAGGTTGTGATTTCAATATCATCATTTTTAAGATAATGAATTTTGAGTTGCAGTTTTTCAAATATGTTAATGTTAGAAAACAACACTTGATACATGTATATTTAATTGTTGTTCATTCAATAATGCATGCAAATCCAATGTTTTGGACAGTAGTAACAGTATTTTCTTTGGCAAAAATCTATGTAGATGATGTAAAGTGGCTGATTGTGCATTTGCTGTAACACAATCCCTATGTCACACTCTTCCGAAGAATCGAATAAGCTACATTTAATTACATGGGCGACAAGACAGAACAATGCAGAATTATGCTGTTGTGTTTACCTGTACCCAGGACTATGAAGGGACTGCACTGTCCTCACACACAGAAATTTAATTTAAAAATGAATTCATTCATTGTCATACCTGCTTAATCCAATTCAGAGTCACAGGGAACCAGGGCTTAAATGTCTTGATGCATGCTCAATAATCGAGGTAAGAAAATCCCAGAAGCTGAATCTGTTCAACTGGACATAAGGTTTTGTGGGAGAAACGTTTCGTCACTCATCTAAGTGACTTCTTCAGTCTCATACTTCTGGAATAGGGCTGAAATGGTTATGCAGTGAGCAAGGCAGGGACCAGTCTTAGACAGGGTGCCAGTCCATTGCAGGGTACCTATTTGTGCCCTTGCACACAAACAGAAATGCTTTAGAGATGACAACTGACTTAAGGCATGTTTTTTGGAATGGGAGGAAACCAGAGTACTCAGAGTACCTAAACTCCAGATAGAGTGTATTCTTGGAACTGTCCCAGGGATCTCTGGAGCAAGGAGGTGACCGTTCTAATTACTGTCCCACTATACCGCTCTAAAACATATTTTAAAAATATAAAAAATAACACACACACAACACAAACACAAAACACAGCATATATTTTACCTTTTAAAACACATATGCAACATTTTTAGGCAGTATAGACTACACTGTATATGCTGTCATATGCTAGTACTAAACCAGTATGGAACACTCATCTTATTATACCATACATAATTTCCTACACATATCACCTATCTGAAGATACAATGCAGTATTTTATTTTTCTTTCAACAAGATGAAACTTACACAATCTAACTTTTGAGACCATTGCCAAATAACATGAGTGATACACTTATACACCAGCTAAGGTGGTAACCCAAAAAAAGGCCAGTACATATTTCAACATTGACAGCATTCACCCTGCTCTACACCCTTCATCAGGAACAGTGCCACATCATAGAGTGCAGTATAACATATAAAACAGGTTACTCTCTCTGCACAACACAATTTCACCATTT
Source organism: Ancistrus triradiatus (assembly GCA_025084515.1). Lineage (NCBI taxonomy): Eukaryota > Metazoa > Chordata > Actinopteri > Siluriformes > Loricariidae > Ancistrus > Ancistrus triradiatus. The sequence continues at coordinate 376,791 of JAJAGP010000467.1, read as the reverse complement.
TATCACTTCTTCCCTCCAAATAATTCAGTCAGGGTTCGTTCAAACCCTCCTTTCCCCAGACGTTATTATGTTCCCCAGTCACTCAGCTTCCATGTTGAGAATGCAGCTCAATCACAGTAACCTTGGCAATGATGCACATGTGCATTTGTATTAGACAGAGGCATGTTAGATAAAGAAGAGATGTTTTGGTGAGGTGGGGTTATTTGTTTTTTGGTACAATTTCTAATTACTCTGATGTTAATTACTCAGAATTCAGCAGACAATGGAAACAATGGTATAAAAAAGGGTGCTGTTTAAGATTGGTGTGGAGACGTTTTCTATGCTGTCTTAGCGCTGCAAAGAGAATAAAGACGAAGGTGACGGTTTCACTCTGAATGATCCTTGCCTCTGTTTATTCTTGATTTAAGGTAATTTTATACGACAACTTGCACCATCTTCACTGCAGGACACTCAATCAACAAGTCAGAAAATGTGACATTTGCTGAAAGATAAGGTCTACCTATATAAAGTATACAATCAAGATTATAGCTGTTCTATGAGACTACTCTTGCTGTACCATAGAGACTGCAGGAGATGCATCCAAAAGGTTACTGGTCAGATAAAAGCTCATATTTGGTTTGTAGGAGAAGAGATTGCAGAATGGGAAATGAAAAAGGCGGGGGTCTAATTTCCTGCATGCTTCAGCGAGCAGGTGGCCGTGGTGTTTGGATGCTGGAGATGTTCCACATAGATGCATATCATTCAGCACAAGCACTATACACTGTCAAGTATGAGTCAGAGTTACATTCCTTCTAACATCAAGCATTATGTACCACACAATAGTTGGTTTCCTGCATTTTAATTAGTTTATTATCGATTCCTATAATATTTGTTCCATATATTCATATGTCGTACAAGATTTTGATTGAATATAATAATTGTGCTGTAATTGCTTAATGTAATATATGCTTAACTGCAGATATCCAAATGAAAGTGTTGGGGGAAGCTTTTCCTTTTAGTGCTGTGTACTTTCTTATATATTGAGAGCCAAAAGTATGTCTAAATACATGTACACTGGGGGCAAAAGTGTTTTTAAGTGTCTTTAATACATTGTTTTTCATTATAAATGCAATGGCAAAACAAACCTCTAAACTACTTGAAGACCAAGGAAGATAAGGGAGTGCTGACTCTCATGGACTTTCCAAACACAGTCACCTGAACAAAACAAAATTGATCATATTTGGGGAGGACAAAGCCAAGCAATACTGAATATTTGCAGTATATGGAATACTGAATACTGAAATCATACTGGGAAACATGGATCATCATACTAGCCTACTAACTCGAGTGAACACTATCAATACAGTAAAAGAAGGAACATGCCAAATACTAAACAAATTCAGAAATGCATGCATTGTTTTACCCTGTCACTCACATTTATTAAGCCAATTATATGATTTGTTATCAATTCATGGTATTAAATTTGAAAAAAATGCAAAATAGAAGAATTTTCACTAGTGGTTTTCATACATGCCCCTACTGTAAATAAATGCATATACACACACAGTCATAAGATAAATCATCAAAAGTTTAAGATAAATATATTATTTATTAATTAATTAATTTATTTATTTATTTTTAATAACTGACATGTAATTTATTTAATTTGCAAAGTGCTTTACTGTGGCTGACAGTTTTTTTTTTTTTTTTGCAAGCTTCCTAAGAAGGATACACTATGCTTAATAGCCATAAAACGCTTCTCATGATCATTAAATGAAATTCAATATAGTGTTCACAATGAGGTCTAAAAGTAAGGTTGTTAGGTAATAAAATGAGTAGTGTTAACCTTGGAGTGCAATGCAATGGTAAGCACAAAATTGGTTAAAAGCCAAGACTGGAAAATCATGTGAAATTGTATTGACTGCAGTAATTGGCATCCTGAAGAACCAAAGAAAGAGTACATCAGTGAAGGACAAATATATTTCTTGTTTAAACAGCTACACAAGAGGGGAATAATTTGTCAGAAAGACAAAGTATGACAGGTATAACACAGTACAGAGTGGATAATAAGCTGTATCTTTAGACCATTTTTAAATATCTATGTAAGCATATGAAGATGTGGGAGGAGGCCACCAGGGCAACAGGAGGACCCAGAAAATTCTGATAAGCCACTGACATCCAATTTCAGTTATTATTATTATTATTATTATCATCATGTTTTTGATAATACAAACAGTTTGTATGTGAGATGAATAAAGAGCACTGAAACACTTAATCTTGGGTGTAAAATATTTAAAGCAACAAAATATACAGCAGTCCAACTGCAAATGTTTGCTTGGGTTACACGGCAGTGTAATACACTAGCTCACCAATGTGGTGTCCTGGCTTTGAATCCTGGTGGTGCCTTACACTGGGTCAGCAATCTCATAGACACAAAAGGGTTATGACTGAGGGAGGACAGACCAGATGACAGTACATAATCACCTAGAACTACAAAAATGACCTTTAATCAGCCCTGCAACTGACTGGTGCCCCATTTAGGGTACCTTCTCATATGTGCCCTATGAATTCCAGAGATATGCTTTGAAATCCCCTGCAGGGCTGATCAGGATAAGCAGGGCTTAAAAAATGTAGTTGTATACGTTCATGACCTTCACTGTTCTGTAATGTGACTTATTTTGTATTTTGTTGTTTGTTTTAATGCCATGTTTTCCCCCATCTCTCACATACTGCCAGTTGCATCTACATGTAACACCCAACCCATAAAGAAGGCTCCATCGGTAATCTAACCACAGTCACCACAGGAGTGAGCCAGCATATTAGACCAAGAAATACTGATAATCTGCCATAAAGTGGGCATTTGTTAAAGTCATGTAACTTCCGGAATATCACAAAGCATAGAAATATGTGTGCTGTGATTGATCCACTCATAACATAATCAATCACAAAGTGATGCAATAACTGATTCATGAATAATTTATTCTGCTGATGTGTTTGAGTTGTATGAATTTTACAGGTGAAATACAGAAAAGAGGATCATCAAGAAAGGTCCAGATTCCTCTGATCCAACACCAAATCCCACTTCATCCAGGACCAAGGCCATGACTCTCTCTCCAGCTTACATTCCCTGTCTACCTCTAAGTCTCTGTGCAGCAGTGCCAACACAGACCTGCTCCTAAGAGAATAAAGACCAATTTGCATAGACAGAGCTTTAGAAATCAACACCAGTCTCTTCTGCCTCCTTCTATGACATGATGCTTTTTTATCTTGGCTGCGCATTATGCTATTGTTTCATTCATACCAGTGAAACCTCAGCTCCATCCTTAGGGATATAAAATGTGTCCAAGAAAGGTGTTCTAATCAAATAACACAGAGACACCACTAAGTCATGTCATCCACAGAAGAGAAGTGTGTATATATGTGTATATAACAGATTAATCCCAATTCCCACCTGAAGTCCACCAGGCTGATGAATCAAGACCAATTGTTGGAATAATGTAGCAAAAAGAAGGGTGGACAAACAAACATGCACACACATAATACTGATAAATTAATTCAGGTTGGATTTAGGCTAGGGATAGGCATTTCAGATAACCAGACTGGTTAGAGGAGGATAGAGTAAACAAAACTTTACTTAGTGCCAGCTTTACACCAAATGACTTTCAAACAATTTCACATACAAATGTACAATGTCGGAATAAAATCATGAGAATCTTACTAGAGCAGCGTCATGCCTGTGTCCTCTCAATCGTTTGGTGTAAGGTGATCAGGATAGCTGTTTTAAGTCAGTCATTCTCTGTCCTTGACGGTCCAATGAAATCAGCTGGGTTTAATATTATCAGAAGTCTTAAGGTTCACGAAAATAGTGATGTGAACATTATCAACAACCAATAGATGAGTTCTCTCCAGGACCAAACAGGAAGCAGCAAGGCGAGCGCAGGAATGTCTCTGGCGGGTAGAGTGGTGTTTCCATTATGATCTTAAGATACCAATCAAAGATACAATTCTTAAAAAGCCACTTTTTTGTATTTATCAGCCTGTGTGACTGACCATGCTGTTTTTAATTTGTTGACTGATTAGTTTTAGGTGTGTGAATTCAAAATATTTTCAAAAGATACTCTATTTTGCACTACATTGTGCTAATGTACAGTAGTTTTTACAAAGAAAAGTTGAACAAATACACATTTTGCATGAATTATGATCTTTATTGGATTTTTCTTTTTTTTTCATGTAAAACAAAATCAAACGTATAGCAGTTAAACATTCTTTGCAGTACAAAGATACAACAATGGGGGAATGGGGACAAATTCCACCAAACAATTTGAGAACCTTTGATAATTCATCATAATAAACAGAATATATGTGGCTTCCCTGCCACAAAACTTAGACTTGAGATGAGTCATGATGGTAAACAATTTTGAAAAGTAATCTAGCTGCAGTCTTGCAATTAGTGACTAAACAAGATCCCCAATCTTTGCAAAATCACATTCTGACTTCAGAGGTGAGAGGGTGTCAGACTTTAGTCTTCCAAAAGGTTTTCAGAGCTTTTTTAAAGTCTTCTAGTGTATGGTTAGTGTAAGTAATACATATACATAAAGTAGTCATCTACACAACTAAATAAATAGGTACATGTCCCTAATCATACAACACGTCAAAGATTGAAGCTGCTAGCTACTGCAGCAGAAGACCACATCAGGTACCACTCCTGTCATCAAAGAACAAGCAAAAGACTACTATTCAGATGGAGTCACCAAAATTGAATGACAGAAGATTGGAAAAACGTTGCCTACGAGTATCGTTGCTGACCATGTCCTTCCTTTTATGACCAGTGTATCCATCTTCTGATGGCTTCTTCCAGCAGGAAAACGTGTAGCCGACAAATCTACAGAAACTGCGTGATGCTGTCATGTCAGTATACGGACCAAAGTCTCTGAGGAATGTTTCCAGGTCCTAGATAAATCTATATCACCAAGAATTAAGGCAGTTTTGAAGGCAAAAGCAGGTCCAACTCATTACTAGCTAGGTGAACCTAAAAAGTGGCCAGTGTGTGTTACTGTCTTGTTATTTGAAAGCTATCCATGTAACGCTGTAAGCATAAAAAAAAAATTGCTTAAATGCAAAGCGCTAATTCAACCATAGGAAAATCAATGAACTGGCTGGTGTTTTATGATCTTATACTCTATTTGCAATATGCAATGCAAGGTTTCCCATGTGACTGTCCTGCCAATTCTACTGTATTAAGGCCATTTACTTAAGCTGATATGTGATGATGTAATTAATTTCTCTGCATATGTATGAAGTGAGTAATGGCATGATTCATTGCTGGTGAAGCGACATAAGCACCTGGTTACTCACCTTAGAGCAATGATTAATAGCCCTGCTTTAAAAGATCTACCATCCGACAGAATTGAGTTCCAAACCTAATGTAACACCTGCTATATATAATCAGTCTTCTTGATTAGTCAAATCTGCTCTGTACCCAATACTATCACTTGAAAAATACATATACGTGTGTGTGTGTGTGTGTGTGTGTGTGTGTGTGTAAATATAAGTGCTGTGAAAGCGTATTTGCCCCTTACAGATTTCTTTAGTTTTTACACATTTGTCACACTTAAATGTTTCAAATTGTCAAACTAATTTCAGACAAAGATATCAAACAAAAATTAGACAAAGATACCCTGAGAGAATACAAAAAGCTGTTTTTTTCAATGATGATTTCATTTATTAATGGAAAAGCTATCCAAACCAACCTGGCCCTATGTGAAAAAGTGATTGCCCCCTAAACCTAATAACTGGTTGGGCCACTCTTGGCAGCAACAACTGCAATCAAACGTTTGCGATAACTGACAATGAGTCTTTCACATCTCTGTGGAGGAATTCTGGGCACTCATCTTTGCAGAATTGTTGTAATTCAGCCATATTGGAGGGTTTTCAAGAATGAACGTCCTTTTTAAAGTGTCACAGAATTTCAATCGGATTTAAGTTTGTACTTTGACTAGGCCAGTCTTCATTTTGTTTTTCTTTGAGCCATTCAGAGGTGGACTTGCTGGTGTGCTTCCGATCATTGTCCTGCTGCAGAACTGAAGTACGCTTGTGCTTAAGGTCTTGAACTGATGGCCGGAAATTCTTTTTCAGGATTTTCTGGTAGACAGCAGAATACATGGTTCCATCCATTACAGCAAGTCTTCCAGGTCCTGAAGCAGCAAAGCAGCTCCAGATCTTTACACTCCCACCACCATGTTTGACTGTTGGTATGATGTTCTTTTTCTGAAATGCTGTTACTTTTATGTCAGATTTAATGGGACACACACCTACCAAATAATTCCACGTTTGTCTTGTCATTCCACAGAGTGTTTTCCCAAAAGGCTTGGCGATCATCAACATGTTATCAAATGTGAGAGGGGTCTTTGTGTTCTTCTTCATCAGCAGTGGTTTTTTCCTTGGAGCTCTCCCATGGCAACTGATTTTTGTATTCACTCAGATCAACTTTGTCTGATTGATATATCACACACACGCACACGCACACGCACACGCACACGCACACACACACGCACACACACACCACTAATCAGGTATAACCTTATGACCAGCTCTGTGTTTCTACACTCTTTGTCCATTTGATTAGTTTCACATAGCATATAGAACACTTTTTGTAGTTCTACAATTACAGCCTGTAGTCCATCTGTTTCTCTACATACTTTATTCGTCCCCTTTACTCTGTTTTCTAAGACCCACACAGGACCAGCACAGATCAGGCCATATTTGGGTGGTGGATCATACTCAGCACTGCAGTAACACTGACGTGGTGGTGGTGGTGTGTTAGTGTGTTTTGTGAGCTGCTAATACACTCCATAACATGTACAATACAAAACAATATTTTATACACTACACAATTTACTATAAAAGTACAAAAATAAAAGTTTTCCCCACATGACCAGTATTTTTTCTGTAATTCACAAGTGTAAAAATGATGAAGTATTAGAGGATGACTAACAATAAACTGTGCAGCAATAGATGCTGTATCTGAATTTACATCAACAAGGTGGAGCAATATGGTAAAGTGCACAGTGAGTGAACACCATGTTTTAAAACTCCAGCATTGCTGTCTCCATTCATACCAGAACAGCACACAGTAACACACCACCACCACATCAGGGTTACTCCAGTGCTGTGAATGACCCACCACCCCAATAGTACCTAATCTGCGCTGGTACTGTGGTGGTCCTGACCATTAGAGAACAGAGTAAAGGGGACAGTGTACCATGTTCTATTGGCTACTTCCAGCACGATAACATGCCACGTCACAAAGCTCAGATCATCTCAAGCTGGCTTTTTGAATATGACAATGCGTTCACTGTATTCTAATGGCCTCCGCAGTCACCAGATCTCAACCCAGTAGAGCTATTTTGGGATGTGATGGAACAGCAGATCCACATCATGGCTGTGCAGCTGACAAATGTGTAGCAACTACATGATGCTATCATCATGTCATATCATATCATGTCAAGTTGTACCAAAAGCTCTAAGGAATGTTCCAGCACATACATGCCACATCCCCCCCCCCCCAACACACACACACACACACACACACACGCACGCACACACGCACGCACACACGTAAACATACAAATACACTATATACACACACAGTACATACATCACTACAGAATATTATTTCTGAATGAACTAAAATTTTTAATCAAAGTAACAGAAAATACAGTCAATGCACCATTTGTCATTTCATACCTTTCTGTTGAAGATATGGCCTTCATATTTCTAAGCAAAAAAGAAGTCTGTGTATTTGCAAAAGCTGATTCATTTTGCACATTACAAACCTAGAATTACACTTTAGAAATGCCAATCCAACATATACCCTCAAGCAGAAAACTATTTGTTTTACTTCAATTATAGGGGTTCAGCTGTGCTGACACCATTAGAAAGGATTCTCTAATAAGCAATTAGCCTTTATTGCCATTGGACTATAAGCTGCAAAAATTGGGCTGTGCAGTCATATGTGAATAAAAATGTAATTGTACCTTGCAATTTCAAAATTGTAAATACTAGTGTAGATCTCTATAAAAAGTGGTCATTACCTTAAAAGACAATTCCAAAGCTAATTACAAAGACATTTGTCCACCATTTAAACTGTAAAATGAAAAATGAAAAGGGTTAAAAGGACCAGACGTTTTGGTGAATGCTGACTCTCCTTATATGCCTCACATAAATACATTCTATGTGGTGGAAAGCCCTGGAAAAAAAAGCACTTTGCTCACCAACAAAGCTTGCACCATTCAACAATGCAACAGTGACCCCTACAGGAGAAAATGGCCTTGAGACACAAAAATCTTCCTAAAAAATAAAAGATGACACGAATACATAAAAATAATTAGACCACAGAATCATTTGGCACATAGAAGACCTAGAACATGAAAAAAGAAGCAGATTTTTGATCGCAATGCTTGAGTAATTTCATGCGTAATTACTAGTAAGAAAGTTCAGTTCTGAGAATAGCAAAATAGCTTGAGAATAACAGTTCCTAGTGCATACAAGAGAATGGTATGAACGATCATTCCTTAGCATCTGGTGAAAGTATACATGAATATGTAGGCAATAGGAATAATGTGAATACACATGCTCCCGTAAATACACATTCTGTTAACTGTATAATCTAGGAAAGCCTGTGACTGTTCCACTAAAGAAACACAACCACATACACACCCCTGTTTGTGAATGCGGGGGCAGAATAGGGGTTACCCCTTTTATCTTGCTCAAGAATTGCTCTGTTCTTTAGTCTAAGTGAGTGAAGAGATATTTTACAATCAATTAAAATACCTAAAAGAATAGCTAAAATAGAAGAAATTGGCAAATGTTTCCATATGTGATCAACTAAAACACAGAAACACCAGTCTTAGAATTCAGGGAAAGAACAAGGTTGCCATCTTTATCTGACTTTACATCTATTTCGCAGGAGTCGCTCTAACTGAAAGATAGTGGTTACGCCACACATGGGTTAACAGAACAAAATGAGGTTGCCCACCTGTCAAATACCAACCAACTTCACCTGTTGGGATACCCTTAGCTCAGCCTGTAACTGTAAAACATAAGTACACACACACACAGATGCACACATGCGCACACACACACACACACACACACACACACACACACACACACACACACAAATGTATAACAATGCAAAAAGTCTTGCACTCACTCATCCCAGTCATCTTTCCACCACCATGTTTGATTTCACACTGTGTAACAGGGTGTCTCTCTATCCTAAAAAGGTCTCATTTCCCACCAATTAAATGTGAGATGGTGAGAGAGGGCATTAAAAATGCATGGCCACAGACAGAACAGGCAGCTAAAATATGCAGACAATCTTAATGTTTTAGAGGAGTAAATGAACACTCATACTTGAGCTACCCACTGGCACACCTGAATGTTAACTGGGGGCAAAAAAGTAATGCACAACACAGCGTGAAATAACACTTACTGCATAAAAGACAGTTTTAAATTGTCTTAAAATGTCATTAACATCAAACCCATGAACAAATGGCCACAATTTAGTCAGGGACTGAAACAGAAGGCTTTTAATCTGGTTTTCACATCATTACAAACAAAAAACAGAAGGAAATAAAAATCTCAAAGCGCTTTGTTCCTGTGAATAAAGCACTGTATGATGCAGCCTGTAACAGCATGAACCTAATTGCTCTTTCAAGAGTGCACTCAGTGGGTCACCCAAAAAGTGACAGACACAGTTTCTCACAAAACAGAAGTGATGCTACTCATGCTGGTGCATAAGTATGGACTGTTTTTAGGTACAGATTTGTGTGTGTGTGTGTGTGTGTGTGTGTGTGTGTGTGTGTGTGTGTGTGTGTGTGTAAATGTCCTCTGTTAACATGCTGATTAGATTGCACCACACTATGAAACTGCATTTACTACCATTTACAGGGTGAGCAGTTGTTGGGAATGGCCTTTAAAAAGAAAGACCAATCTACCACAGTTCATCGGATGCTCAAAAACTCAGTACAACGTGTTCTCCTTTATCATGCATTGTAAACAAGCTAATGCTGCTCACTTTTTACTGGTCTTTTAGTTGGCAGCTACAGAACTATTTAATACAGTTACTACATTTTGTCCAACTGCAAACAATCACAGTTCATAATGATACAGTGTTGCCAAGTTGGACAGGATGCCTGTGAGACAGTAACACATTGTCAAAATCAAAGGTGTCTTCTAGGCTGAAAGCTGAAACCTCCTCGGATTCACTCTGTGAAGATGAAATGGTCATCAGAGCTCTGAATGTCTGAAGGTATAGCTAATTATTTCACACTGACCTAATTATATCACTTTAATACAATTCAAGCCTTCAGGCTAGCTAATTCATTGCCATTTAATTCTCTGTGATTTACCATCTGGTGAAAGCCTACGTGTGAGTGGCTACTTGCATGCATACTTGGTCTTTGGTATCATTTTTTGTGGTAGGTGCACTGTAGTTCACAGCAGTAGAAGAGAGCTCCAGCTGTGTGCAGTGACAGAAAGAGGGAGTGTAAACCAGCAAGTTCTCCTCAATCTCACCAGAAAGTAGACTCTCATCTGCCAGCAAGCGGACAACATGAATTTACTGCATGTGGATGCAAATATTGTCCTTAACATTAAGAAAACGCATGCAAATGTGAATGACAACAATGTCTTCTTGGAATAATGCAAATGTATTCTACAAAGCAATAAAAGATTCAGAAAGCTGACATTATTTTAAAAAAACTGACACTAAAATTGCGAGGAATTTCATTTAGTAATATAAGAGTGTGAATAATTCGTGTCGTTGATAGACGGCAGTAAAACTGACTCCCACTTCATTCACAGGAGAGCAGTTAATTAGGGCTCTTGCTAAACATTCCTGAATGAGAATGAGATACGGTATAAGGGTTATACTTATAAAATGACAGGTATGATGAGAAGCTGACTGCTGTAACCACTGCAGCATTCTTCATTTGTGCTTTATCTGTTATGCAGATGACTCATCTCATGTATAAGGCAACCTCTGTGTTTACTGACTGCACTCTTTCTCAGTACGTGTTCCATATGTGCACATATACAGTATATGTAGTGTGTGTGCCTGCTGTTGTTCAGAAACACTGCACAAGTTTAAGCACTGCTGATATGAATTAATGCCTAATTGAAACAAATTACCCACCCACTGAAAGAAATACTTTTGCTGCAAGAAAGCCAAGCATCTGTGAGTGTGTTTGTGACCACTTATGCATTTAGACAAGCCCAGTATATCCACTTGCCTTCAATTGGACAGGACACTATTTCCCTACTTTTGGCAGCTGGTATTGAGAATGAGACTTAAAACAGAAGATCCATAACCATCACAATAAAATCTTATAGGAAGAATATTCAATCCAGTATCACAATCAGATACTTGTTTTGTTGGCGAATAAAATCTTTTTAACCCATATATAGCTGATCAAAACGCAGTCACACAGTACTTAACCAGCATTGTGAATAATGTTGCAGCTGGACCTGAATCTTGTCAGAGCACCGCTTGAAATCCTGGTCCACAATTTGTACAGCAGTCATGGGTCACTGTGCCCTGCCGCAAAGTACTACCGCTGGATATCACTGGAATGAGAAAAGTTTCAGTTTCAATGCATCTGGGCATAGAGTCTTGAGGTAATAGCTGCCAATTCCCCTGTTCCTTTAATGAACATGAAATCACATATCATAAATGAATGGGAAAACTTGATCATTTTCTTCAGACAGCCATCTTTACAAATTTAATTTGAATGGCACCAGACAAATGTTCCAGCTTCATCTCCTTGGCCAAGGCAGATTCATCATTCACTGCTGAATATCACTTTCATCCAATCATCCACAATACATGATTGCTTCCCTTTAACTCACAGTAACCTTGTTTTACTCTGTTTTTCCTTCGACTTTTCTATATGTATATCTATGTTTCTATATTAAATATTTCATGTTTCTATATAGTATACATTTCATTTCGTACAGTTCTGTCACAAACATTGAATCCTGTTTCTGCCAATTTGCTTTTCATTTGTTTTGTAGTGCAGTTTCAAGGTACAGTGGGGCAAAAAAAGTATTTGGTCAGCCACTGATTGTGCAAGTTCTCCTACTTAGAAAGATGAGAGAGGTCTGCATTTTTCATCATAGGTACACTTCAACTATGACAGACAAAATAAAATAAAAAAAAATCCAGGAAATCACATTGTAAGATTTTTAAAGACTTTAATTGTAAATTATGGTGAAAAATAAGTATTAGGTCACCCACAAACAAGCAAGATTTCTGGCTCTCACAGACCTGTAATCTACTGTGAAGCATGGGGGTGGGAAGGGGACGACTGATCAGTGTTAAGGGAAGAATGAACGGGGCCATTTATCGTGAGATTTTAAGCCAAAACCTCCTTCCATCAGTGAGAGCATTGAAGATGGAACGTGGCTGGGTCTTCCAGCATGACAATAATCCCAAACACACTGCTTGGGCAACGAAGGAGTGGCTCCGCAAAAAGCATTTCAAGGTCCTGAAGTGACCTAGCCAGTCTCCAGACCTCAACCCCATAGAAAATTTGTGGAGGGAGTTGAAAGTCTGTGTTGCCCACATAACTGCTCTAGAGGAGATCTGCATGGAGGAATGGACCAGAATGCCAGCTACAGTGTGTGCAAACCTTGGGAAGACTTACAGGAAACGTTTGACCTCTGTCATTGCCAACAAAGGTTATGTTACTGTCACGATGGCGGGTGAATCCGAGTCGCAACACCAGAGGGAGCCATCACCGGAATACTGACCATCACTTCCGCTTCTTCAACCATCTTGGACCCTTTATAAGCGTGGGATATACAAACAGTCTTTGCGGGGTCTCGTCAGTTTGCCTGCGATTCTGAGCATTATTTCTACTGAGTGATTATACGTGTTTGAACTTTACTTTGGATTTCGAGTTAGCCTTACCCTACTACTTTGTCTGCCTGTTGCACGGTTTATTTGGTATTCGACCCCGGAACGTCTACTTATTCTGTCTTTGGATTACGTCAAATAAAGCCTGCTTCTGATTCCAATTCAGCGTGCCTGTGAGTCGTAACAGAAGACCTCACCACAGCATGGAATCAGCGGGTTTTTCCGATCGGCTCGACAAACAGGAGCAGAAAATTGAGGAGATCCCCCGTCTGGTCCAAGAGCCCCTTCTACGATCGCCGCCCTTACTGCCGGAACACACCGAACCCGCTAACCCAGTAGCCAGCTCATCCGGAGGGTCTTCCTCGCTCGACACCATACCACAAGCGGCCCTGACACTGGTTCACATGGCGGTGCCCGAGAGGTATGACGGAACATTACATACCTGTAAAGAGTTTCTTATGCAATGCAGCATTTATATCAAGCACCACCGAGGACAATTTCGGACTGATTCGGACAAGATTCACTTTGTGATATCTTTACTGACGGGCAAAGCTAAACAATGGGCCATGGCGTTATGGACCCAGGGTAGCGACACATTGACTTCTGAAGAGAAGTTTTATTCATTGTTTCTGGTGGTATATGATCATCCGGCAGCAGGACAAGATGTAGGCTCCATTCTTTGCACACTTCGCCAGGGGAGACGTAGGGCTGCTGAATATGCCTTGGACTTTAGAACGGTGGCAGCAGGTAGCGGGTGGAATGAACCCGCTCTTCTCACAATCTTCAAGAAGGGGCTTAGACCCGAACTGCGTGCCGAGATGGCGGTTCGAGGAGCCTCCCTGAGCCTGGACGCCTTCATTTACCACTCCATTGTCCTCGACAATTTGTTATGGGAGAGCAAGACCCCTCGGGCAGTCCCCCTGGAGGAACTGGTTCCTGATGTTAAGGAGCAGGATTCAGAACCCATGGAACTGGGGAGAACTCACCTGACACCGCAAGAGCGTCGTCGACGTCTACAAAGGCGCCTCTGTCTTTACTGCGGGGAAGCAGGTCATTGGTGTGCTGGTTGTCCCTTGCGACCAGGGGGGAGCAGTTCTGAAGAGGTGAGTGAGACTCTCAAGCCAGAAGTTAATGCTAAGTGTGTTCATGTACAAGTTCAAGTAAGCTGTGGTTCAGGCTCTACTCTCTTAACAGCCCTAATAGATTCAGGAGCCGCCGGGAATTTTATCAACCGAAAAGTGGTTCATCAACATCGCATCCCCATGAAGGTCTCCGATCATCCCCTCACCCTCAGAGCCATGGACGGTCGTCTACTGGGTGAGAGGACAGTAAGACAACACACCCTGGGGCTGACTCTCCGAACTGGACTGTTACATGAAGAGCAGATTGACCTGTATGTCATCTCCGCTCCTCAGCATGATATCATACTGGGGTATCCCTGGTTGGTTAAGCACCATCCCAACATCTTGTGGAGTCAGGGTGAAATAACTCAGTGGGGAGAACGATGTTTTACCTCTTGTCTGTCACTCCCAATCAGGGTTACTCAAGTCGAGAGCTCCGGCAGAGAAAACTACCAGGAGATCCCTGCATGTTGCCAGGACATTGTTCTCCAAACAAAGAGAAAGCGAACTGCTGCCGCATCGCCCATGGGACTGATCTGCTGCCTGGTACTTCGCCTCCATGAAGTAGGATTTACCCTCTATCGAGAACAGAGTCGAAGGCGTTAGATAAGTATGTGGAGGAGGCTCTTCGACATTCGACCCTCCACTTCACCCGCAGCAGCCAGTTTCTTTTTTGTACAAAAGAAAGATGGAGGTCTCCGACCTTGCATTGATTATCGGGGCCTTAATGCTATCACAGTGAAGTACAAGTATCCACTCCCTCTAGTCCCTTCTGCTTTAGAGCAGCTGAAGGGGGCCACCATATTCACAAAGCTCGACTTGAGGAGTGCTTACAATCTTATTTGCATTCGCAAGGGGGATGAATGGAAGACAGCTTTCGTGACCACCCGGGGACATTATGAGTACCGGATCATGCCCTTTGGATTAGCTAATGCCCCTTCAGTTTTACAGGCCTTCATTAATGATGTGCTGAGGGACATGATTGACCGCTGGGTGGTGGTCTACCTAGATGATATATCCCGTACCTATGCACAACATATACAACATGTACATTCAGTTCTCTAACGCCCGTTGGATAACAGACTGTTCATTAAGCTCAAGAAGTGCCGTTTTCATGTATATTCCATAAAATTTCTGGGGTATGAGACTACTAAAAGAGGAGTACTCATGGAAGATAACAAGGTGCAGGCTGTGCTCGACTGGCCCGACCCTCTATCATCAAGGAACTACAGAACTTCCTCGACTTCGCAAACTTCTACCGGCGATTCATTAGAGGGTTCAGCTGTGAGGCCGCTCCCCTCACTTCGCTGTTGAAGGGTCGCAGTAAAAGACTCGTCTGGTCCCTCACCGCCGAGACAGCGTTTCTGGCTTTGAAGAGCAAGTTTGCCTCAGCTCCTATCCTAGTTCATCCCAATCCGGAAGCCCCGTTTGTCCTGTAAGTGGACGCCTCTTCCTCCAGCCTGGGAGCAGTTCTGTCACAGAGGTTTGGTTCCCCGTCTAAGTTACACCCATGCGCTTTCTTCTCCCGAAAACTCAGCGTGGCTGAGCTCAATTATGCTGTGGGGGATAGAGAGCTACTGAAGCTGGCTTTTGAAGAGTGGCAACACTGGCTGGAGGGGGCCAAGTTTTTGGGACTGACCGATCATAAGAACTTGGAGTATCTGAGAGCAGCCAGAAGACTCAACCCCAGACAAGCCAGGTGGGCAATGTTCTTTTCCCGTTTTGATTTTACTGTGTCTAATCGCCCAGGGTCAAAGAACAGAAAGGCTGACGCACTGTCTCAACTGTGGGAAGCGGAAAGAGTGGAAGAGAGTACCTCCACCATCTTGCCACTGTGTAGTGAGTCCCATCCAGTGGGAGATCTCAGATCAGATCCAGCAGACCCGGTCCAGGGAGACACCACCTGCGGACTGTCCACCGGACCGAGAGTTTGTGCCTTGGTATGCGCAGAGAATTAATACTCAAGATTCACTGTAACCCCTGTTCAGGTCACCCCGGTGTGAGAAGAACCCAAGAACTATTGGAGAATTGCTACTGGTGGAGAGGTCTCCGTCAAGATGTTAACACGGTGGTAAACTCCTGCTAGGTGTGTGCACAGTCCAAGGCTTCTCGTCAGCGACCAGTGGGGTTGTTAGAGTCGTTACCGGTTCCCAGATGCCCCTGGTCTCACCTCGGAATAGATTTTATCACAGACCTTCCTTCCTCACAAGGTATGACCACCGTATTGGTAATAGTGGATTGTTTCTCCAAAGCTTGTTGTTTGATTGCCCAAGCAAAGTTTCCTACCACCTGGGAGATGGCCGATTGTTTATTCAACCAGGTGTTTCGTTACTATGGCATCCCGGAGGACATCGTATCTGATAGAGGCCCGCAGTTTACCTCACACGTCTGGAAGGAGTCCTGCCGAGTACTGGAGGTGAGCGTCAGTTTAACGTCCGGTTATCACCCGGAGAGCAATGGTCAAACTGAACGTCTGAAGCAGGAAATAGGGAGATTCCTAAGATCGTACTGTTCCAGATCCCAGCACAACTGGGCGAAATACCTTCCCTGGGTGGAGTACGCGCAGAACTCCCTGAAAAACGCTGCCACAGGACTAACCCCTTGATTTCTGCCCTTCGGCCAGGGCAGTTGGTGTGGTTCTCTAGTCGTCACTTAAGGTTACGCCTGCCCTGTAAAAAACTCAGTCCTAAGTACATTCAAGATCCTGAAGCAAGTGAACCCTGTTTCGTATCGGCTTCAGCTCCCTAGATATTACCGCATCGCACCTACTTTTCATGTGTCTCTGCTTAAGCCTATTGCTTCTGCCTCCCTGTCAGGGTTGGAGACTGCGGAACCCCTGCCACCTTTGGACATGGATGGTGCACCTGCTTACTTGGTCAAAAACCTATTGGACTTGAAGCTGCGAGCAGGTCGGATGTTTTATCTGGTGGATTGGGAGGGCTATGGTCCGGAGGAGAGGTCGTGGATACCAGCTTGCGACATCATCGACCGCTCTCTCATCAGCACCTTCCATCTGGAGCACCCAGATCGTCCTGCGCCGAGGCTCAGCAGGTCGTATGTTTTATCTGGTGGATTGGGAGGGCTACGGTCTAGGGGAGAGGTCATGGGTACCAGCTTGCGACATCATCGACCGCTCCCTCATCAGCACCTTCCATGTGGAGCACCCAGATCGTCCTGCGCCGAGGCTCAGTGGGCGCCCAAGGAAGAGGAGGTTTCGGTTACTCACAGTAGTGAGTTGAACTTTTGTTATTGACCAAATACTTATTTTCCACCATAATTTACAATTAAATTATTTTAAAATCCTACTTTGTGAGTTCCTGGATTTATTTTTCTCATTTTGTCTCTCATAGTTGAAGTGTACGTATGATGGAAATTACAGACCTCTCTCATCTTTCTAAGTATTGTGAACTTGCACAATCAGTGGCTGACTAAATACTTTTTGCACCACTGTATAACCATCACATGTTGTTTATATTTGCACCAAATTTTAGACACAGCTGACTGGGAACATTCAACATGTTTTGCCACATTCTGGGTTGGATTATCTTCTAGGAGTTATACAATCCTTTCTATTGTTTCAGTCGTCTAATCTCTCATTGGGGCCAACAGCTCTTTTAAGTTCTTTAAACCCCACCTTAAAATAACTGACTAATTTGCAGCTTTGGACTTGTGCCAGTATTTTATTTAGAACTCCAACTAGCAAAAAGGTGCCAAAATTTTTTAACTCAACATTGAGTGATCACATCATTTTCTTCTCTTGTTCATCTGGGAAAAAATATCCCAATAATTATGATAATTGTATTTTGTTTGGGTTACACTGAACAAAACCAGACTGTTCAACTATTACACCAAAAATGTTTGCTATTATATCTGTGATTTGTTAGTTTTCTATGAAGTATAAAAGCTCCTGAACATCCCAAAGGTGTGGAGACATAATTTTTGCCAGAAGTAATAATTACACAGGGCCATATGTCATAGCTCAGCTTTACACTTATTCTCTCTCCATGCCTGCATGCCTAAGTGAATACAATAGGTACATAAATTACTCATGCTAATTAGTAAGTTCTGACTATTGTTCTGCTATTCAGAGGGTTTGACGTGCATCTCATCTTACACACCTTGTGGTTCTCACAAGGACTGCCATCGGCCTTCAAATGGATGTTATTCCTCATTATCTTTATGTTCATTCCCTGTGTCACTGCTTTCCCCCCGCACCAAAGCAGCTATCCAGCATATGCTAGGGAAACCTGCTCCTGGGTGAACTGAGCATCATCCACAATTTGATTCTTCTTGGTTCTATTATCCAGCTTTGTTTAATTAGAAGCCATTAGTACTAAAGCATAGGCTCATGGAGATGAATAGAACAGCTGATGCATGCCCCCTTATCATAGATCTGCTCACTGAGCACATTAAGGCATGCCAGTAAAGCTGCTGCCCTCCTCTCTTAGAACAGTGCAGACACACTTCATTTGCAGGGACTGAATATGCTTAATAATGAACTGTTATACATTAAACTCTGGCAATCCTAATTACAGAAATAGCGTCCACATGATGCTCTAAAAGGCTGCACCTGATACTCCCATACAAGCACAACACACACTAGGACTTCATTATCATGTCTGTGTCACAGCTGAGCTGAAAATAATCCATTACCCAATTCATATCTGGTCCATTGATGTAAAGGGTCGAGAGAGGCTCACAATTTGAGCATAGCAAATCGGGTTACACACAGTAAATGTATACCAACATGGTAAAGGCAAAATGTCCATGTATTTAATTGGCAACTTGGTATATAAAGTGGAATTAAACATGCAATATAATGTAAAACAATACAATTGTGTAAACTAATTGAGACTAAACAACACTGTATCTTTGGTTCCTTTTAAATTTTCTAATTCATCTTCATAATTATCAAACTGGTGCAGAAAAGAAAGAAAAGACCATTAGTTCAATTAAGAAATGTCTCATGTTCTACATATACATGGCATTTATGAACATTGTTATGTGGCCATGCAGTTATGGTGGTGCAGAAAGGTACCTTTACAGACTGATCAAAAGGAAGAGATCCTACACCGGCAAGTCCGCCTCCATCGCCATCCAGAACTACAATGATGTCAACCCATCACAAAACAGTCAAATGTCAAATCATTTTTAAGACAAACCTAAATAAATGAACAATAAATAGATATGAATTTAATAAAAAGTAATAACTAAATGTCATACAAGATATTACATCATGTAATTATTGAATAATATATGTATGGACATAACATGAAATACACCTTGCAATAAACACTGTCACATTCACCCAACAATACTTAACAGTGGCTTATCACTGTCTTACCACTTTCACTTTCTTGATCATGCCTAGATCCACCTGGCCTAGATCCAGCTGAACCAAATTTTGCAAGAACTTAATAAGAAATATGTTAGGGTCATCATCACTGAACAATCAGATGTGCAATAAACCTAAACACATGGACCTAGGGTTATATTTATGTCACAAGATGTTTTTGTTGAGCACAGATACCATAAGTACTTCAAGAACACTGACTAGCTGCATGTTTCATTATAGAGAGAGCATAATCTCTGAGGATGTATACACTGAAAATAAGATTTTCTGATACATTTTATGACTTTTATTTATGCTGTTGTCATTTAATTGTTATGTATTGGCATTTTATGTTATATAGTTAAGTATTTGTTTATGCAGTTATTAATTTACTTGAAAAATTACTCTATACTCAAATACACAGTTTCTATATCAATATATGTAGTAACTATTACATAAGAAAATCTGAAATTGAGTAAAACTGCATCAATAACCCTACCAATTGATCATTCTGACAGAAAATAATACATCACATAAAGGCTTTGTTTTTCTCTTTTTAATTGGATATATTACTACTAAAAGGAAATAATGTATGGGGTATGACATCATCAATTCAAAGAACATAATAGCATATCATCTAACCCCAAATCAGAAAAATCTGGGACGGTAAGGAAAAGGCCATTTTTAAAAAAATGTAGCGTTCCTTATGTTTAAGCATTAAGCTGTTGATCAATGACGGTTCTTGATGCAGTGCCGTCTGAGGGATCAGACATCACGGGTCTTCAGTTTAGGCTTGTGTCCTTGCCTTATGGACTGAAATTCCTCCACAGTCCTTGAATTGTTTGATGATATTATGTACTATAGAAGAAAAAATATTGAAATCCCTTCCATTCATTCTTTGAGGAACACTGGTTTTAAATATTTCAATAATTTTCTCAGCTTTTTTTGACATACTGGAGATTCTCTGGCCACGTGTGCTCCTCAAAGACTCAGTTTTTGTAAATACAGCTTTGGTACCAAACCATGATTATAATAATCACCTCTTGAAATCACAATTATTTCATGTTTTTTTTTTTGTTTGTTTGTTTGTTTGTTTGTTTTTTACCTCATTTATTTAAACTTAAAATTTTTACATTCCAAGTCTGTCATCATAGACAGCTCAGATTAGTTTTTAATGGAAATTAGAACCACTTCATTTAGACCTTACGTTTGTAGTCACTTTGTATAAAATAAAAGTAATGTGAGTGTATAAGTACAGTCATTGTTAACATTCCTTTACTGCATTAATGCAGTATTTTTTTTATTGCTAAGTATTGCATTGACACTCCTTGCACTGGTGCGTGTTGATTCCCTACAAACCAGAACCCTGCAGAGATCAACATGTATCATAACTCCACGCCTTCAATACAGTGTATACACACACACACACACACACACACACACACACACACACACACACACATTTGTATACTTTATTTGTTTCCAAATATAAAATAAATTATTTCATCAGGGAACAAATTTGTTAAAATACATCCAACATGATACACAGTTCATTGCTCACCAAAATATTACAACTTCATTAATCACATTATTAATTAGGAAGCATTTAATCAATTTAATCAAGGATAAAGAAAACAACGCCTCTTCCAAATATGCAGACTTCCAATAATCGCTGATACACACACACACACACACACACACACACACACACACACACACACGATTAAATACTCAAGGTCATGTATTTGCTCAAAGTGTTAGTTTGTCCGCATATTTCTATGCAAGTTCCATCAGTATAAACTCAAAATATATCCTTCTAAATTCAACAGTCCATTGTTTCAAGCACTTCACATAGATATTAATCATACAGTTACATATTAATAAAAGCAAGCAGATGCATTAAGACGACGAATGAACTCTCCATTCAAACTAGCATTTAAACATGATGTGTTTCTGGCTTGGACTTCAGCATTATTTAAGGTTTTAATGCACAGAAGGACAAATGAATGTCCCTGTGAGTCCCTGTACTCAGCTTATTCACTTACTCTCTCTTCAGTCACAACAGTGAGGTGATGGACAGCAGAACATCGTCATGAGGTTCTCTAAGGACATTGCTGTCATCCAATCAAGATGAATCAGCTCACAGTGAAGAAGTTGACCTTCTTACTGCCTGGTGCACAGACTACACTTTTTTCCCCTCTCTCCCCAAATGTTCAGAAAACCAATTAATTGGTTGTTGACTTTAGGAGAGAGCAGACAGTCCATTCCCACTTTACAAGTGTGCTGTTGAAGGAGATGCCAACTTCAAGTACCTGATATTTACCATCAGCTCCAGAATTATTGCTACCCTTGGTAAAGGTGGGTTTAATCTGTTAAGAAAAAGTCTTTGTAGTTAATACTAGAATATAAAATAAACAACCCTTGAACAGAAGTGAATCTATGCTTATTACAATCCATATAACAAATAATTGTTTTACCAAAACAATTTGTTTAAATTTCCTTTACCAACATATCAGCAGTGAGTACTGGGGAGGATGGGAGATGTGAGACAAATGTGAGACACTCCTTAACACAGAATCTCTCCACATTCTCTAGGATTTCAGGTCCTCTTTTGTGGATTATTTCTTTGGCTGTAGATACGTTCCTCTGGGTCACATTCATGTGAAAAGAGCCAACCATGTCTCAGTTGTAGCTACTTGGCAGAAGTAGCCAGCCTCTCAGGGAACATCTCTTTTTCAAGTTCATGATGTTACATATCGTACAAAGGTTGGCAGAGTGTTCTCTCCAAATTTGGCCTGTCCAATTCCCCATCTTTCAACATGTACCATTAAGTGCATGACCACCCACCAAACAAGGTTTCTTTCCCCTGGCAGATGGTGGACTTCTATGGCTAGAGTGAAGTGGCATGGAGAAACAGACTAAGCTCGGCATGTCCATTCATCATCTTTGCTGAAACTTCGATGATGCTGCTGTTGCAGTGTCAGGGAGATGACATTTATCAGAAATTCCTCACCTCAGACACTGCCAATTGTTTGTGCATGGCACATGGCCAGGCTGGAGGCACCAATGACACTCAAGTTTAACATTCTTATTTAAAGTAATCTGAGCCAAATAAAAATCCAAAAACCTCTGTTTGTCCGATTTGATCACAGAAGGTGTTCCAGTTTCATAGACAATAATATTCCTGTAATATTGTCCTACCAGTTAACATGAGCACATCTAGGAACGTACATATTTTACAGCCATTGACTTGATTATGCCAATACACCTTTGTCTCATTTCTCTAATTTTCTAAATGTAGTCTTCCATATGTTGATGAATGACCTAGGAATTTGTCCTCCGTGTCATAATTATACTGTGTTAAAGCAGGAAGGCATACATGAGCACCAGTGGTGTAGTCTAGATACTGTATGTTTTTTTGTGATAATACTATTTTTTGCTTAAAACTTAAAAATATAAATGAGAACATGCTATAATTATATTTTGACCACAGGTATTTCTAGCGGCTCCAGTAAATGTGATAAACTTGTCAAAACATGATGTATTAGGATAGGCCTAAAATTAATTAAATTAAATTCTACATTTCTATAATGTAGGGTGACACGGTGGCACAAGTAGTTAACGATGTCACCTCACAGCTCCAGAGATCCCTGGTTCAACTCCCTGCCCAGACTCCATCTATATGAAGATTGCATGTCCTCCCTATGTCCATGGGGTTTCTCCAGGGACTCTGGTTTCCTCCCGTGGTCCAAAGACATGTGTTTAGATCAATTTGTCTCTCACAGGTGACCCAGTGTGAGTGCCCAGACACTGCATTCAGTGCTGGTTCCAAATCCCAAATAAAAAGGGAGGTTTTTAGCAGGAAAGGCATCTGGCATAAAACCTGAGCCAGGTCTAATATGCTGTTCAGAGCCGCTGTGGCGTCCCCTAATGGGAGGAGCTGAAAGAAGATGATTATTCAATGTCAGATTAAGGTAATTCTGCACAAAGACATTATCTCATAACCTTTATACTGACCTTTACTGAGGGTACCAATAATTCTGAAGCTGAAGGTAAATATCAGAAACGCTGACATACATCAAGTCAAATTTTCATTACCACAATTCTTAGTTAATAAACCAACCACAATCCTGCAAACACTGTTCTCTAAATCAGCTCCTGCAGGATATTTAAATAAGAGGGTTTTTAATATGATGATAATGCAAGGGTATAGCTATGATTATTGGCCGATAGCTTTACTTATCAGATCAGCTCATTTGTGTCTGCATTTCAGTTATACACAACATCAAAGGCATGATTGTATTTTTTTTTATTTGAGTCCTGTGATAATGTGGATCACATGTTTAGTTAGACAACTTCAGTTGCATTTACACCATAAATCACAGTGAATCTTTGGAAAATGTTACATATCTGATCCTTTCCACATTTTAGGTCAAAGTTGGTTCTAATACTGATAATCATAATTAAGATTATACTTGTAAATCTCAAATGAAAGTCTACAGCATCAGTTTAAGATACTTTTTTAATCATTTTTGATAACAATGTCAGGACAAATGAAAGCCTGTAGAACATTCATTCAGCCATTTCTTATTAAAGGCCTAAGTCTTTAAACTGAATACTTAAAAGAATATTCAATTTTTTTTTGTCATGCGTATTTACCATATCAGACAAAGGCATTTGAAATACTTGTAACAGAATTTACCAGTTTCCTCTCCCTTCAATATTTTAAGAAACTTTTTGCAATACTTAATGTTTAAAGTCTGAATGTTAATTCCAACATGTTGTATGCCTTTTTCTGGCTGCATGCTTGTGGTATCTATTTTTACATGTGTGTACAGCACCAAATATATCTTTGTATACCATTTTATACACCATGTATAACTGAGGTTTTTTATGATGACGTTGGCAGAGATGTTTCATAGAAAAGTGCTTTAACAGAAAATGAACAAAGATGAATGATCATATCTCAGTCTCACTTATTGCATATACCTTTGTCCATGCTCTTGCCATCTCCTCTGTCCATCACTCTGAGTAGTGTAGTTTTCTTCCTTAGGAACTCTTAAACATCCTGCAGTCACATTCTCAACAAAAACGAGACAAGAGCAAGAGAAAGCAGATACATGACAATGTTCATTATGTTAAAGGAATTTTTTGAACCCTTTAGAATTCTATATTTCTGCAAAAATATGAACATCATCAAATGTAACAAGACCTGACATAGAACCCAACAAAAGAGATAAACATATTATACTTGAACATTTATTGTGGTCAATCATCCAATATTACATATCTGTGAGAGCCAAAAGTAAGTGAATCAGTAGGATTACCAGCTACCAGTGAAATTGGAGTCAGACAATGCTAACCAATGGGATAACAATCAGGTGTGATTGGACACTCTGTTAAATTTAAAAAGCAGGGCTCTGTCAAAATCTGATCTAAACAACACATTTGGGGAAGTCATCACTGCACGAACAAAGGAGATTGCTAAGGACCTCAGAAAAAAGAGTTGTTGATGCTCATCAGGCAGGAAATGCTTCCAAACTATCTCTAATGAGTTTTCACTCCATCGATCCACAAACAGAGTTTACAAATGGAGGATATTCAAGACCATTGTTACACTTCCTAGGGGTGGTTGACCAACAAAGACTGCTCCAAAAGCAAGGACTGTAATAGTAATAGGAACAAAACTTCTAAGCAACTAAAGGCTTCTCTGACATTGGCTTATGCCTTGTTCATGGGTCCACTTTCAGAAGAACACTGAACACCAGTGCTGTGCATAGCAGGACTACAAGGAGACAGCTACAGCTCTCCTAAAAGAAGGTTACTGCCCAATGTTAAGACTTTTTGCTTTAAATGAGAAGCATTATGTCTTTAAGAAGAAAAACACTGCAGTCCAGCATCAGAACCTCCTCACATCTGTGAAACACGGTGGTATCCTGATTTGGGCCTGTTTTGCTGGATCCAGGCCATCATTCATGGAACAACAATTCTGAATTATCCCAGCATTTAATATTTTGTACACCATTCTTTTTCCAATATAACGGCACTTAGTCTCTTGTATGTAAATGAAAGGGAGGCAGGTGGAACAGTCAGGCTACAGGGATCAGTGGTCACAAAGGTCCAGGAGTTCATGTACTTGGGATCAACTGTCCAAGGAAATGGGGAGTGTGGAAAGGAGGTAAAGAAGAGAGTACAGGCAGGATGGAGTGGGTGGAGAAGAGTGTCAGGAGTGCTGTGTTACAAAAGGGTGTTATATAGACGGTATATAGCCACTATCGCAGCTATTCCCTAATCATGTGTGAATGGCACACATGGCCATTGTCATTAATGAGGGTGGCAATTTGTATATTAAATTGATCACAGGTCCCATTGTTATGTAATGGTGCTGGCATTGGTTATTATGCAAATGTGCTGTATATAAGATTGGGGAAGTTTTCCAATTAGCTGAGACTGAAGAAGTCACTTAGATGAGCGACGAAATGTATCTCCCACAAAACATTATGTCCAGATCAATTGATTCAACCTCTGGGGTCCTTTACAACAAATCAGCTTTCACACATACTGCATTCATTATTTCTCTGAAAGTGCAGCAAAATTTGAGTGCTTTTGAGCTCAGATTTTCCGCTAATGTTATAGCAGAGCGTACCAAAACAAAACCGTGTGTTGATGTATGTAATCACATGACACACCAATCCTAGCAGATATTTTTGCACTAATCGCAGCCGTGTTCTTAAAGCATAAACTGCATTAGTAGGAACCGATAAGTGGAATCAAAATTCTATTTTTTTAACTGTTCCTCAGTTCTTGAAAGTTTGGAACCAATTCTGAATCGGAACCGGTTTGATACCCAAACCGGCATAAACTGCATTAGTAGGAACCGATAAGTGGAATCAAAATTCTATTTTTTTAACTGTTCCTCAGTTCTTGAAAGTTTGGAACCAATTCTGAATCGGAACCGGTTTGATACCCAACTCTACATGGGATTGAGATGGGTATTGCTGAAACTTGATTTTTTTTTGTTCAGTAAATATTTTTCTGTTGATCTGGACACTGCTCAAAGATTCAAATGTTACCCATTTTTAATTTCTTAGCAGAGCCAGATACATTTTGATTTAAAATGCCCTGGTATTTCATGGAGTGCATGATGCCACGTACCCTAACAATTTTCCCAGGGTGTTTGGAGAAAAAAAAGTCCTCACAGACCCTTCACCAGGAGGATTCTAAGGGCCTGTGACTGACAGAGGCCTAAAAAATGTATTACAGGATTTTTGTGGTAGGGTCCGGTGTAATATATTTCCAAAAAATCCCTCCACCATAATTACCATGGGGCATCAGGTTCTTTTAAGTGCAACACCGACATTGAGTGTTTGTTGTTGTGGCTTTTTTTTGCCTCTCTTACCATCTTTCTCCCTGTTCATGGGGGCAAAATAAACTTGTGTCCTCGTCCAGTTTGTCATAGTTTCAACTGACTGGAACTTTTAAATTATTGCTCTAAGTGTACATAAGGGCATTTTCAACATGAAGATCAACACACTTTCCTTTCATTTGAATTGTGTGTTCTCTTCTTTTTTTTATAAATTGAAGAATGACTAAGAGAATTTGTCTTCTGTATTACATAATATATATATTTCCCAGGAACATCTATGTCAGATTGCAACACTGCCTGCCCGGTCACCAGATTCATCACCAATCAAACGTTTATGGGACCAGCTGGGACACCAGATTCAGTAAACTATGAGTGCAGAGGATCTACAGGTGGAGCTCTCTCACCAAGAGGTACGCTCCCTAAAAGTAGCCTCTGAGAGCCTTTTTATAGAGCAGCAGGGGAAGCACTTTTACACCCACTTGTGGCAAAATGTGTCTAATCAGACCCCATCTGTAATCATTTAGATATCTGCCTCCTGTGGCATAACTGCATGCCGAGTTTTGCAGGAATCCGAAATTTCTATCTAGATGCTTTTTCTTTTTATTGCATTTAAAAACTTTATTCCATATTTGAACGTAATACATTCACAATACATGAAATGAATAAACTGGGTTATTTAAGGTTTAGGAAAATAGTGGCAACCAATCAAAACACAAAAAGGACTTGTTCAACATGTATATCAATTTATTTACCAAACAGAAGAAATAATGAAAATACTGATAAAGTTTGAAGTTAAAGTGAGTAACACTGCATTATGCTGTGAGTATACTGCATTAAAGGTTTTGTCATCACAAAAGCTCTATTACAAGGGATCATACCATTATCTAGCTTGGACTCCAGAGCTAGCATGGGTATTGCTGACTGTATTCACTACAAAGACAAGTAAAAAAAAATCCTCACAGCTGACTGTGAACCTTACAATATCATATTTTTTTTTCATTCTGATGACACAGAGTCAATTTCACGCTCTCGTCAGCCCTACGACTTAGCAGCAGCTCAGAGACACAGGTGCTCAAATGTTTGTTTTTAAACTCTGAGCTCTAACGTTCATCCCTGGTATTCATGGTTTCAGCACTTTGTTTTGCACATATTCATTCAGTTCCTGGCAAATACACACGTGCTACCCCAACACATAAAAACATTATGTTAATTTCCTTCAAACAGCTGTTA
This sequence comes from Ancistrus triradiatus, assembly GCA_025084515.1. Taxonomy (NCBI): domain Eukaryota; kingdom Metazoa; phylum Chordata; class Actinopteri; order Siluriformes; family Loricariidae; genus Ancistrus; species Ancistrus triradiatus. The sequence continues at coordinate 348,841 of JAJAGP010000467.1, read as the reverse complement.
GTCTCTTTCTCCAAATTTCTCTTTATCTTCACTTTAGGCTCTTTTCTTCATGCTCATTCAAGACTGAATAGAAAAAATATTTAATGACATCACCAAAAAGAATTAATTTGAAGTGCATGCTTTTTAAAGAGTGTGAGAAATAGGTTCTGTGTGAGATGAGAGCAAGAACAGGGTCATAGGCTTTACATCTTGCAATTGTGTACAATGTAATTTAACTTACTGAAGTTGTTTTATCCAACTAATGGCATCAATGGAAATGATTATTGAAGGAAATTTAAATTGTATTTACTTTAAACTGCATCACGTAAACTGTAGATGGTTTCACATTTAGCCATAACAACAGATTTATGGTCAAGCAGGACATCTGAGCCATACCTGTCCTTGATTTCATCAACAAAATCTGTCATTATCTTCATATTCTGCATGGTGGTTAGTTCACAGATGGTGAAATGAGTTGCTGTTTTTAATGGCAACCGATTTCTGACATACTGTGCAGACTGCCATCTTTTGAGTAACATCCGTCTTCTCAAAGCCAAACCATGATAAGCTCTGGTGAGGCAATAGAACCAAATCCAACCAACAAAGTGCTTCCTGAAATGACCTCAATTCAGTCAATATCCACCAGGGATTGGTTCTAGGATCCCTTACAAACACCCACTTGAGATTTGTTCCAGGATCCCTATAAATATGCATGCGGGGACGCACACACAAACAGAGCAAGAGAAAGCAATACTGGCCATAACTTTACAACCACATGCCTAATATTGTGTAGATCCCCCTCACGCTACCGAGGCTCTGACCATTCGAGGCAGGAACTCAACAAGACCAATAAAAGGTGTCCTGTGGTATCTGGTACCAAATATTTAGCAGCAGATCCTTTAAAAAGTTGTGAAATAGGACTCTGTGGATCTAATTTGTTTGTCAGTTTGCTCAATTGGACTAATATCTGGGGAATTTGCTGTGCTGGTATGGTTGGATCAGGCACAGCAGTGTTGCTGGAGTTTGTGAACACTTCAGTGTCACTACTGGACTGAATATAGTCCACCAATCAAATGTCCAGCCATCCAGCATCCTGTAGGCAGCATCCTGTGAGCACTGATGAAGGATTATAGAATGACTAACACAACCCATGCAACAACAGAGGAGCTACTGTCTCTGACAAGGTGGTGCAATATGGTAGATGTGCGTAATAGAGTCCACAGTGAGTAAACACAGTTTTTAAAAACTCCATCAGCACTGCTGTGTCTGATCCGATCTTACCAGCAACAAAAACGCTAACTCATCAACATTACATCAGTCACTGCAGTCCTGAGAATGATCCACCACCCAAACAATATCTGATCTGTGGTAGCCCTGTGTGGGTCCTGATGATTAGAGAACAGAGTAAAGGGGACTGATAGTTGGGGAATTTATAGGTCGGTTCAACAGATTTAACTCTTTGTCATGTTCCTCAAGACATTCCTGAGTAATGTTTGCAGTGTGGCAGGGTTCAACGTCTGTTTTAGCACATCACCACCACATCATAGTCTTTTCTGTAAGTGAATCAGACAAAGCAGTGCTGCTGGAGTTTTTACACATTGTTCCAACTCTTTATCCACGCTATTAGATGCACATACCTTGTAGCCATAGAGACAGTAGCTCACCTGTTGCTACACAGTTTGTGTTAATCATTCTCTAGACACTACTGTGCCTGATTCACTCATATGACCATGGCATACACCAACACACCATCGTCATGTAAGTGGCACTGCAGTGCTGAAAATGATCTGACACCCAAATAGTGCCTGATCTGTGGTGGTCCTGCAGGGGCTTCAAGATTGAAGAACATGATAAAAGGAGACTAACAAAGTATGCAGAGCAACAGAGTGACTACAGTCTGAAATTACAGAACTACAGAGTTCTAGATATGGCAAGTCCAACAGTGAGTGAAGAGGTGGTTTTAAATGTTAAGGCTGATAGGTTTATGCATGTATGTATGACATACACTCACCAGTCACTTTATTAGGTAACCTACACCTTCTTGTTTCTACACTCATTGTGCATTTTATCAGTTCCACTTACAATCACAGGCAGTGACATCAGTGCTGATAATGATCCACCACCAAAATAGCACCTGATCTGGTGGTCCTGACCATTACAGAACAGAGTAAAGGGGACCAACAAAGTATGTAGAAAAACAGGTTGACTACAGTCTGTAACTTTAGAAGTACAGCATGTATCTATATGGTAAGTGGAACTGATAAAATGGATAATGAGTGTAGAAACAAGGATGTATTATACCAATATAATAAAGTGTAAGCTCATATACCCATGTGATGTTTGTTTTCATTCAAATATGCTGCACCTGTTGAAGCTAACAGTCATAGGCGGGTGACCTCAAGATTAAACTGTGATCAGAGTCAACCAAGCTTCACAAGCTCAAAAGCTCTTCATCACTATTAACTAAAGTCAAAAGCTATACTTTAAGAATTCACTGAAGACAACTACTGCCGCAGGCAAACTTTGAAGATCATACCTTCTTTGGATTATTTGGATATACTAGGCATTATACTGCCAGAGGTAAGAAAAAGACAAAAGAAATGTACTACTGAACCAGAATGCGAATGTTCACTATGAGGAGCTGGGGGCTGTTGAGGTGACCCAGCAAGCATTAAGTTACTTTAAAGCTTAACTTTAATTTGCACCAAAATTAATCTAAAGCAAAGCACGTATAAGAAACGGCATCATCTTTGCAGATGTGACTAATATTGTTTTTATAGGAAGCCATACTGTTTTTTTATAACTTAGCATAATATTGTTTAACAGATAATGTTACTGTTACTGTTGTAAAAACCGTAAAATGACAAATAGTTTTACAATTATTTTGTATTAACCCTTCAGATAAATCAAGGGCTGTGTTCCAAACCGCATACACCTCACTAAACAGGTGGTCAAATCAGTCCCCACACTAAAACTGGCGGTACTGTGTTGACAAACTATTTAGTAAAGCAGTATGCAGTTTGGGACGCAACCCAAAGCGAGGTAGCATATACTATTAGCAGACGCAGCTAGCTGTTAGTTTGTAATGTTACTACGTTAGCTAAACGGCTGAGGTGTCAACCATTTTGACAATGTTTTACAAATAATTGACCGACAAAGCAAGTTAACATCAACTTAAACATACCATAATGTACATGATACATAATGCACATACATACATTGCATACATTATATACATGCATAAATAATGTACATTTTCAAGCAAGAAGGCATCTGTCCTACCTACCAATTCGCCAGCATTCCTCAGGCAACCACATGTCGTAAATGGGTTCTGGGTAATGTTGCGTTTACGTTCGGGGTTTGAAGAAAATAGACCAAAGCGTAGATCAATACAAATTACAAGATTTATGCGTGTTAATTAAATTTATCAGCCACTTATTTGCTGAGTAGCACAGTGGTGCCAGTGGCTACTGCTGTTGCCTCACAGCTCCAGAGATCTTGGTTTGATTCCCATCCTGTGTGGAGTTTGCATGTTCTCCCTTTGTCTGCATGGGTTTTCTCAGGGTGCTCTGATTTCCTGTGATGGATTGACACCCTGTCTTTAAACGTCAGTTAGGCCACGACTACCCAAGACCCTGGGTTGGAAAAACAATGAATAAATGATCAGCCAACACAAACTGACCATACAATTTTGTTAGCATAAAATGTTAACCTTCACAATAAAACTGAAAGCTATATAGAGGTTAACATGCTTCATATTTTTACTAGCTTTATAGCACAATGGATAAAACACACTTTATAGACAGATCTCATTTGACCATATGGTACCCCAAATTATCTGGGAAAGCGACTTTGTTGGTATATAAAATTACATATTGCATCAAATGTTCTTAGAACAATCTCTGGTTTGTTTCCTTATAAATGGGATTGTATTCTCTACAACATTAACTCACATTTCATTTCTCATTAAACCCTACAGCTCTCGGCAAAAGAATGACTCTGCAACACCTGACTGCTATAAATTGTGCATGCCTTCTGCAGCCTGGATGCTCTCTAATAAATCTGGAAGGTGATGTTTATCTCTTTGGCCAGAAAGGCTGGCCTAAGAGGTCCTGCCCAACAGGCATCTTTGGCATACGCATGAAGCATGGAGAGTTAAAGCTGCGTGCCATTTCATTCTCCATCAATTCCTGCTATCTCCCACCTCTGCGTTATCCCGCAGTTGCTCAAGTTGCGCCTTACAATGGCAACCCTGAATGTTACCTTATACATGGAGGCCGAACACCCAACAATGAATTGTCTGCAAGTCTTTATGTACTTACAGTTGACAGTCGTGGATGCAATCGAAAAGTCACCCTGAGATGCCAGGAGAAAGAGTTGGTAGGTGAGCCTCCAGGGCCCCGTTATGGTCACACCATTAGTGTAGTCCACAGCAGAGGGAAAACTGCCTATGTTCTTTTTGGTGGCAGATCTTACATACCACTTGCTGAGAGAACCTCAGAGAATTGGAACAGTGTGGTGGACTGTCTGCCTCAGGTATACCTCATTGATCAAGAGTTTGGCTGCTGTTCAGCACACTTTCTTCCTGAGCTCACGGATGGCCAGTCATTCCACCTGGCACTTTCACGAGAGAATTGTGTCTACTTCCTTGGAGGCCACATTGCATCAACTGACTGCCGACCCCCTCGTCTATTCCGACTACGCGTAGAGCTTCTCTTAGGCAGTCCGTTGCTCTCCTGCGATATCTTGAATGATGGCCTATCCATCACAAGTGCCATTGTAACTCCCATAGGCTCTGCTCATGAGTACATTATCATTGGTGGATATCAGTCAGATTCCCAGAAGCGAATGCAGTGTACCTACGTTGCACTGGATAATGATGGCATACACATGGAGCCCCGAGATGCACCCGAATGGAACACTGAAATCAGCCAAAGCCGCACCTGGTTTGGTGGAAGCCTGGAAAAGGGCAGCATACTGCTGGCTGTACCCTCAGGGACAAATCCAGCACCTCCAGATGGGTATTACTTCTACCAAGTAACCTTTCAGCAGGAGGGAAATGAAGAGGAACCAACCCAGACATGCAGTCAAGAATCCACTGAATTTGAGGATTCAGCTCCCTTAGAGGATTCAGAAGAGCTATACTTTGGACGTGAACCACATGAAATGGAGTTCAGCAGCGATGGGGAGGGAGACACCTATAATGAGGAAGATGAGGAGGACGAATCTCAGACTGGTTACTGGATCAAGTGCTGTCTCACATGTCAGATTGACATCAACACCTGGGAACCCTTTTATTCCACTGAGCTAACCAGACCAGCAATGATCTTCTGTTCCAGAGGTGAAGGTGGGCACTGGGTCCATGCTCAATGTATGGATCTCTCAGAGAGTCTGCTGCTTCGCCTCTCTCAGGACAACACCAAGTACTATTGCCTGGATCATGGAGGGCTTGCAAAGCAGGAGATGACTCCACCACGTAAGATAACGCCTCTGAAGAGAGTGCCGTTGAAGCCAATTCACCGCAAAGCTCCCATTACACTAAAAATGAATCCGGCTAAGAAAAGCTTCCTTAGGAAACTGTTTGACTGAGCTGTTTCTGTTCATTCGTTATTCTAAAGCTAAAAATTAATGTTATGTGCTTAGAACAAAAGTTTTGTTACCCTATTTGTTATACTGTTTTGTAGTAATATTCTCTTCCAATTGTGATGCTGTGTTACCACTGTTTTGGAGAATCAAAACTTGAATGTGTATTACTGATTTTGTTTTTTGTTTTTAAATAAAAGACAATAATGATAATGCATGGTTTCCTGATTGCTTTATATGACCATATTAATGTAAAATATATGAATAATAGACAAAGATCTTTTTGAAAGTTTCTAAGTGAAACATTTGAATTATTTTATCATGTATAGATTTTAAGCGTACACTTTAAATATTCAATCTGACTGTTATAAGTCAATAAATATACATTATGAAAGTGCATACAAAAAGTACAAAACACAATTCTGTTATTGTTAACAAGAATGTTTATTCTGTTTCATTTGTGTTCTCAAAAGAAAGAAAACTTGATGGAGAACATATATGTATCACTACATAGTTACAGTATATTATACATATAGAATAGTATGTATCAACATCAAAAAGTGAGAAAGAAATTGCAACTGAAAATAATGAAATGTGCGTGAAAGTGTCTTATTTCAAATTACAACACAACAATGGTGATTCCACCATTGTTCAAAACCAATCAACTACAATTAAGAAAATCACATACATTTTAAGCACTTGTTTTGAAATATAAAACTATATTAGTGCTGTCATTAGAGTACCAAAGGACTAACTTGTATGTCTGAAAGCCAAACAAACTCACAAAACCATTTTCTTAATTTCACCACCAGCAGGTCTTCATCCCTATGGTGCAAATACACTGTCATATACTAAAACATTGCCAATCACACTAATGCAAAAAGTCAGCATCTCATAAAAATAAACAAGAAACCAAGTAGTTCAGTTGTATCATTTAAGACTATGTTGTTACATTATGCTGGGTTTAAATTTCAGTGATCAACCTTATACTAGAAGTACAAAATGCTGCATGGTAAAACAAGTGTAAATAATCTGGTAATTTTTAAGCAAGTAAAAATAGAAATCAAATTAAACTAATGCAAATTCAACAAAGGTAAAGAGTAAATACGGCAAATTAACAAATTAATCAAGTTAAACATAGACTGCATTTAGACAGAAGCAGCCATTAAGAACATCAAAGCGTCATACACACTTAAAAACAGCACTGCTATACAGCATAATGGTCACACTGATTACTTGTCAGTGGTAGTCATCTCTTCACAAATAATGAGGTGTATGGTCTGGTGCAAAATTACTGAAAGGAGATTTGTGGTAAGTATTGTGCAAAGTCTTGAAATTATGTAAACATAGGTACACTGTAGCCAAAGAAAGAATAACAGCATGTTTCTGGGAATGTGCAAATGTACAAGCACACAGTACGGGTCTGCTATTCTTCAAGAGGTCTCTGGTGTACAACAGTAAAGCAGTCCATTTCATTATCTAATCTGAAACTGAGGCAGTCTGAAGGATACTCATACCTAATACCATTTTTTCTCTGTCTTCTATGATAAATTAATGCAGTGATCATAAAAGTGTGCCCTTTTAAAGCAATTCCCCTTCAGTGACTTGCTGTGCTTTCATTTGATTCCATAAATAATCCTTCTGTATAAATTCATGAATGTGCCCTTATTTGGCAATACAATAAGCTACCCCATATTTCACCAGCAGCCAGGGATGACATAAAAAAGTGTCCTGCAAAGCCTGAGGACAAAGAATAGCCATTCCTTTCCAATCTTGTCTAAGTCATAAAACTTCTTAAAATGTATTATTATTTTTTTTATTTTAAGATGGATAGTTAAAATGAAAAAAAAATGTAATTCAACTTGGTGTTGATTTTTAAATAAAGAAATAAAGTCAGTTAGTTTAAAGTGTGTAACCTTGTGTGTGGTTACCAAAAGTAAAGCAATGTTATTGTCCAAGTTGTTCAATGAAGTTTACTCAACCCCCACTTTCTCAAAACTCCTGTAAGTCATGTGCTGTATCAAAGTCATCAGGGTTCTCCTCTGGGTGGATTGTAGCTTGCAGCGCTTTTGCTGAATTCTTGTGTGCCTCCATGAACTTCTGCAGATACTTGGATGTGTACAGCCAATGGTGTTTCAGTACGTCTTCTAACTCAAATGTTTTGGACTGCCGAGCATTCATCTTACGGAAGCGTCGGAAAAGCTTGTTCCCAGACTCATTCCCCTCACTTGCCCAGGCTCCAATTGAGCCATCTCTCTCCACAATTTCAGGCACATGAGCCAAAGTCTTGTGAAGGTAGTTAGTAATCTTGCCATCATAGCGATATTTGAATACGGTGGAAAGGAGTTCGGCAAAACGTTGAGAGTTGAAGCTATATCGGCAGAGCTGAACAGGGCAGTCTTGAGCTGGGCAGGTAGAACGCCACACAGGCTTCATCTGGAGGTAAAGCTCCATGAGTTCTTTTAGAGCCTCACGGCGCTCTTCTGAAGGAACTAGTTCACACACCACTTCCATAGTCTCACGGGTCATTAATCGCCGGGCATAGTTCCCGTTCATCCTCATCACTGGTTTCAGCTTCAGTTTTTTTCTCAGCTGTTTGTCTAGGGCTGACCTCCAGCTCCGGCGCTGTTCACGGGTCGGGTTGTTTTTCAGATACACTTCGCCAATCTCATCCTGGAAGATCTTATAGAACTCAGTAGCATTCCCAATATCACAGTGTAGGGCATCTAATGTGGGCTGTGTCTCCAAAAATGGCTTGGCTGAGACCCCTTTGACTCGATCCCGCAGTTCATCTGCAGACTCTGAAAATGGGTTAGTCCTCCATATCTCATAGCGCTCAAGGTTTTCATCATGGCTTCTGGTGATGGAATGAAGCACCATGTTCTGAGAGGCTTCAGCTCGTGTGGAATCACACAATGTACAGATATATGAAGAGCCAGCAGCCTCCAAACCTTCCATGTCTCTCACCATCTTCTCGTCACAACCTGTAGCTCGGAAGAAAAAGCGGAATGAACGAAGGAGTCCACCTATAGAGAGTATGAGGCGACTCTCCTTCATGGCTTTACGCTCTGCCACTACAGGCCCCAAGATAGCTGTCAGCATCTCGTGATCAGACTCATCAACAAACATGAGGCACAATGGCCTGCAGGATAGCTCAGAGTTAGGCTTTTTCTCCTGGAAGATTGTGACTGCATCTTCCTCACCTTCAGCTTTAAAGGAGATGGACATCACTGTAAACGAGAATCTCACTGCCTTTTCCGGGACTGCTGGGCCACATCCTTGCTTCTCACTGACATCTCCCATGCCATCACATGACTCCTTAACCACCACAGTGAACCCTGAGGTACAGGTGCTGTCATCTATACCCCTCTCTCTCAGTCCCTCCATGATGTCCTCCTCCAAGTCTTTAAGAGCTGACACTAGTGCCACATCGTAGCGAAACCTTCTAGAAATGGTATCTGCTGGTACATCATCTATGGAGGCTCTCCACCCAGAAAGCCCATCAATGATACCTACATTCCATGAGCTGGAGACATTTTTAAGAGGTGGCTGCCACTCAAATGCATGAAAACCAGGAAGAAGCTCCTTTTCAGCGCTACGTAGCGTGTGTAAGGGTTGAAAGATCTGACGTCCACTAGTGGCCTTTACAGTGCGGTACATCTTGTGGTACTGGCTACAGCTAAGGAAGGTATTGACCCTTATTGCCAGACACACAGCTGGGTGCAGTCCAAGTCCCCTCCCTGAGAGAATAGACAAAACAAAAACAGTGTGAAGCAGACACAAATAATGCATTCATGGAGCTGTGTTAGCTGGAGGGGAGAAGGTATGAGTCAGAAAGGTTCTGTGGAAAGTGGGGAAGAACAAGGTCTTCTGTTTCTATCTACTTCTTCCTCTCCTTCTCTGTTTGCAAATAATGTATCCTAATCATATATATATATATACACATTTTCAATGTATATGTATATACATTGAAATATACAAATGTACATTGTATATACATACAATATACATTTTCTGATTACAGATAGAATTGTTTCATGTCATAATGTTGGAATTTGTCCAAATAAATCAGAGAACAGTGACAGTATACCCTGTATCATCTTATAGAAACCAAAGCACTGATGTCTTTTAGTCTAACAGGCTATGTACAAGAGGTCTTACTGTGTGATGGAGTGACACACAGGAGTTTAATGGTTATAACCTCATTTAAAATTTAACAGCTAGTCATCACAAGAAATAATATTGCCAGTCAATTACATAGTCAAGATATTGAACTTAATTTAAAATGATTGATTAAAAAATCACTTGTATGGCTCTTGGCCCTACCTTGCATCATGGCCTCCAGTTCATCAGCCTGTCTGTGTTCATTTCCTGCCCTCAGTGCCAGTAGAAACAGAGTCAAACACACAGACTTCACATCTCCACCCTCTTCTTTCTCAGCAAACATCTTCACCTGATTCTTCAGCTCTCTCAACCTATGCTTCTGCGCTCTTCGTGTCAGGGAGAGCAAATGCTGCCGAGGACGACCACCCTTGTTGACAGGTACGTAGCAATCCGGATTTTGCTCTGGAACATCGCCTTCATTTAGATTGTCCTTCTCAATGCAGTGATTTAGACAATGATCGCCAAAGGATTCTAGTCTGACCCACTCTCCACAGTCCTCTCTTGGGCATAGCAGAGGAAGAGAGTGAAGTATAGAAAGAAAGGCTTTGGCAGGGGTATTCAGGTCACATGGGTCAAATAGGAGGCCACAGGCTGGACACTGGGGACCCAAGGTACGGCTATATTTCTGGATGCAGGTGCGGCAAAAGACATGCAGGCACGGGGATTGCACTGGGTCAGATAGCAGGTGATCACACACTTGGCAAGCAACAGCATTCACAAAGTCTTTTGGGAGATCACCTGGAAGTAGCTTACAGCTTAGGTGGTCTCTCTGGCAGTGAGTTATGTTCTTAACCCAAAGGCTTCTCTGAGCACTCTGTTTTACCCAGGCTCTCAAACCCACAGCTGCAGCACTGTCTGCGGTCTGTCGCCACACTCTGTTGCCCCCAATGGATGAGCAAGAGTCTCTCTTTGGCCTTTTAGGAAGACTGTGTGCACTATGTAATGGTTTGCTTCTCTTTCTTCCTCTTCGCTTAAATATTTTTATTTTGGGGTAGCAAAGTGAGCAATGTGAGTTGTGAGGCCTCCACACTGGGACCATAGTTTTGGAAAAACTACAAATTCCCCCTCCTCTCAAAGCTACTGTCCAGCACCGATGACAGAACTTAGAAGGATGGATGGTTTCCATATCCCCAGTCACATCCACCTTAAAGACCTTCTGGATGACCTCAGACCACCTGGCAGCCTTGCAGCCCATCTTGCGCAAGGCACTTCTGCTTGACTCATCCAGATCTCCCTGCACCTCATGCTCTGGTCCCTTTGCTTTTCTCAGAAGTATGCCACATAAGCGGCACAAAGACCTAAGCAGAAAGGGATTGTATCTTACTTTCAACCTCTGCATTGTAAGTAAATTTAGATGCTGCCTTAAGTAATTCAGTGATTCAGTTTAACATGAGCATCTCATTATCTAACCAATAAATTAAGTAAAAACACAGGACATCTTTCACTTACCTGAGATGCTCCATGTGTGTGTCAATCTCCTGAAGCTTGAGATCCACCTGTCTGCCAGCACCCTCCACATTCTCCTTATTTTTGCCTCCCAGACAGAGCTTCATAACACTGCCGGCAAAGCCCAGAACATCCCCCTGCTTACCCTCTCTCACATGTGCTTCCTTTTCCAGTGGGGATTCACTAGGCAGTGGGGCCTTCTCCAATGAGCGAACCCGAAAGAGCTTAAACTTCCAGTTTGAAAAATTGGAATAAGGATGACACAACTCATCAGGCATGGAGGCTCTCGGGGCATCTGCAGGAATGCACATCTCTGTCTCCATGGTATCAACCCAGTGTCAGCTTCTAAAGAGGAAACAACAGCCAAATACAGAAAAGGGAGGTTGTATTGTTTTCATGAACTATGACGCTATGTAATTAGCCTGCTGTGATTTATTAATTTTTAAAATGATTCAAAGTCATGACCCCACAACTGGTTTAATTAGAGTTCATCTTAATGCACTGTGGCATTATCAGGTATGGTTACTTAAAGTCTTAGAAAATGTTTTCTACAGAATGCCCGAAATACCAGCACAAATGAAGTGCTAAGCTCTGACCCACAGTGCTGCATTATTCCATAAGTGGCATTTAACTCCTCTGTAAAATGCATGAGACAAGCATTCGGCAATCGATCGTCTGCAGAAAACTTCATTTCATCCCCCCTTTATGCTCCTGCTCTGGGAGCAACTCTGTCCTAGAAAATCTCTTTTTTTCTTGCAAGTCAAGTAAATGGGCACCTTTATTCTTTCAGAGCGTTCAGTCATTCACATTAGACATTTTCTCAAGAGGAACGGGAGGCATGGCCTCGGAGGTACCATGCTGGCATTTTAAAAGCAGTAAACAGGAGAATAATCAAAGTCTGATACCCAGTCAGTGACTGAAGAGAGAAACAACTGCACTGAAAAGTTTGAAGGACTACTATCATGCATACGAAGTACAGGAAAAGTTACTAAAACATGCAAATGTTTCACAAACAGAAAATTATACGACAAAGGAACAAACAGAAAACCACTAGAAGTGTCAAACACTGACATCATTTTGAACCAACTTTGTTATGATGTGACATCAAGCTTTCATCTCAGACATCAAAACTCTATCAATCCATTGCTTAATCAATAAACCAACTAGAGCTTACCTTGGCATTTCCACAGTGGATGCATAATGGTATTATCGCTCACACACTGTCTATTCTCACATATTTTGTCTATGCCTTCTGTCTCTTCAGCTATCAGCTTCAGCCACAGCTCTGAATTGAATTTCTCTCAAACACACAAGGTCTCTCTCTCTCTCTCTCTCTCTCTCTCTCTCTCACACACACACACACAAACACAAACACAAACACACACAGCTGAGCCTTCTGTCAGCTGGGTTCTCCTACCTTGTTTTTGAGACTAAGCTGGTGTTGTGTCCCCTGGGGTCTTTCTGCTTGGAAGCACAAAGACAAGAGATATGTGGGCTCTCCTCTCCACTTGCTGTGTCTGTTTGGATCTCACTTTCCACCAAGGATTGTGTCCCTCCATGGGGGGAAAGACTCCTATTTATACTACACTGAAGAGTCCATAACAGCCACCTCATGCCACCTGGATGATGTGGGGTAAATGGGGAGGAGTGATAGCACTAACCACACTCAAGACAAAGACAGACAGATACACATACACAGACTGATGTCAACACAAACATATAAATTTTTCTCCTGTTATTCATATGCTTGTTAACACAATTAATCACATACATTTACTCACAAAAGCAGCTAGAACAAGGTGCTTGTGACATTTACAAAACTTAACATGTTTTATATATTCATATGATATACTCATTTCATTTGAGTGTATTTGTTTTTTGTTGTTTGTAGCTGCATTAACTTGACAAATTCTAGTGATTAAGTTACAACTGTGCGTTACAAAATGTATAAAACCATAAACCTTTCCTCAGCCAACAGACAGAAGAAAAATAATTGTCTACACTTTAAAGCATCAACTGTTGTTCTTCAACAGTCTGTAATAGTTTGAGGTTTGGTGTTCTACAGTCTAGGAGTGGGACTGCTAAAATCTATCATGCCAAAGAGACCAAAAACAAAATTGCACTTCTATTTCAAAAGGATGTTTCTGATCATGCCCCTACACTCAGTCTAAAGCAGGCTACCCAAGATCTTCAGCCTTCCACACTGCTCATGGATACCTAGTTGGCTATTCTACAGTTCAGTTACTGCATCACAATAGCTGCAAAAATGCACTGAACCAAAAATAAACTAAATGTCAATGACTAGATGTTATCATTTCACAGATATAACCTCTTAACAAAAGCAAACCTTAAAAAGTCACCTGGAACCCTTTCCTGACAGACTTAATACCTAACACCACTTAATAAATTTCAAAAGTAATTCAAATTTCACGCCAGATACTGAAAGCAAAGGTTCACATACTTTTTCCACTCACTAAAATGTAATGTTGGATCTCGTTATCTACTTTTAGGACTTGTGTGAAAATCTAATGATGTTTTAGGTCATATTTATGCAGAAATATAGAAAATCCTAAAGGGTTCACAAACTTTCAAGCACCAATGTATATCATGTCTTGTTAATCCCTGTTAATAAGAATTGATAAACCCCAGAAATGTTGTAATCCTAATAATTTCTGTGTTCTTTATACTCCAGTTTCATCGAGCATTAAAGGAGAAGATTCAGTGTCATTATGGCAAAGGAAGACTAAAAACTACATCAGAAAGTGGCAAAAACGTGACATTACAGTATATGCTATTTTGATGACCACTTTTATGATTACATATAGTAGGTACCAAAAGTCCACTACGGAAAATGCTTGTGTGGAACTCTCAAGGACCATCAGATTTTACACAATTGTGAAATCCATGCCAACCTGAGTGTCTACTCTCATTACAGCAAAGGGAGAACATAGCAAATAATAAATAATAAATATAAATAAATACAAATAATTACAAAATCTATCTTTTTTTCAAATATAAAACATTTACTCAAAAAAGTGCTTAAAATCTGTCATTATTTGGCAGCTGACTGCATTTGGTTCAGAACCATCTGAGTATAATTCTTTAGTTCTGGGTCTGAACTGAACCGCACTAATGTGCTGCAAATAAGACTAGAAAGAGCTGATGCAGTTAGAGCCGTCACACAGCTTGCCCTACATACAGCAGGCAGGTTTCTAGGTCTGCTCACAAAGGATGATCTATGTCCCAAAAGACTATAACCACTCTAATGACCTGTTCTAGCGTTTTTTTTTCCTATCTGACAAATTATTTGAGTGTCTCTCCACACTCATTGATCTGACACTGTTCTGATTTTGTTATGAGCTCCTTGGACTAGAATTAAATTTGTGAGAGGTTCTTTGTCTTTCCCGACTGGAATTGTCTGTGCGTTTAGACAGGCTGAGATGAGCACTAACGAGAGAGAATGGTATCATACTTTGTCTCTGTAGATTGACAGCAAATTTGTTTTTATTAACGAGGTGGATTAATCTGGTCTGCTATCTGCAGAACTACTGTTTAGGACACTGAATGTTAGCCCTTTCAATAGATGCACAGTCAGTGGCTACAGTCTCTTCTATTTGTGTCAACCTCTGCTGCACATCATTATTACTGTACACCAGGACTCGGGATTATTGACAAGTCAGCCATCTAAATATGACTCAGACATCTGTAGAGCTGAAGGGACACTGATTCAAATGTAAATGAGAGTGCTGCAGTAAACAATGTTAGAACCATTCCAATAGGATTCATAGAAATTTAAGGTAATATGTGAAAACCTAGGAGCAGATAATATGTAATGAAAATTTGCAACAACTATTGTTGCATGTAAATCCAAAGACGCATGTAGAGCTTTTCGCCTAAAATCTACCTTGATCTGTCTGGATGAACCATATTGATTAACCGAAGCTGTTCCTGTATAGTTTTTTTAAACTACAGATTTTGTGATACTGTGAAATCTGTGCACAATTAGGGGGAAGCTAATTATTTCTGCAACACGTAACCCACAAATTATTTACTCTGAAAGTAGTAATTGGGATGGGAGCAAGTTAGGTCTGGTAATGAGGTGAAAAAGCGAAATAATGATATGATTTCTAACATGTGATGTCAACAGGTGATTATAATCATGATTTGGTACAAAAGCAGTATCCACAAAAGTTTTGAGTCTTTGAGGAGCAAAGATGGGCAGAGGATCTCCAGTTTATCAACAAATGTGTAAAAAAATTATTGAAATCTTTAAAAACAATATTCCTCAAAGAAAGATTGGTAGCCATTTACATATTTCTCACTTTACAGTGCATAATATTATTAAACAATTCAAGGAATCTGGAGGAATTTCAGTGCATAAAGGACAAAGGCACAATTCTAAACTGAACACCTATGATCTTTGATCACTCAGACGGCACTATATCAAGAACCGTCATTCAACAATAGCTGATAAAACCACATGGGCAAGGAATTACTTTATCAAACCTTTATCAAGCACTACAATACATAGTTACATTCAGGAATGCCATTTAAAATGTTACTGTACAAAAACAAGCCTTTTGTAACCATGTCCTGAAATGGTGTTTAATTTTCTGGGCTTGGAGGCATTTGAGATGGACCATCACACAGTGGAAATGTATATTGTGGTCAGACCCATCAGTATTCCAGATCTTTTTTGGGAGGAAATGGTACCTGCGTGCTCTGGACCAAAGGCAAAAAGGACCATACAGCCTATTAACAGCAACAAGTCCAAAAGCCAGCCTCTGTCATGGTATGTGGTTGTGTCAATGCCTTTGGCAAAGATCATTTACATTTCTGTGATGGCAGCATTAATGCAGAAAAGTACATTGAGATTGTAGAGCAACATAAGCTGCCTTCAAGACAATAGCTTTCATAGGGACGTCCATGCATTTTTCAACCAGACAATGCAAAACAAGCTAAATCACGAAAATTGAGAACAGAAATATTCAAATTCCTTCCAGCCTTTCTTTGAGGAACATTTTTTGACAAACTGGAGTTCCTCTGCCAATCTTTGCTCCTCAAAACTCAGCCTTTCTTGAATACAGCTTTTGTACCAAAATCATGATTAAAATCACTTGTTGACATCAACTGTTTGCAAATTATATCATTATTTAGTTTTTTACCCCATTACTAGACCTGAACTGCCCTATATTAAGTTTGGAATGTGTTGCAAGCTTGTCTGCTTATTAACGAATGAAAAGAAGTAGACCAATCAATATGCAATTTCAGAGACCTTTCTCTTTTAAAAGTTTTATTTTTTTATTGCAATATCCCTGAAGCTAAAACATGTTTCTCTTCTTTTGACTTTGAACAAATATGACAGGAACCAAAGTAAAGGGGAAAAAAATAAAAATAAATACAACAAAACAACAAGTCTCAACATCATCAACTCCCAATGGTTGTCTCATTTACCCAAAGTCTACGGCTAAACTTTATTCAGCTTCTTAGGATCTAAAGCCCTCTCACAATAGTTGTTTCATTACCATCACTGCAAAGTGCAGGCGCTCATTGAAATAAATGACTTCCAGACACTCATCCTTTGCTGCCAGAGAGTCATTTCCTGAAATCATTAAGCATTCTACAAAAGTATGTGCTTTGCATTGATTTTTATTAGCTGACCCCAACAACTGCTCTACATATTCAATAATATTGTCTGACTAGGTTCTCAGTCATCCAGGTCATGGTACATTTGACAATCAAGTATTGTTCCAGGTTTGTGTTATTTTGTGTTTGTTTGTTTGATTGTTTGTACATTTTTTTGCTTTTGTTTGCTCATTCACTTTTGTGCAGTATGTGTAACTAAAGACTAAAGGTTGAAAAATGCCTGATTCATCCTTTGTAGAAACAGTGAATATACAGAAGTTTTTGATCGAAGTGTGCATGTGTTTCTGTATTTGAGATGTTTCCAGAGACATATTGTGGGATAAAATGAGACCCCTTTGTTGTGAAGAAGCTACAGATGTCTATCTTACAAACGCACAACAGACCCTGGTCCCTGATCACTGCCTGCTGACTTGTTATTGATAAACTCATAGTTTATGGCGGTTTAATTTACACGAAGAATGTCTTGTGTTGCCTGCCACCTGGCATGGAGCAGGGTGTTATTGTAGAGTGGTAGGATTTGGGGTTAGATGGAGGGAGGAGTGGGGAGAGACGTTTTTTTAACTGGTTTTCTTACCGTTATCACCAACTGAACAGCACACCTGCTGAGTGATGATGGTGCAGCTTATACTGATCTGGGACCAGTATTGTGCTCTTTCTTGAAATGGATTCAGACTTTGCTGAGATAAGCAAAACGGAAAATGATTTTCATCAATAAGTAATGATATTTGATACCTAGCAAGAATGTGAATACACAGAAAGCTTTCCAATATGCTGATGTTAGTAGTGGAATTTGTCTGAATGTGACAGTGGATCTGAACTAAATCAACATAGTGGTCCTAAGAGATAAGCTTCCTATTGCCTGGTATAGGCTTTCAGAAGTTTCACTCACTCTTGTTATATGGAACACAGTGCTGATTGAAAGGATAATCAGATGTAAATTGTTGCCTAGGGTCAGAAACAATGATTCCCTCCTGCATTCATCTATAGATAATAACTACACAATAGTTAATAACCACACCACAAACAGCTGTGCTTTCATAGTTTTACATATGCCCCATTCAGCAGTTTTAGAGAAGACATTATGTTTCACATAATACCACAGAGTATTGATGAAGGTTTATCATTTTAAATCATGAATAATTGTACTACTGGGAAAAAGAAAAGTTGACTCCAGCAGAGTTAAATAAGTTAAACCCCTCATTATTCTTTGCATAGGCTCATATCTCTCTCTCTCTCTCTCTCTCTCTCTCTCTCTCTCTCTCTCTGTCTCTCTCTGTCTCTCTCTCTGTCTCTCTCTCTGGGCAGCCTTCCACTCTTGTCAGAGTTTATTTTGTAAATTACCATTCCAAACAGCAACCCCCCAGTGCCATGCCATTTGTCAAAGGTAGGCTGCCAGAATGTCTCTTTTGCTGTTCTATCCTGTTTTAGGCTGCACATCTATTTTTCTTACACCGTCTTTCCTCTATCTCTCATCACCATCCCTTTGGCCTTGCCTAATAATCATTAATGCCATTATCAGGATGCAGGCTATCCATTCCCTGCTCTGTCTGTCTGTTTTATTCTCTTTTTCACTCACCTGCTTTCTCTCTCTCTCTTTCTCTCACTGTCTTTTCCTTTATCCCTTTTGTGCTTGTAAATGTGAGTATGAATCTTTATTTCTGACCTGATAAACATATAACTATGCAACTAATTAAATACAGATTTAGAATTGCATCATTGTGATTTTTGTCATTACCACACTTTATTTGCATTGTACAAGAAGGAATTACAAGAGGAATTACACTCACACACTCACCTTTCATACATGGCTTAATCCAGTTCAGGGTCATAGTGAGCCAGGGAACCAACTCTGGACAGGGCACCAGCAAACAGACAATCACATGCAAACAGACAGAAACAGAAACATACACTCACTCAATTTAAAAACATTTTAGAGGTGCCAGCTGACCTAACATATGGCTTTGGAAGGTGATAAGAAACTCGAGTATCTGAAAAAAGCCCAGGCAGACTCGGGGAAATCATACAAACTCCACAAAGGCAGCGTACAGGCTGGGAATCAAACCCGAGTCTCATGTTGCTGACCATATCACCAACAGGAAAGCCACACAGACATGGGGAAAAATTCCATGCTGTTAAATGCTGCTCCTGCCTCAATAAAATATAAATTATTTACATAGGCCCAACAGTGTTTTCTATTAGGTGGATTACAGGTGTATTGCGTGCATACAGTGGTGCTTGAAAGTTTGTGAACCCTTCAGAATTTTATATATTTCTGCATAAATATGACCTAAAACATCATCAGATTTTCACACAAAATCCTAAAAGTAGATAAAGAGAACCCCGTTAAACAAATGAGACAAAAATATTATACTTGGTCATTTATTTATTGAGGAAAACCATCCAATATAACATATTAGTGGGGGCAAAAATATGTTGTTTTCAATCAATGGGATGACAATCAGATGTGAGTCTGCACCCTGTTTTATTTAATATTTATGTGACCCTCTAGGGTTAGCAGTTAATTTGAAGATGAAATTAGAAAAATTCTAAAGGTTTCATGAACTTTCAAGCACCACTGTACACCAGGTGAAGTGTAGCATTTGTATTTCAATTAATATTTATTATTAGGCTACATTTTGTTATAATTCATAATGCGCTGCCGTGAATCTAAACTAGACAACCTCTTTGTACAGACTTGCAGATCTACCAAACATTTTGGAACAACAGCCTCCCTCAGACTACGACATACTGAACCAATACTCTGCATCCACAGCTGCTATATGTTCCTTTTCTGAGGTAATCTGCAGTTATTCATCCTCTCTCTGTCATTTTTTGTTTTCCTCTCTCTCTTGTCAGACAGTTCTGGTGACTGATGTAATCTGAAGGGTTTGCACTGGTAGTTCAGGTCTCTGCCTCTGCCTCTGCCCCTGCCTTGCCCGTGCGTGTTTTTAACTGATGGAGAGTGGCACAGAACAGATGCATGATGTTACCGTATACTTATATCTAATGCTTTTGTGTCTGTGCCCTGAGGCCACTGTCTCCTTCTCTCCATAACATCTCTTGTTCTGTCCAGCAGACATTCAATTAACTTTTTCTTTTGTGACCGAGAGCCTGCTTTTTGTATGGCCCTTTGTTGGTCTGTTCTTTGCTGGCTCTACCCTTTCAGCTAGTGAAAATCTATTAGTGTTGGCTTACATTACATTTACAGTGGTATGAAAAAGTTTGGGCACCCCTGATAATTTTCATGATTTTTCTTTATAAATCATTGGTTGTCCAGCTCAGCCATTTCAGGTAAATATATCATATAGCAGATGAACACAGTGATATTTGAGAAGTGAAATGAAGTTTATAGGTTTTACAGAAACAAAATTAGGCAGGTGCATAAATTTGGGCACCCTTGTCATTTTATCGATTTGAATACCTTTAGCACTAATTATTGGAACACAAAATTTGTTTTGTAAGCTCATTGACCCTTGATCTACATACACAAGTGAATCCAACTATGAGACAGGGTTAAGGTGGCCAATTGGAAGTTTTTCTCCTCTTTGCATCTTCTCTGAAGAGTGGCAACATGGGAGCCTCAAAACAACTCTCAAATGGCCTGAAAACAAAGGTTGTTCAACATCATGGTTCAGGGAAAGGGAAAAGCTCTCTCAGAGATTTCAGCTGTCAGTTTCCACTGTGAGGAACATAGTGACGCAATGGAAGACCACAGACACAGTTCTAGTTAAGGAACTCCCGAAGTGGCAGACCAAGAAGAATCTCAGATAGGCAGAGGCGAAGGATGGTGAGAACAGTCATAGTCAAGCCACAGACCACCTTCAAAGACCTACAACCTCATCTTGCTGCAGATGGTGTCACTAATCATCGTTCAACTATACAGCACACTTTGCACAAGGAGAGGCTGTATGGGAGAGTAATGCAGAAGAAGCCTTTTCTGCAGACACGCCACAGTCACTTGAGGTGTGCTACAGCACATTTGGACAATCCAGCTTCATTTTGGAATAAAGTGCTGTGTACTGATGAAACTAAAATTGAGTTATTTGGACATAACAAGGAGCGGCACACATCCCAAGACAAACATTTGCTACCCACAGTAAAATTTGGTAGCGGTTCCATCAGGCTGCGGGACTGTGTGGCCAGTGCAGGTACTAGGAATCTTGTTAAAGTTGAGGATCGCATATTCCAGTTAATATCTCCAGATTCTTGAGAACAATGTTCAAGAATCAGTGACAAAGTTGCACCGAGGCCAACGACCCAAAACCCTGCTCAAAATCTACTAAGGCATTCATGCAAGGAACCAGTACAACGTTGGAATGGCCATCTCAGTCCCCAGACATGAATATTACTGAAAATGTGGGCTGTCCATGCTCGGAAACCATCAAACCTGACTGAACTGGAGATGTTTCTAAAGAAGAATGGTCCAAAGCACCTTCAACCAGAATCCAGACTGGAAGCTGTAGGAAGCGTTTAGCGGCTGTTATTTCTACAAAAGGAGGATCTACTAAATATTTATGTAATTTTTCTGTTGGGGTGCCCAAATTTATGCACCTGCCTAATTTTGTTTGAGTAATTACTGCACACTTTCTGTAAATCCTATAAACTTCATTTCACTTTTCAAATATCACTGTGTTCATCTGCTATATGATATATTTAACTCAAGTTGCTGATCTGAACAACCAATGATTTATAAACAAAATCATGAAAATTATCAGGGGTGCCCAAACCTTTTCATACGACTGTATTTTGAACTTAGATTGCTGATCTCATACTCCAGATACTACTACTGATGCTTGACTCTCACTGAAATGTCTATGTTACAAACATTAATTTGGGAGATTAAATTGTATTCGAAAGATATAACTTACTAATTGAATTTATTTTTAAATGTTGACTTAAAAGTTTTATGCAATTGCAGTTTTCATTTTTAAACACTTAACTTGGTCAGCCACAATGCTTAGCCCTACTGTCCAAACATAGATCCACAGGTAACAGAGGACCCATGGTGTGCCAAGAAAATGTTACCCACACCATTACCCCATCTCTACCAGCCTGAATTGTTGACACATGACAGGACAGGTTCATTGATTCATGCTGCTTGTGCCAAATTCTGACCTTCTCATCAGCAGGGTGGGACAGAAATCTGGATTCATCTGAACAGACAATGTTGTTCCACTACTCAGTGATCCATTTTTTGCACTCTTGTGCCCACTGGAGTCTTGCCTTTCAATTTGCTTGACTGTGAACCATCTGTTCAAGATATGCCCGCTGCAGTGTACATATATATATATATATATATATATATATATATATATATATATATATATATATATATATATTGTTTTGTTTTGTTTTTTTAAGCAGTGTTTTTATATACATGTGTTATTTATTATTTATTATTTATATAGCACAGTGTTTTATTTTAAATAATATTAATTACAATACAATATGAAAACATTTCTGACAGTACTGTTTTCTGCCTTTCAACATTGGGGTGGCACAGTGGCTCAGTTGGTAGCACAGACGCATCACAGCAAGAGCTACTTGGGATCAATCCAGGGTGGAGCAGCCTGGGTCCTTTCTGTGTGGGGTTTGCATGTCATCCCCGCGTCCATGTAGGTTTACTTCGGGTACTCCGGTTTCCTCCCACAATCAAAAGACATGCGTCTTAGGTTAATTGATTATGCTAAATTGGCATTGACTAAAGTGTATATATATATATATGACTAGTCTTGAGGTAACCTCATGTATAGATGCAACCTTGCATGTGTGGCTGAAATGGCCACTGATGCTGATAGTGATGTTAAATAAACCAAATAAACAAACAAACTTTCAAGACTGTGATTCTCTTTTCTGTCAGCAGGTGCCACAAAGCTTCACTCACACTGGTTTTCTGATATTCAGGCTTTGAAGAAGACTGATTTAAGACAGATTTTTATTTCCTTTTATAATCCTAAAGACCTCAGCCATTAAAGCAAAAAGACA
Source organism: Ancistrus triradiatus (assembly GCA_025084515.1). NCBI lineage: Eukaryota > Metazoa > Chordata > Actinopteri > Siluriformes > Loricariidae > Ancistrus > Ancistrus triradiatus. Next base: position 326,038 of record JAJAGP010000467.1, on the reverse strand, counting down.
TTGACTGGATGGACGTTAAACGGTGCATACCTATATAGAGAGAGATTCACTTTGTAGTTCTAATCTTTGTAGTAATTCAGAACGTAGTCCATTTTTCTCTGACTTTACATCTACAAGGTGGACCAATAAGGTAAATGTGTGTTAAGAGTGCACAGTGAGTGAGCACAGTGTTTAAAAACTCCAGTAGCACTGCTGTGTCACCAATCATACCAGAAAAAACTCACGCTAACACACCACCACATCAGTGTCACTGCAGTGCTGAAAATGATCCACCACCCAAATAGTATCTGATCTGTGGTGGTCCTGAAGTTGATCAAAAGTGCGCATTCACAATTCAGTTCTGTTTACCCTAATTACATAGATTTAAACCAGTAATTAGCCAAAAATTCCTTGCTTTTTAGCTTTATGTTTTTTTCGATGTTTTTGAATTTTCTCTCATCTCCTGACAGTGTGTTTGCGCTCTGACCCCAGCTTGGTAACGAGCTGGAATGTTGTTTTTGATTTTTCTGTTGTAAAAATGTTAGGTAAATACACATAAGTTTTAGAGTTCCCCTATGTTTACAATGACATTTTTAAGTCCCTTGCATGGCCCAAATCACTGATGGCTTGTCACCTACATCCATTCCTGATTCAAGTTTACATTGGTCACCTTATTGCATTGCCTATCAGTATAAAGTCAAGTCAAGTCAGATTTATTTATATAGTGCTTTTTACAATGGAGCATTGTCTCAAAGCAACTTTACAATTTTAGATTATCTCCTAATAACTACATCCAATCCTAAATTGAGCAAACCTAGGCAAGGAAAAACTCCCTAAGTGCTATGAGGAAGAAACCTTGGGAGGGCCAAGACTCAAAACGGGACCCAACCTCCTTGGGCGGCGTAGATGATAAATCTAAGAATGAAACTAAAGTCATGGAGGGATAATTCAAATAAAATATATAATATGCACATCTACATTAAGTAGTCCAATACACAGAGTCACTCTAGGATCCTGAGTCTAAGCAGGAAAGTAATTGGCGGCACTTCGTCCCCAGATACCCGGAGGATGGTGAGGGTTACTGTCCTCTGGTGTGGCCCGGGTATGATGGTTCCTTTTAGTCAGAACCAATGGAAAAGAGCTATTATATTACAACCTCTCCTAATGACCTTATTTTATATTCTCAAGGGAAAACAGACATTAGGGAATGTGTGTATGAAAAGCAGAACAATCGCCAGATGGATCTTACGCTTGCTAAGTAAACTGTAAGAAATGAAAAGCATTTGGCAGATTCAGGGAAAACAGGGTGTCTTTAATCAAAATAACAATGCACTTTAATTCTGTTTTAATTAAACTGCTGTTCCCCTCCAGTGAAGCTCAGACACAATAGTGTCTGGAAGTGCTGCACACTTCAACCTTCCCTGTATGGATTTGTGTTGTGTTTAATCATCAACTTTGTGTTTGTCCGTGAGGATTCCTGTCATGTGCTGGTGTTGGTTTACTCATCTGTTGTACAGGAAAAAACAGAACCATTTTTTTCTTATAAAATATAACATAAAATTTCCTATATTCACTAACTTTCTTTAGGTCTTTTTTCTGTAAGTGTGAGTTTTGTGCGGTTTGGTGACACAAAAATGACCTTGCTTGTCTTTGAGTGAAAAGACCAACTGCGTTGTGTGTCACACCTTGTCCAGATTGTGTGATGGCCATTTGACTTTGACTTTGCAAGTCAAAAGGCAGCTTCTCACCACCATACTTCTGCTTATTATTTCCTTGTCATTTGACTAAAAAGTCCATTATAGAAATGTCAGGCCAGTTGTGTCAGGTCAGCAATGCAGATGTCAAACCTTAGCAAAGCAGACAATAGAGGGTCTGACATCAGTATGAACTCTCGCTAGGCTTAAACAGGTTGATCTTTAAATCGCTACATCGTATAATTATTACAGTGGGGAAAGTGTCAAGCAGTCATGTCCTAGACCTGAGTTTACAATAAGAAGAGGCAAATGTGTCATTCATGCATTAAGGGATGTAATGTTGTGAATACAATAGTTCAAAGCAGCAAATTATTTTGAAGGAATTAGTTAGATGAGGAAGGTTGGCAGTAGATGAAAGCAAAAGGCCATTTTATACATCAAACGTTTTTGTCCTTAGCAGCATTATAACTCTGGCAGACATGCCAATCTTATTGTCATCCCATTCAAATACCCATTTATGAAATAGCATATCGCCTATACAGTGGTGCTTGAAAGTTTGTGAACCCTTTAGAATTTTCTATATTTCTGCATAAATATGACCAAAAAAAAACCTCATCAGATTTCCACACAAGTCCTAAAAGTAGATAAAGAGAACCCAGTTCTCTTTACAAACATATTATACTTGGTCATTTATTTATTGAGGAAAATGATCCAATATTACATATTAGTGAGTGGCAAAAGTATGTGAACCTCTAAGATTAGCAGTTAATTTGAAGGTGAAATTAGAGTCAGGTGTTTTCAATCAATGATCTATCAAAGATCTATCAAAGTCTGCTCTTCACAACACACGTTTGTGGAAGTGTATCATGGCACGAACAAAGGAGATTTCTGAGGACCTCAGAAAAAGAGTTGTTGATGCTCATAAAGCTGAAAAAGGTTACAAAACCATCTCTAAAGAGTTTTGACTCCACTAATCCACAGTCAGACAGATTGTGTACAAATGGAGGAAATTCAAGACCATTGTTACCCTCCCAGGAGTGGTCGACCAACAAAGATCACTCCAAGAGCAAGGCGTGTAATAGTGGTGAGGTCACAAAGGACCCCGGGTGACTTTAAGCAACTGAAGGCCTCTCTCACATTGACTAATGTTAATGTTTCATGAGTCCACCATCAGAAGAACACTGAACAACAATGGCCGTGCATGGCAGGGTTGTAAGGAGAAAGCCACTGCTTTCCAAAAAGTACTTTGCTGCTCATCTGCAGTTTGCTAAAGGTCACGTTGGAACAAGCCAGAAGGTATTGGAAGAATGTTTTGTGGATGGATGAGACCAAAAATAGAACTTTTTGGTTTTTAAAGGAAAAAGTGTTGTTTGTAGAAACAAAAAAACACTGCATTTCAGGATAAAAACCTTATCCCATCTGTGAAACATGGTGGTGGTAGTATCATGGTTTGGGCCTGTTTTTGCTGCATCGGGCCAGGACGGCTTGCCATCATTGATAGAACAATGAATTCTGAATGATATCAGAGAATTCTAAAGGAAAATATCAGGACATCTGTCCATGAAACTGAATCTCAAGGAGAAGGTGGTCATGCAGCACGACAAAACGACCCTAAGACCCAAGCCGTTCTACCAAAAGAATGGGTTAAGAAGAAATAAAATTAATGTTTTGCAATGGCCAAGACAAAGTCCTGACCTTAATCCAATTGAAATGTTTTTGAAGGACCTGAAGCGAGCAGTTAATGTGAGGAAAACCCACCAACATCCCAGAGCTGAAGCTGTTCTGTATGGAGGAATGGGCTCTAAAATTCCTCCAAGCCAGTGTGCAGGACTGATCAACAGTTACAGGAAACATTTAGTTACAGTTATTGCTGCACAGGGGGGTCACACCAGATTCTGAAAGCAAAGGTTCACATACTTTTGCCACTCACTAATATGTAATACTGGATAATTTTCTTCAATAAAAAAAAATTACCAAGTATAATATTTTTGTCTTATTTGTTTAACTGGGTTTTCTTTATCTACTTTAGGACTTGTGTGTGAAAATCTGATGCTGTTTTAGGTCATATTTATGCAAGAAATATAGAAAATTCTAAAGGCTTCACAAAACTTTCAAGCACCCACTGTATCTTTTTAAGTTCTGCACAATGCAAAATATAAAGTGGACATACAAAGAAGATAGATTCCAATAAACGTTCTGTGCCATGACAACATACTACATACACAACAATTGGAAACATCAGAAAGGGGAGAAAGATATATAATGGCACACTGTTGAGACTTGCAACAGGGTCCTTCTTGCCCTCTGCTACCTAGAATTCTGCCCACTAATTTACAGCCTCTCATAAAGTGGACAAACTTCACTGCTGAATGCATGCATACTCTATTTCACTCTGACACTGTTTGTGGCTCAGTGGTTAAAGCTCTGGACTACGAATCAAAAGACTGTCAATCTCCTTCAAGCTCCCACTGCTTGGCTGTGGAGCAGGCATACTCTGGATTAGGGGGTGCCTGCTTAAGTCTATAGACATAGCAGATGTAAATGAGACATGGCAAGGAAAGCACTGTTACACTAAGAGGCTTCTCCTTGCACTAACTGGACTTCCGCATAGATACCACCTGTAAAGGAAAGGGTGGCAGCGATTCCTTTTTAATGACATATTGCAACGTAATTTTAGAATTTTGCACAATCAATTGTTTACCGATTTATCGGCAGTTTTCCTTAGTGTTGCTATCACTAACATTCAGTAGCACTGAGCTGACCGTATATGCAGCCATTTCTAAACAAGAGTCCCAAGAATACCTGTAAATGCTCATTACATTAATAGATATTTTCAACCTTTGAAATCTAAAAATGGTAGCACCCAAGTACTAGTCAAGAAAAGTCAGATTTATTTCTATAGTGCTTTTTTTGCAATGGAGCATTGTCTCAAAGCAGCTTTACAATTTTCTATTATATTCTAATATAAGGCCAATCCCAAATTTACATTTACAGCATTTAGCAGACGCCATTATCCAGGGTGACTTACAACTGATACAATCTTACAATCCAAGCAATTGTAAGATTGTTAAGGGTCTTGCTCAAAGACCCAACAGTGGCAGCTTGGCAGAGGTGGGATTTGAACTCTGGACCTTCTGGGCCAGAGTCAAGTACCTTAACCGCTAGGCTATCACAGTACCCAAATTGAGCAAGCCTAGGGCAATAGTGGCAAGGAAACACTCCCTAAACATTATAAGGAAGAAATCTTGGGAGTACTAAGACTCAAAAAGGGACCCAACCTCATTGGATGGTACATGTAATAATTTAACTAAGTTATCTAATTAACAAGTTAATAATTATTCATTATGGCCAGTCTCACCACTCCTCTGTGATGCTGCTTCCTACTTGTACAGCCACAATAAATGATAAGGGAAATTCAGACTGAAATGACTGCTTTTATCTTAAAGCTCAGTTTCCTCCCATTTAGTTTACCAGAAGACCTGGAATAGCTGTAACATTCAAATTTTTCTGAGAAAGCAGATGTCTACCATTATCTCAGATGACAGCAATCACTACAAAAACCCAGGTCCAAATTACAAGAATCCATAAGAGCTGCCAATGTCCCAAATCAGAAAAAGTTGAGATGGTATGAAAAATGCAAAAAACAAACAAACAAACAAAAAATTTAATGTTTCTTACATTCACTTTAACTTTTATTTAATTTGCAGACAGTTAGAACCAAATATATTTTATGTTTTGTCAAGTCAGCTTCATTTCATTTGTTAATAAACACCCATTCTTGCATTTCAGGCCTGCAACACATTCCAAAAAAAGTTTAAGTTGACACAGGACATGGTTAACATAAAGCTTCTTTTTCTCGCACATTAAAGCTTTTAAAGTGGCATTTATGAATGTATCTCCATATTACAGTGCAACGATTTCCCAAAGTTATCTCTTGCCCTTGTGGTTATATCAGCTATTGATGAATGACAGTTCTTATTACAGTGCCTAACCTGTACTGACCTCGTTAGTAGACCTAAACTGCCCCTGTACATTTTGGAATTCATTAAAGACCTGAAATGCAGGAATGCATGTTTATTAACAAATGAAATGAAGCTGACCAAAAAAACATGAAATACAGTGGTGCTTGAAAGTTTGTGAACCCTTTACAACTTTCTATATTTCTGCATAAATATGACCTAAAACATCATCAGATTGTCACACAAGTCCTAAAAGTGGATAAAGAGAACCCATTAAACAAATGAGGCAAAAATATTATACTTGGTCATTTATTTACTGAGGAAAATTATCCAATATTACATATTAGTGAGTAGCAAAAGTATGTGAACCTCTAGAATTAGCAGTTAATTTGAAATTGAAATTAGAGTTAGCTGTTTTCAATCAATGGGATGACAGTCAGGTGTGACTTGTCACCCTGTTTTATTTAAAGAACAGGGATTTATCAAAGTCTGTTTGGGCCTGTTTTGCTGCATCTGGGCCAGGACGGCTTGCCATCATTAATAGAACAATGAATTCTGAATTATATTAGAGAATTCTAAAGGAAATATCAGGACATCTGTCAAATGAACTGAATCTCAAAAGAAGGTGGGTCATGTAGCAAGACAACGACCCTAAGCACACAAGTCGTTCTACCAAAGAATGGTTAAAGAAGAATAAAATTCATGTTTTGGAATGGACAAGTCAAAGTCCTGACCTTAATCCAATCGAAATGTTGTAGAAGGACCTGAAGTGAGCAGTTAATGAGGAAACCCACCAACATCCCAGAGTTGAAGCTGTTCTGTACGGAGGAATGGGATAAAATTCCTACATGCCGGTGTGCAGGACTGATCAACAGTTAAAGGAAACGTTTAGTTGCGGTTTGCTCCACAGGCGGGTCACACCAGATACTGAAAGCAAAGGTTCACATACTTTTGCCACTCACTAATATGTAATACTGGATCATTTTATTCAATAAATAAATGACCATATGTAATATTTTTGTCTCATTTGTTTAACTGGCTCTCTATATCTACTTTTAGGACTTGTGCGAAAATGATGTTTTAGGTCGTATTTATTCAGAAATACAGAACACTCTAAAGGGTTCACAAACTTTCAAGCACCACTATATATTGGGTTCATACTATCTGCAATGAAATACTGTAAAAGTCAATGTAAAAGTAAGGAACACTGGGTTTTTTTTCCATACTGTCTTCATACTTTTTCTGATTTGGGGTTGTATTATGTTCCACATAACAGGTGTTGATGTGCGTCAATCAAAAGTTTTAAAGTAATGTTTAAGGAGGTAAGAGTTCCACAATATGTCATGAAGTGCTATGTGCCTCAGCTGTCACAGATTTGTGCAAGCATTTTGACTTGTCATTATTTCAACATACACTGTTCCAACATGTTTCAAGGAACTCAACCACTGTTTCCTTGCCAAAGAAATCACCTGTCACTGGATTCAACTGGAGTCTTGAAAAGCTGATCATGTCATTCAAACTCCGCCATCCTTGACACTGAACACCAACTACAGTTGGCCTACTGAGTCAAGACATTGTCAGAATGTTATTCATAGAGTAGAGCGTTGTTTTCTCATTGCAATTCCTGCAAAACTGGGGTTGCAGCTAAATATTTTAGGCCTACACACATCCATCTGAAACTGAGTACTGAATTTTCTAAGCCACAGACCTCAAGACAGTAAGGATTCGCAACAGAAACTGCTAGCAACAGTGAGCACAGAACTCCAGAGGGGTGCTATCTTAAACTCCTGTTGTACAGCCTGTTAACTCCTGTCCAAGTACAGCAATACAAATTCAAGTGTCTGGTTGATAGCATTTTGCTTGGACATGTGCAGTAATGATGGGTCTGCCAATAAAAAGATGATCTTCTTGCTTGGTTTATAAAGAACAACGTCTTGAGTGTATCCAAGACTATGGGGTTCGCTGTTTTTTTTTTGACAAGTAGAGGTGCTCACTTTTACATTGACATCAACAGCTTACCAGTTAAAATTGTCATCATCCTGTCATATTTGGTCATAATTATTGTTATATTCCTGTCATAACTGTCATATATGGTGATTATAGCATTACTAAAACAAAGATCTAATAGTGCCCTGAGACTTTTACTCAGTAGCCTACTGTACATTGTTCATGTTTTACCTCTGGTGTTTGTACCACTGTCCTTGTTATCTTGTTTTTCTGTTGATATATGTATATTGAGGACTAGTGAAATTTACAAGTACATTTGGCCAATAAAATTTGACTCTGATCCTGATCCATACTGTAATGAATAGCCTGACCTGTAGTTATGGCAGCACAATAAGCCTTTCAAAATGGGGCCTGCAATTTGAGTTTCTTATCATAATGAAGACAGAAGCACCTTTGTGTTTACTCTCAGCTAGACCCTTTCAGCTTTCCTATGAAGCAAATAATTTCAATAGCCTTTCTTTCTTCCTTAACAGGGAGAGTTGCTGATGGATGTGGAAAGAGAAAAATAGCTACTTGTTTTTTTCAAGACAATGTAACTGCTGTAACTTTGATTTTACTTTCATATATACAGTGGGGCAAAAAAGTATTTATTCAGCCACTGATTGTGCAATTATGGTATGGATTTTCTTTTCTCATTTTGTCTCTCATAGTTAAAGAGTGTACTTATGATGAAAATTACAGACCCCTCTCATCTTTCCAAGTAGGAGAACTTGCACAATCAGTAGCTGACTAAATACTTTTTTGCCCCACTGTGTATATCTTCTTTCCTCGCGGTTCAAGTCCCGCTTGGTGCGGGGTCCGCTTTTCGGCATGCCTTCCTCCATTTCTTTCGATCGAGGGCATCATCGAGGCTGATGTTGACGGTCTTCATGTCCTGTGTGATGGTGTCCATCCACCACTTTTTGGGCCTTCCTCTTGGCCTGCTGCCACCTGGGTCCAGTCGCAGGGCTCTTCTGGACACTGACTTCTCCTCGCTGCGAACAACATGGCCGTACTTTCGGAGCCTTGATTCACGCATCTTATCCGTGATGGGTGTCACGCCCCACCTTTTCCTAAAGTCCTCGTTTGTGACTCAGTCCAGTCGGGTCAGACCCAGAGGCCACCTGAGCATCTTCATTTCCATGGTGTCCATGCTTGGTCATGGCTGGCCAACACTCTGACCCGTAGAGTGCCACTGGGCGCATGACTGACTTGTAGATTTTGGCGTTCAGGTAGATGGGCATTCTCTTGTGGAACAGGACTCCAGTGACCTGCCGCCACTTCATCCATGACGCATTGAGAAGCTTAGTTCCCCGCACGTAGGCTTCTGGGACACTGTGGCTACGCAGCGATCTCCAGATCAGCATAAGGGGGACTCAGTCGAATGCCTTCTCCAGGTCTAGGAAGACCATAAGCACCATCTTGTTTTTTTCCCGATGCTTTTCTATGAGCAACCGGGCTGCATGGATGGCGTCAGTGGTTCCACAACCCTTGACGAAGCCACATTGGTTTGGAGTAACTAGCTGGCGAATGCGGTTGTCCAGGATCCGTTCAAAGATTTTCATGGCGTGAGAGAGCAGTCGAATCGGCTGGTAATTTATACACTCGGAGGCGTCCCCCTTCCCCTTCCAAATAGGCACTGTAATGCTCATTGTCCAGGCTTGGGGAAGGGTTTCGGGGGTGTTGTCGGCAGCAATCCGATTAAAGAGGGATGCGAGGTATGCGACCCCGCCTTCACCCATCAGTTTCCACGCTTCGGCTGGGATGTCATTGGGTCTGGTGGCTTTTCCATTTTTCATTTTCTTAAGCGCGTTTCGAACTTCAACGTTGGAGATCGGCGTGACAGGCCCGGAGACTGGGTCTGCGGGTAGTATCGGCAGGGGCGAGAATTCCACATTGCTGATTCCGGCAAAGTAGGTCGACCATTGCTGGAGGATGTCCTTGGAGTCCCGGAAGACTTGTCCATCGACACCCTTGATCTGCACAACGTGGTTTGTATCAACGTTTTGCGTCGCGCGGTAACGTGCTTTGGCGAGTCGGTAGATGTTGTTAGCCCCCTCAGGAGTTTCGAGTCCTGATAGTTCTGATAGTGCCGGCTCTTCGCGGATGCCACTGCTCATTTTGCTGCTGATTGGGATTGGTACCTACTGAAGTCTTCAGGGGTCCACGTTCGCCACCAGGTCTTGAAGGCCAGCTTCTTTGCCTTTATTGCGGCTTGAGCCTCCTCATTCCACCACCACCCTTGCTTGTCGATTTACCTTCTTCCCGACTTTGTCGAACCAACGGCCTCTTCAGCCACTTCTCGGACACGTTTGACCATCTCAACCCACATGCCCTCCACGGGTTGGTCATGGTCCAATGCTATAGACTTGAGTGCTGCCAACAGCCGCTCCTTATGCTCCTTCCATTTCTTCGGTCCAGTCCGGCATTTGGGCGATTTTGGTTTAGCAATCTTGGTGTCCATGATGAGGAGACGGTGCTGGGGGGCCACAGATTCAGATTTTAGATTCATTGCACACCAACTGAAATATTTCAAGTCTTTTATTGATTTAATACTGATGATGTTCATTACTCAAAACCGCAATCATGGGTAAGATGCCGACCTGACTGCTGTCCAGAAGGCCATCATTGACACCCTTAAGCAAGAGGGTAAGACACAGAAAGAAATTTCTGAACGAATAGGCTGTTCCCAGAGTGCTGTATCAAGGCACCTCAGTGGGAAGTCTGTGGGAAGGAAAAAGTGTGGCAGAAAACGCTGCACAACGAGAAGAGGTGACCGGACCCTGAGGAGGATTGTGGAGAAGGGCCGATTCCAGAGCCACCGTGCACAGGCGTGTGCAGGAAATGGCTTACCGGTGCCGCATTCGCCAGGCAAGCCACTTTTGAACCAGAAAAACAGCGCGCAGAAGCGCCTTGACCTGGGCTACAGAGAAGCAGCACTGGAACTGTTGCTCAGTGGTCCAAAGTTACTTTTTCGGATGAACGCAAAGTTTGCATGTCATTCGGAAATCAAGGTGCCAGAGTCTGGAGGAAGACTGGGGGAGAAGGAAATGCCAAAATGTCTGGAAGTCCAGTGTTCAAGTACCCACAGTCAGTGATGGTCTGGGGGTGCCATGTCAGCTGCTGGTGTTGGTCCACTGTGTTTGTGTTTTATCAAGGGCAGGGTCAATGCATCTAGCTATCAGGAGATTTTGGAGCACTTCATGCTTCCTCAATGCCACGCCGCATTGAAGCAGTCATTTCTGAAAAAGGATTCCCGACCAAGTATTGAGTGAATAAATGAACATAATAATCTGAAGGTTGACTTTTTTTGTATTAAAAACACTTTTCTTTTGTTGGTCGGATGAAATATGCCAATTTTGTGAGACAGAAATTTTGGGTTTTCATGAGCTGTATGCCAAAATCATCAGTATCAAAACAATAAAAGACTTGAAATATTTCAGTTGGTGTGCAATGAATCTGAAATATATATGAAAGTTTAATTTTTATCATTACATTACGGAAAAGAATTAACTTTATCACAATATGCAAATTTTTTGAGAAGGACCATAATATATATATTTTTTATATATATACACAGTCAAACATTTCAAGTCAAACAGTACAGTCAAACATGTATATACAGTCTTCACCAGGTTTGCATACACTGTAGCTGGTATTTTGGAGGAGCTTCTTAAAGAAGTTACAGGTCTGTGAGAGCCAGAAATCTTGCTTGTTTGTGGGTGACCAAATACTTATTTTCCACTTATTTTCTCATTGCTTCAGGTGCACCTTGTGTCAAGCTCCCATTTAATCTGTAGCTCACCTAATACTATTACACATGAAATCATTTTATCCAGTATCGTAGGTACCAGAGAGAAACCTGAGAAGAACGATAGAGGGATTAACACTAGCTGATCTGTGTGTGTTGCGGGGAGGGGGGGGACCAAATGTCAAGGATAGAAAGCTCTTTACCTTGTGGGAATATTTTGCCCGTCCCCAAGAGGACAGCTGACAACTAACAGGAACTTTAATATGAAAAAACAAAACGGCCAAAAGATTTTTAATGTTTATGTTAGAGTTAGATGTAGGTGTAGGATTAATAGGCTACAATAGTATCATATCATCTCAATGGAAAATCCCCACAATGATATAAAGACAAACTTCTGAACGTGTGAATGTGTGTGGGGGGTGACATGTTTATATATAATTGTGGAGATCGAATGTGCCCTTACCTAGTGGGGACATTTGTCTGGTCCCCATGAAGAAAACTGCTTTTTTTAAATAGAAACTGCAAGTTTCTTTTTAAAAATCAAGAGGGTTTAAGGTTAGGGTTAGGTGTACCATTAATTAGCTACAGTAATCATTATGTAAATGTAAAGTTCACACAAAGATACTGAGACAGGCATGTGTGTGTGTGTGTGTGTGTGTGTGTGTGTGTGTGTGTGTGAGCATTCATGTTTGATAAAGTACACCTGCTTCTTGTCCTGTCACCCATGGATGATAATATTGATGAAAGTGGTTTATGACAAACAAGCAGTTATCAGAGGAGTCATTTTATTACTCATAAGTCAGACATGGGTGTCAAAGAGCTCTGAAGCACACCTAATATCAATGCAAATTTACTGTAATGTCCTGAAATGTAAAAATTAAGAAAAGAATAAACACCAGAAAAGAAAACGACAAACTCACAGTTACTTTTGAGTTGTTAGTATGATATGACCAAATAAACAAGATATAAGAATTTTATAGATGATACAACATTGTCCCTAGTGGCAATGAAGAGAATTATTGTATAGCATTTTAGTCAGTGTATACAAGTGGATTTGGTTGATCCACTGTACCCAGCTAGCTATAGTGGTCTAAGAGTGTAAAATCCATTATACTGTTAAATGACAAGCTTTCCCACAACCTAAATTAGTAGATTTTTTGAAAGACCATACATTTTCAAAGCAGCATTTTTGTTTCTAAATGTTTGTACTGAATGAAACATTGAGTATTAAAAGGCGGCCTGTTTAATTTATTATCCATCAGCCAGTACAGTGGGGCAAAAAAGTATTTAGTCAGCCACTGATTGTGCAAATTCCCCTACTTAGAAAGATGAGAGAGGTCTGTAATTTTTGTCATACGTACACTTCAACTATGACAGACAAAATGAGAAAAAAAAAATCCAGGAAATCACATTGTAGGACTATTATAGAATTTAATTGTAAATTATGGTGGAAAATAAGTATTTGGTCAATAACATTTTGGTAATAATTTGGTATTTGGTAATAATTTGGTAGTTGATAATAATTTGGTAATAATTAAGTTCAACTCAATACATTGTAACATAACCTTTGGTGGCAATGACAGAGGTAAAACGTTTCCTGTAAGTCTTCACCAGGTTTGCACACACTGTAGCTGGTATTTTGGCCCATTCCTCCATGCAGATCTCCTCTAGAGCAGTGATGTTTTGGGGCTGTCGCTGGGCAACACGGACTTTCAACTCCCTCCACAAACTTTCTATGGGGTTGAGGTTTGGAGACTGGCTAGGCCACTCCAGGACCTTGAAATGCTTTTTATGGTACCACTCCTTCGTTGCCCGAGCGGTGTGTTTGGGATCATTGTCATGCTGGAAGACCCAGCCACATTTCATCTTCAATGCCCTCACTGATAGAAGGATGCTTTGGCTTAAAATCTCACGATGCATGGCTCCGTTCATTCTTCTCTTAACACGGATCAGTCTTCCTGTCCCCTTTGCTGAAAAACAGCCCCAAAGCATGATATTTCCACCCCCATGCTTCACAGTAGGTATGGTGTTCTTGGGATGCAACTCAGCATTCTTCTTCCTCCAAACATGACAAGTTGAGTTTTTACCAAAAAGTTCTGATATTGTACCACATGATATTTCCCCAGTCCTCTTCTGGATCATCCATATGCTCTCTGGCAAACTTCAAACAGGCCTGGACATGTACTGACTTAAGCAGGGGGACATGCCTGGCACTGCAGGATCTGAGTCCCTCTCGATGTAGTGTGTTACTGATGGTAGCCTTGTTACTTTGGTCCCAGCTCTCTGCAGGTCATTCATCAGGTCGATCCGTGTAGTTCTGGAATTTTTGGAAGGTTTGAGGTTGTGGACAGGTGTCTTTTATACTGATAACGAGGTCAAACAGGTGCCATTAATACAGGTATTGAGTGGAGGACAGAAGAGCTTCTTAAAGAAGTTACAGGTCTGTGAGACCCAGAAATTTTGCTTATTTGTGGATGACCAAATACTTATTATTTTATTCTCATTTTGTCTCTCATAGTTGAAGTGTTTCTATGATGAAAATTACAGACCTCCTCTCATTTTTCTAAGTAGGACAACTTGCACAATCAATGACTGACTAAATACTTTTTTTGCCCCACTGTATGTGACATTTATTAGTCAGGTTAGATTGCCTTCTTTGTAAGTAAGAACCCCATTTATTTCCTTTTATTGTGTGAACAGGTTTATGCTCCCTCAAGATGGCAAAAATGACATACTCTAAATGAATCAAAGATAGCTTTGAAACTCTACATATTTGGTAACATTATGTGAGATAGGATAGGAGAATTTAACTGAACTGTCAGATTTCTTACACTACTAGGCCCGACACAAAGCAGATAAACCTTGATCTTGATTGAAGTTGTGGCATTTACGGCAGCCACAACATGTCATCATGAATGCTTACAACATTTTCAGTGAAACACTGTGTGATCTAACATAGTCTGGATCAAAGATATTTGGTTTACATTTTCAGCTACTCTCAGATACTGCAACAGAATATTTGAATAGCACCAGTACTGGGTGCAATGAGCTAAATTCATTTTAGGTGATAAAACAGGCCTGACAGAAAACAGAAAATAATTCTGGTACTTCAAGTACTGTATGTTACAACTCAAATGAGCAGAGATTTGTTGAGCGTTTACCACAATTAATAATATTCAAATGACCTGCTAAAGATCACTGAATTGTCAGCTCTGTGTTTTGTTTAAACACTTTCAAAACAAACTGAACAGGTTTTAATGAAGAAAGGTGCATTTGGTAATGTCGAAAAATGTTAAAATGGCTAAATTGGAAAAAAATAATCCATTACCTGGGTCAGTCATTCCAGATGGCTTAGCTACACTGGTGTGCACAAAGAGAGGAGTGCATATGCCCGAGCACCTGCCCCTTGTCTCTCAAAATTAAATCTCCAAAATAGCCCAAGGTTTTGCAGATTTTTATAAACTCCCATTTTCCCATGATAAGTTTTATTAAAACTTTTATTACATGTACCAATATCTAGAATAGTTTTTATTGCTACATCATAATAAATGTTTTGTTGAGACTGAGTTTCACTGAAACTTAAAAATAGCACTTTATTTCCCAAGATAACCAGTTAATCAAACGTGTCTCCTTAAGATCGTGAATGATGTCATTATGACAACATAACAAATGTTGTTTTCCAGACCTAACAGCATAATAGTTTCATTAGCAAAGCATAAATCAATTTTATCATGTCTCAGGTTTTGTTGTAATGAAAATATGACAAGCTGCATCCTGCTTCTCTTTCACTGTTGCACTCTAATGCTTCCCACAGTGATTTAGGTTTATCCTAGCTGATGCTCAATATATTTTAAATTGTTTTGTTTGCTAAATTGTTCGTTTGTTTACTAAATACATTGTTTTAATGTTCTCATACACATTCCCCTACACTTAGCAGTAATTTGCAATAGAGTCCTCAATGCCAATATATATTAAATGCTTTTATTTGTTTTAAATAAATGAACAGGCATATGTTTTCCCATTTATGGTTAGGTGTGCTAGCTAGCTAGTCCCTAGCTTACTGCTTAGACAGATGTCTCTGAAATTGTTCAGGTCCAATTTGTCTCTACAGGGATAGTGGTTTTGTATTAATCTAGTTATTCCACTTATCCCATAACTGAGTGTACTTGTTTTATATGGCTTTTTAAAAAATATACAATAGATCAACTAGCAGGTCTGCACTGTAATATGTACTCCATTAATATGTGTATTAATGACATTTAGAGGAGCAGCACTCATAGTAGTACTCCAGGTAGTAAATACAAAGCTTCTCTTTTCTTTTATTACTTTTCCTATTGCTGTTGTACACCTCAAACAATATTTTAACAGTACTGCTGGTGAACTGTTAAGAAAAATGTGAACTAAATGCCAATCAATATAATCTGACATTAAAGAGAAAGTTTATTTGCAAATGTTTTTCTGGGGAATGGATTCCAGGATGCTGAAAGTTGTACAGTCTCACATAGAAATCTAAATGTATACACATCCAGGCATTATATAACAGTCCGTAGAAATTTCTCTGCAGGCTGAAAAGTTAAAGTTTAATAGGAATGACCGTGCTGGAACTTTTATATTTCGTCTCAATGTCTGAGTCCTTCGACATTGCCTTTTTCAGCCATTCATGCCCACATTGAAGCCCACAGAGCCTCTGCTGCAGGTAGAGCCAGCTCTATTGTGCACATTGGACGTTGAGCAGCACTATCTACCAAAACATGTCCATGTCTCTAAAGACACACTACTCTATATGCAAAGTAGTAATGTGGTAGAGAAAATGGAGCCTGGTGCAGAGTGATTATATTTGTAATTTAATTTCTCCGGTCACAAGGGGGGGAGATAAGAGAGAGGACCAGCTGTGATTGTCCGGGTCCAGTCATAAATGGAACCATAAGAATGAGACACATAGAATCACCGTAGAGAAACGAGACCTGTGATGGACGGCTGGATACAAAGACAAATTTTCTGAGCGCATGCACACAAAAGAGGGTGCATACTTACAATATGTGTACTTTAAGCACTCCCAGCATTCCCAGCAAATAGATCGCATTGATTTATTTCTGCATTTATTACGGGTTTCAATGCAGATCATTACTTCAATTGCACTTTAATACTCCTATAAGATGTTGTACATTCTATAAATGTATAAACATGCAAATATTACGCAAAAAAGATATAGTCATAGAGTGGAAGACATTAGCATTTATTATAGTAATACAGTACATGGATAAAACTATGTAGACACCACTTCCAAGTAGTTGGTTCAGCTTTTGCTGCCACACTCATTACTAAGTGCAGACAATCAAGCATACAGTAATGTGCTCTCTCTGTCATAGTCACATCTGTGTCATAGCATGCCACCTTACCATCACAATACTGCCATGTTAGAACAACCCTTGTCAACCATGATATGAGTGTTGTTTATTATTCAGATTTCTAGCAACAGTAGCTCAATCATGAAGTGATAGGCTTACTTGAACTGCTGCTAAAGCATCTGTAATGCCTGTCTTCAGTTCTTATACTTCCAAAATGCCTTTGGAAGCAACATCCCTAGAGTTCTGTAGAAGCTTTATGCATTGTGTTTCCACTACTTAGCAACCACCTTTTGCAATGCCAGGCGTTCATCTCATTTCTTCTTCTACTCATTTATATCTTTGTTATTGCTGACCTCTCTTTTTAACTACAATGACAATCAAGTGTTATCTTGTCTTCAAATCTTCTAGTTTGAATAGAGGGCTGTTGGACAGTAGCACAGATATAATGTTGTTTCTTTTTTAAATTAGACTGATGTGTGATAGAGGAATCTGGGTGTGTCAGATGTTATTAATAGTACAGATTACACCCTTAGTTCCAGTAAAGGGTAAGGGCCAGACTTTATCAATGTAATTTCTCAACCTCATTATGTTAATTCACAACCTCATCCTGCTGCTACAGTATATGGCAGTGTTTCTCAATCCTGGTTCTGGAACCCTACTGCTCTGCACATTTTAGTGTTTTCCATGCTCCCAACACATCTGATCAAGTTACTCAGCTCATTAACAGTAATGGCATATCTCGATATTAATGCCCATTGTTTGGGATGTGATGTATGGATGTCAGGTGTACATAACCATTTGGTCATATAGATAATTTCTTGTAACACAACCATTGTACTTTAGACTGCTTTTGAAAATAGAAATATCAAATATTTGAGTCAACTATTTTTTGTGAATGTAAATGACATCTTATTTCATCAGAAAATTGCACAATGAACAGTGCATCACTGCTATCCAAGGAATAGGATAGATAATTGAAAGGGACATTGTCTTGTCAATTTAATTTATGCATCCAGCCATGAAATCCTACTTTGTACCATCTCCTCCCAAGACACAACACACTTCCACAGCACATTTGTAACACAGATTAAAAACTGCATAGCTTGGACTGACCCATGACACTGAACTGTTTGAGACATTGTTATTTTCTCTCTTTGTGTGCCTCGACATAAAATGTAATCAACATGGGAGGCTGGACTATGTGCTGTAGCCAGAAAGAGCAAAGGCACATTTAAGATTCCAAGGGAGAACAGAGAGAGCTGCATCAGGCCCAAGAATAAAAGGGAGCTAGTGAAGGACAACAAGTCTAACCCTGAATATATCTGTCTGCTTCTCCAGGGACCATGTGGTACAAGGTAACTGATCTCAGATCAGCAAAGGGAAACATACGACCGGCAGCAGTCCTGCAGATATAAAAGGGTAGAGATTGAAGGAGAATATTTATGCAAGTGCTGTGTAATAAAAGTATATTGATCAATGTAAATTATATCAGTATAAGCTTTAGAATTGTAGAATAACCAGCAAATTAGTCACACACACAGGCAGTTTCAAACAATCGCAAATGGGTACCTGATTATTCAACCTTAATCAAACATTTCTGATAGTTCAGTCAAATTAAAAACAACACATTGATATATAATAAACATAACAAAAAAATCCTTGTACCATATATGTGTCAGTAAAGGCTGCTCATCTGTCCTCTGCTTTAAATACAGCTAGTAATGTACATGACTTTGGGTAGGTAATGTATTTTAAGCTAATTTGTTTTGTTTAAATGACAAAAAACGTAAGGACAACAGTTGTTTTATTGTAAAAACAACAATAATAATAAAATAAAAATTAAATTAAAACCATAAAACATTTGCCAAACCAGGCCACCAGACACAGACAAGAACTGGGACCTTTAATCAGAAGAACAGAACAGATAATAAAACCGTTCAGAACTGGGTTGGAATAGGCACATAAACGGGACCTAAAACCCAGCAGGAGCAGGAGGGATCAGTAATCCAGGGACCTGTAACCCTACAGAACAAGGCGATTTCTTTAAAAACACAACTCAAACTCACAAGGTATACAGTCGTGTGAAAAAAGTGTTTGCCCCCTTTCTGATCCTATTTTTTTTGCATGTTTGTTCACAACTACGGTATTTTTTGGGCTATAAAGCGCACCGGTTTTAGGCGCCCATTAATAGAAAAAAACTTTAAGTTTCCCCGGGAACTTACCTGGGCGCAGGGTGTCTTTTTGCTTCCTCCACTCCCGTACCATTGATTCGTTAATTGTGGGAATTCTCTCCGCAGTTGCTCTATTTCCATGTTGTACTGCGTGCTGATAGCGTTTGAGTTTGAAACCGCTTCGAAAACTGAATGAATGAATGCACGTACCATATGTTGAAGCACAGATTCATATTACTCCACGGTGCTCCTGGCGTTTTAAAACGGGACCGGCTTAAGGACCGTGCTCCTAAAACATTTCGACAGATTATGTGCGCCGTGTACCATCTACACTCGGTGTATAGGTCAGAAAGCACAACCAGAATAATTCATACTTAGGTGCACCGCATATTTAAGGCGCACTGTCGATTTTTGAGAAACATGAAGATTTTAAGTGCGCATTATGGTCCCGAAAATACGGTTAAGTGTTTTGGAACATCAAACCACGTTAAATATTAGTCAAGACAACACAAGTAAAAACAAAATGAAGTTTAAATGGAGGTGGTTATATTAAGGGAGAAAAAAATCCATTGGCCCGTGGTGAAAGAAGCCATGGAACCAGGTGAACCTTCCCAGGAGTGGCCGGTGACCAAAAATTACCCCAGAGCACAGCAACGACTCATCCAAGAGGTCACACAAAGGCCCCACAACACATCCAAAGAAACTGCAGGTCTCACTTGCCTCCGTTAAGTCAGGTTCATGCCCCATCACAAGAAGAGACTGGGCAAAAATGCAAAAAGAACATAAAGCTCGTCTCAATTTTTTCCAGAACAATATTGACGATCCCCAAGGACTTGTGGGAAAAAATTATGTGGACTGACAAGACAAAAGTTGAAACTCTTTGGAAGGTGTGTGTCCCATACATCTGGTGTAAAAGTTAACACCGCAGGTCAGAAAAAGACATTATACCAACAGTAAATATGGTGGATGGTAGTGTGATGGGTCTGGGGCCTGTTTTGTTGGCTTCAGGACCTGGGAGGACTTGCTGTGATAAAGGGAACTATGAATTCTGCTGTCTACCAAAAAAAATGCATGAAGAAGATGTCTGCCATCTGTTCATGACCTTCAAGCTGAAACGAATTGGTTCTTGCAGCAGGACAATGATCCAAAAACACACCGAATTGTCCACTCTGAATGGCTGAAAAAAACCAATGAAGGACATGGAGGGCCTAGTCAAAGTCCTGACCTGAATCCTATTGAGATGCTGTGGCATGACCTTAAAAAGGCCATTCATGCTCAAAAACCCTCCAGTGTGGCTGAATTACAACAATTATGCAAAACAAAACAAAGATGAGTGGCCAAAATTCCTCCACAACACTGTAAAAGACTCAATGCAAGTTATTGCAAACGCTTGGTTGCAGTTGTTGCTGGTAAGTGTGGCCAAACCAGTTATTAGGGGCAAATTAGGGGGCAATCACTTTTTCACACAGGGCCATGTAGGTTTGGATGTTTTCCCCCTAAATAATAAACACCTCCATTTAAAAACTGCATTTTGTGTTTACTTGTGTTGTCTTTGACTAATATTTAAATTAGTTTGATGTTTCGAAACACTTTAGTGTGACAAACATGCAAAAAAATTTTAGAAAATCAGAAAGAGGGCAAACACTTTTTCACACCACTATAAAGTTAAAAACCCTGCTTGTGTCTAGATCTGGTTGCCTGTTTCCTGCCAGTTTCATCCCTGTCTGTCTGTCTGTTCATTCATGTTTCTCCTTGCCAAGGGGGCTACCAAGTCACAGTGTGTCACAGGGTTGGGGGATGGTAGCACGCCAAGCAGGTGTGTCCTGTATGGATGACATCGGTATTAAGCAGCAAATGTACACCAAAGATACAAAGGTCTTGTCAAATGGTTTTGTTTGTTAAGGTGAACTTTTGCATTAAGGTACAATTAGGTAGACTATATTAACTAGGTAAATTATGTAGAAAAGAGTCTTTGTGGACTGTTATGTTTCACAGGGTTTTTTTCAGTCAAAGAATGAGTTGTGAGTAAAAACAGTTATTCAATTTGAGACAGCTGAAAGGGCATTCACTGTCAGTGAGCATTCTGTCCATATTACCATCAAGAAGAAACTGATCGAGATTCAAATGGTGTTTACTTGTCCATTGCATTCTGGTAGTTAAAAAGGAATTGTGTGGCTCTTTTGAAATTGATTATTCCAATAAGAGGAGGAATATGATAGCAGGATGCATTATGCTTCCTGTAAAAGCCAGCTGGTTAGGGAAAATATTTGGTTGCTGTTTTGCATAATACATATGTCTGTGTTAGTGTTACTGAAGCGATATTACATCATTACATCGTAGAAGACAGTTTTCATTATTACTCATGAATGTCACCAACTAAAGCACGAGAATATTTTTTAACATAAAGTTTGGATTTTTCATTTTTGATTTTAGGCCTGGCAAAGAACGGTGGTACAGTGGTGATATACAATTTTGGTCTGTCTATGTGGAGATTGTCTTGTTCTCCTGGTCCACTCCAGTTTTCTCGAACATCACAAAAATGCATCACTTGCATGCATCACAGGCATTAAAAAGTCACTTATCCTGGACTACTGAGCAAAACAACAGGACACGCTATGAAAATTCACTACAGGCACTGCATTCCCCCTAATGCCCCAGCGTCTTTCCAAAAACTTCCGAGCTAAGCTTCCCACTAACGTTGGTGTGTGCCCCAGTACAAGAAGTAGTCTAGAAATGCCCCTGGTCACTAGCTTCTTTATACTGCCCCTGTATTCCCCCCCTGTGTTCCCACAATAGGCTCCAGACCCAACACAAATTTTATTAGAATTATGCGAAAAACTGTAGGACATGGGTGGTGTTACGACGAATCTTTTGTTGCGAGGTCCTGAGGTCCTGAAGAAACAGTCGGAAAATCTAGGCGTCTCTTGTTCCAAAACAATTTATTTAAAACACAAAGTGGTCTGTGAATATATCTTAGAGCTAAGCCGATCGGTTGCCCTTCTCTCCTGCAAGCAGACGAATAGAAAGCGAAAGAGAAAGAGAGAGAAAAGAGACCGCTCGTCTCTGAGTGAATGCTTTTGTTTCCCATCTAGGCTCCTCCTTCACTACTGGTGGAGCCAATGAAATGTGCTAGAAAGTCCAGGCTCCGCCTCCCCCCTTAGGCAGGAATCTGAAGGTTCCCTAGCCAGGGACCCAGGGGCCCAGGGAGGTGCCATTTTGAACAAAGGACCACGTGGTTAAAACTTCCCATATTGAATTTGCGCTTATAAGTTCCGAAAACCCTAACAGTGGGTACCTACAGGCAAAACAAAAGAGAAAAAATGTGCTAAGTAATCCTTTTGCGGATACAGTTTTGAATGGTGTATATACCATAATCTATATATTTTTTCCATATGTAATGTAGACTACAGTGAGGTAGTATGGGTGGAATTTGAGTGGCTGAAGTAGACATGCACTTCAGTGAAAGAGTTCAGTCAAAACAACACATACTGTACATAAACTCATCAGTTTCATCAGTGTCAGCTTATCAGATCAGAAACACATTTGACGGGACTTGACAGAAGAGATAATAGATACATTGTGTCGGGGCATTGAACTTGCATATGTGAAGCACAGTAAGAAAAGAGAAGGCTGAAGGGCATGAAGTTCAGACAGGTCACACACAAACCAATCTGATAACACGCCTGAAAGAATTTAATCCTATTTTACCCCATCTCCTCTGCCACCTCATATACTCTCCATCTTGCCTTCTCTTTTTAACAATTTAACAGTCCAAGCTCACATTTTCAGTCTATCCATATTTATGTTCCTAAGCAAACAAGGTAAACCAAGTATGGGAAAAAGCATTTTATTCATATTAACTTAATGAGGGAAATTTATTATATCTGCTGATATACATGAAATATGAAGACTTTAATATTTTATTCTGACTTTAGTGTTTAATCCAGTGTTGACTTATTACATAATACAATGGGATATGGTGGCACAACATGCAATAGTACTACTACTACTACTACTATTAATACTACTACCAGTGATTAATTTGGAAATGATGAGGAGCTGGAGCTTGTGCTAACAACAGCAAGATGGATGATGCTACTAATTGCAGGTGCCAGAATGCATGTCAGAACAGGAATATAAATAATGGTGGCATACATTGTAAACATACTGTATACATACACTCACATATATATTCACTGAGAACTTATTAGGAACACATATTGTACAGAAACTCAATCATGCAATTATCTAATCAGCCAATCATGTGGCAACAGTGCAATGCATAAAATTACACAGCTTCAGGTAATTTTCACATTAATCATCAGAATGGGGGAAATTGTGGTAACAGTAACTTTGACTGTAACATGATTATTGGTGTCAGATGGGCTGCTTTGAGTATTTCTGTAACTGCTGTCCCCCTGGTATTTTCATGCACAAAGGTATTTACTTTTTATTCAGAATGGTGTAATACAGGAAAAAAAAAAAAAAAACTGGTGAGCAACAGTTCTGCATACAGGAACACCTTGTCGATGAGAGGTCAACAGAGAATGGTCAGACTGATTCAAGCTGACAGAAAGACTATAGTAACTCAGATAACAACTCTTTAGAAGTGATGATGAGAAAATCATCTGAGGATGTGAAATGTGTCAAACCCTAAGGCAGATAGGCAACAACAGTAGAAGATTATGTTGGGTTACATGTCTGTCAGGGGTGGCTTGGTGGAGCAGCGCTTAGCGTGGTCGCCTCTCAGTTCCACGGTTCGATTGCAGAATCAACCTAGGATTCCACCTGTGTGGAGTTTGCGTGTCCTCCACGTCATTAAATAAACCAAATAAACAAACAAACAAACAAACAAACATGTCTATCAGCCAAGAACAGATAGTTGAGTATGTAGTGGGCACAGGCTCACCAAACAGGTTATTTATAGAATGGAAAAACATGGTCTGATCTATTGAATCTCAATTTCAACATCTCAAACCCATTTTGTGAACATGACAATGGGTGCAGTGTTCTTCAATGGCCTTTGCAGTCACCACATCTGAATCCACTAGAACATGGGATGTGGTAGAATGGGAAGTTTTTGGTTTGTTTTGTTCCAAGGCATTTCTAAGTGTGTGTATATACATGACCCCTGCAATGGATTGGCTAGGGTTGATTTCTACCTTTCAAACTGCGCTGTCAGTTAAGAAGTGTATTTTAAATTCAAAACTGTATTTATGTCATATTGTAGCTTACTTTGCACCTTTGATAAAGTAAAGGTGAGGTCCAAAGAAATACAGTGTGCACTGTTGGCAGTAGCTTCGGCTGAATAAAGATAAAACCCACTTTGGTTTTTGTTTAAAGAATACCATATCAGTACAACTTCAAGCAGTGTAACATTTATACCATGAAATGTTTACTACTTGCATACTTTAGGACTAGTTTGTGGTTTTTAAATATACTGATTGAAGTATTAACATACCAGCCACTTTCTTTTTTGAAGCAATACTGTTTGTGTTGCTTCAAAAATAGCTCTTTAGAACCCAGGTGGGATAATCTTGGTTAGTTGTTGTCTTGACTGGCATATGCAGCATCATATTGTGAACCTCTACAATAAGCATTACATACTATATCTTAATCCCTTTGTCAGTGCTGAAAAAGATTATCTATTACATGCATATTTACAAAGACATCATTACATAGTCACGTTTAATAAAATGTTTAACACCTGTAATTTACTTTATAAGTAGCTTTTATTTGTATGTTCTCTCCTACTATGATAGCGCTTGTTTCTTCTGGGGTATTTATGGAACTTGCAATGTTATGGTGTAATACATCTTAAGGGACAGATATATGATGTCAGTAACAGACATATGTGAGATCATTCATCTTCATTTATACTGTAGCGCTCTTGAATGCTCACTTCTGTCTACTCATAATACCTAAGAGTATGGATCTGCCAAAGTGTTCGCTGCAAAATAAATCACAGATACAATACTGTGTTCCTTCAAATATGTTTTCATTTTCATCAGTTCAACAACAACAATTAATGAATAGGGACTTGTTTGGAAACTTACTTGCTTCATTTCATGTACACCAACAATAGTTTGATTAGAATGTGACTGTAACATAAGGTTTCAAGTTTGCTAATATTTTGTCATTTTTCTTGTGTGTAGCTTAAAAACATAACAATTACGTTTACGATTTCACTTTATTTGTAAGAAGTAGAATCCATTATGAGCAGTCTGTATTACTGTATGATACAGTGGGCAAAAAAGTATTCAGTCAGCCACTGATTGTGCACGTTGTCCTACTTAGAAAGATGAGAGAAGTCTGTAGGTATCGTAGGTACACTTCAAATATGAGAGACAAAATGAGAAAAAAAAATCCAGGAAATCACATTATAGGATTTTTAAAGAATTTAATTGTAAATTATGGTGGAAAATAAGTATTTGGTCACCCACAAACTAGCAAGATTTCTAGCTCTCACAGACCTGTAACTTCTTCTTTAAGAAGCTCTTCTGTCCTCCACTCGTTACCTGTATTAATGGTACCTGTTTGACCTCGTTATCTGTATAAAAGACACCTGCCTACAGCCTCAAACAGTCAGACTCCAAACTCAACCATGGCCAAGACCAAAGAGCTGTTGAAGGACACCAGGAAGAAAACTGTAGACCTGCAGGCTGGGAAGAGTGAATCTACAATAGGCAAGCAGGTTGGTGTGAAAAAGTCAACTGTGGGAGCAATTTAAAAAAAATGGAAGACATACAAGACCATTGATAATCTCCCTCGATCTGGGGCTCCACGCAAGATCTCATCCCATGGGGTCAAAATGATCATGAGAACGGTGAGCAAAAATCCCAGAACTACACGGAGGGACCTGATGAATGACCTGCAGAGAGCTGGGACCAAAGTAACAAAAGCTACCATCAGTAACACACTACGCCGAGAGGGGACTCAGATCCTGCAGTGCCAGGCGTTTCCCCCTGCTTAAGCCACTACATGTCCAGGCCCGTCTGAAGTTTGGCATATGGATGATCCAGAAGAGGATGGGGAGAATATCATGTGGTCAGATGAAACCAAACATTTTGGTAAAATCTCAACTCGTCGTGTTTGGAGAAAGAAGAATGCTAAGTTGCATCCCAAAAACACCATAACTACTGTGAAGCATGGGGGTGGAAACATCATGCTTTGGAGTTGTTTTTCTGCAAAGGGGACAGGACGACTGATCTGTGTTAAGGGAAGAATGAACGGGGCCATGTATCATGAGATTTTAAGCCAAAACCTCCTTCCATCAGTGAGAGCATTGAAGATGGAATGTGGCTGGGTCTTCTAGCATCCCAAACACACCACTCGATTAATGAAGCAGTAGCTCCATACAAAGCATTTCAAGGTCCTGGAGTGGCCTAGCCAGTCTCCAGACCTCAACCCCATTGAAAATTTGTGGAGGGAGTTGAAAGTCCGTGTTGCCCAAAACATCACTGCTCTAGAGGAGATCTGCATGGAGGAATGGGCCAAAATTCTAGCTACAGTGTGTGCCAACCTGGTGAAGACTTACAGGAAACGTTTGACCTCTGTCATTGCCAACAAAGATTATGTTACAAAGTATTGAGTTGAACTTTTGTTATTGACCAAATACTTATTTTCCACCATAATTTACAATTAAATTCTTAAAAAATCCTACAATATGATTTCCTGGATTTTTTTTCTTCATTTTCTCTCTTGAAGGTTGAAGTGTACCTATGATGAAAATTAAAACACCTCTCTCATCTTTCTGAGTAGGAGAACTTGCACGATCAGTGGCTGACTGAATACTTTTTTGCCCCACTGTATGTTGTCGATTCTGTGTATTGACCAATGCTTGGATCTGTCATTCTCTGTTTTCTGCTTGTTCTTTATTAGCCTGGATACTTGTATTCTGACCTTGGACTACATTGTTTTATGCAGTTGAGTGAATACATAGCTTGTATTTTATCCCTCTTAGCCATGTGCCATCCATCACATAAAGAACACCACATATCTTTTAAATGTCTTTTTAAATTTGAATAAAAATCTATAACTTACACATTTACATTTTTTCACAAGGGATGACAGCCAAGCAGTGAAGCCTCTAGTCAGATGACGTTTCTACAATGATAAAATAAAGTGTATAATTCATCATATTTCTGAATCCTGCCCGGCTTGTTAGAATGTACTGTATTTTGTCTGAATTTGCCTGCCTGGCTGAGCACAGGAACCAGCTCACACATATGCGTGCTGGAAAGATTGTCAGCCCTTTAGAATTTTCTATATTTCAGCTTAAATGGGATGACAATCAGGTGTGAGTGGGCACCCTGTTCTATTTTTTTAAAGAAATGCATCAAAGTCTGATTTTCACAGCTTGTTTTTGTAAGTGTATTGTAGCAAATTTCTGAGCAGCTCAGAAACAGCTGTTGATGGTCCTCAGGCTGGAAAAGTTTACAACCATCTCTAAAGCATTTGGACTCCTCCAATTCACAGTCAGAGAGATGGTGGCCTTTGAATTTTTCACTTATACACAATTACCTTCCCCAGGAGTGGTCGACCAATAAGATCATTCCAAGAGCAAGACGTGTAATAGTCTGTGAGGCCTGAAAGAAACCTAGGATAACTTCTAAGCAACTAAAGGCCTCTCTCACATTGGCTAATGTTAATGTTCATGAGCCTGCAATCAGGAGAACATTGAACAAGAATGGTGTGCATGGCGGAGTTCCAAGGAGTAAGCCACTACTCTCCAATAAGAACATAGCTGGCCATCCTCAGTTAGCTAAATATCACATGGAAAAGCTAGAAGGCCATTTTAAAATGTTTTGTGGATGGATTAGATCAAAGAAGAACACTTTGTTGTAAATGAGAAGCATTATATCTGGAGAAAGGAAACACTGCATTCCTACATAACAAGCTTACCCCATCTGTGAGACAAGGTGGTGGCAGTATCATGGTTTGAGTGAGGATTGCTTGCCATCATTGATGGAACAATTCTGAATTACTGTATACTGGCAACTTCTAAAGTAAAAGGTCTGGACATCTGTCTGTGAATTGAGTCTCAAGAGATTGTGGATCATGCAGCAAGACAACAACCCCAAGAACACAAGTCATTCTAACAAAGAACAGTTAAAGAAGAATAAAGTTAATGTTTGGAACACCTAAGTCAAAATCATGACCATAATCCAAAAGAAACAGTTAAAGAAGAATAAAGTTAATGTTTGGAACACCTAAGTCAAAATCATGACCATAAGCCAAAAGAAATGTTGTGGAAGGGCCTGAAGTGAGATGTTTATGTGAGAAAACCCACCAACATCCCCAAGTTGAAGTATTTGTGTATGGAGGTATTGGCTAAAGCTGGCTCCAAGCTGATGTGCAGGACTGATCAGCACTTACTGGAAAATGTTAGTTGCAGTTATTGATGAAGAAGGGGGTCACTGTAGATAACAAAAGCAAAGGTTCACATACTAATGCCATTTACAGATGTGTATGTGTAATATAGGATAATATTTCTCCATAAATAAATGACCAAAAATATTTTGGTCTCATTTATTGAATTGGGTTATCTTTATCTACATTTAGGACTTTGTGACTGTGACAATTTAAGATATTTTAGTCCATATTAATGCAGAAAAATATAATTTTTTAAAGCGTTCACAAACTTTCAAGCACGACTGTACACACACATATACTCCGACCCACACACAAATGAACATGCATGCTTCTTTGCTATGAAACATCCAACTGTGATTGCATTATTTGTGACATAGAAATAATTCTGTGGGGTTTCTTTTAAATAGCATGCAGTAACATCCAGTTGTGCTTGGCAAATTACACCAGCACCACCACATGGTGAAATCTCTACATGGGAGAAAAAATGCAGCATTCAGCCCTGGCCATCTATGTCTTTATTTATTTATCTCCATAAACACACACATACATAATCGTCTGTCAGAAAAGGTGTAATTAACATGATGCAGCTTCTTAATTGGAATTAAATTGATAAGAAAAGCATGGATGCTCTGTACAGAGGCACCTGTTAAGATGATATATATTGGAATGGGTGTAGAGTGTCTGGCACTGAGGTACAGTGGAATACAGCTCATGGATTGTCATGAAATAGACACCCAATGATTGGAAAGCAAGTAGTGACAAGTGTAACCTGATAGTTTGTGTTTAAAGCTGAAGATAGCAAATTGTACTGTCCACTTTAAAAGACTGCTGTACGTATAGGGTGTAGGGTGCATCTAATAAACCTGTAACTCTGTAGAACTTCACCATGTATCCTTTATATTAGAATAGATGTCACAGTGCTTGGCTGAGATGTGCATATTGCAAGAGGAACTAAGGAGCAGAATGAACTATAAAATAAAACAGACAATTCATTGCCTAAATAATTGCAAGGATGTTATATTTAACCAACTTATACATTCTGAGGAGTGTGGCTATGCAATCCTTAGATTTAAAAATGGGCCAAATGAAAGGCAATGAATATAGAAAGTGCAGCATATTATGTATAAATAGTTCCCTTTGACTTTGATGTAGCATGAACGCCTGTCCTATTAAAAATGTGCTTAGATTTGCTGAGACTATACATCCAGGCATTATTTGTAAAATAAAATTAGAAAAGCTTTTGAAACAAATCCAGATGAACTGATTCAACTTTCTGGGCTCATCTCTGAATGTACAACACATCGAACTTTGAAGCAGAAGACCACACCAGGTGAGACTACTGTCAGCTAAGAACAGGCAACAGTTGCTACAGACCAACATATATCTCTATATATACATACTCTATTATGTTCAGGTATCCTATATCTAAAATGAACTAATGGTGGAAAGATGTGCCTATATAAAACCTAATGTAAAAGTGCATAAAATAAAAATGAACAAAATAATAATAATCATTATAATAACACTGACACACAGTCCTGGGACTCCATTGACGTAATGATTACTGTGGCTTATTAATCCTATTTCTACACCTAACACTCACTTTAACCTTAGCCTCAATAACCAAAAGGAAAACCTTTTTGTTATTTTTCAAATAAAAGCTGCAGTTTTTGTTTTTTAAAAAAGCTGCAAAATGTCCCCACCAGGTAAAAAATGTCAGTCAATCTTTGTGGTGACATTTGTTCTTCGCAATAATATTGTAATTGCCTGCCACCCCACCCTTCCACCTCCACACACGGGGTTTTGATGTGCTCTTAGAAGCAGATTGTCTTGTCATTTAGTGTACATAAAAACAAGCTGCTGTTACGACCTTCAAGGACATTCAACTCCCATTCAAATGGTAATTAAGCATTATCATGTTGGTAAATTAATTGGAAAAAAGGTCCACTGTGGATTAAATAACAAACTCATTAGCCATTGCTAACAGGGTGAACCACCTCTTAATTACTGCTGCACCTGATTAATGCACAATTCACAGAGCTAGATCCAATTTGTTCTTCTCTAATTTAGTTGAAAGAGAAAGTAAACACAAGTTCAGCAGCAGCCTCATTCCACTATCTGTCTCTCTCTGTATCTCCTCTTTCCTCCATCAGGAAGCATCCTTTCAGACACACAATTAAAATCTATGCACAGCAGAGCATTCCTTATATACCTTTCAAAAAATGCCAAATTATATTATAAAATACAAAAATAAAAATGATTTTGACCCTGGAATGGGAAACCTGGGGCAGATCTTGTTATGGGCTTGTAAAGACATGCAGGATGGCTGGGTGAGTGATTTTCAATTCACAGTCCTAAAAACATTACAGAGATGATGGCTGTGCATGATCTAACAGTTTAAACACAACAAATATTGAAGCTCCATAACTGAAATGAAATTAAATACCAACAAACCCCACTATGGTTCACAATAATACAGTTGGAGCCCTATTTCCATTATTTCTGTGGGAAAATTCCTACTTATAATGAGGTCAGCATAATACTGGTCTTCACATTGGCCCTTCTAACTGTTATTTGTGTACTGGGTGTGGTGTTTTTTCTGTACATGGATGTGTATAAATAAAAATAAGAGTAAAATGCTCTGTGCTGACTCACAGCGTTTTTTACCCCACACACAAAATTCAGAGGGGCACAGCTGGACCACTCTGCTTGCCACTCAGTCATAGTGTAAACTGTGCATAAAAAATAAGAACGTTAATTTAAATGAATTAGATAGATCAACTAAAAAGATTAAGACATATAACACTATAGTGAGGAATAAACTGTCTCTGACTGAAAGTGTTAATTGCTCAAGCTTTTGGAATGATGCTGGGGCATTATGGGAAATGTAGTGCCTGTAGTGAATTGAGTGGCATGTCTCTTGTAGTTCGGCTCAGCAATCCACTAAAGAACTTTTTACCATGGTGATTTTCGTGGGGCACAGCAGCATTTTACTGTGCCGCAATAAAATGGGTCTGATGACACTTCTAGTAATCACTAAAAAAATGAAAGTTTAGGTTACTTACACATAGAGAATGCCAGTAGAGGATCTTGGTCTGAATCTCCTGTCTAACGTCCAGTGTTTATTGCAAATGATTGGACAAACTAGCAGACATCAGCTGTAGTACATGATTTAGTTAGATATTTATTTGATATTACAAAAAACAAAGCAATCACCATTCTATTTAACAATGAACAACAGTATTTTACAGAATATAACTTAATCACAAGTTTCCACCCATCACAAGTGATATACAGTAGTGTAGTGTGTAACTGACTGACTGGAGGTAGTATAGCATGTATTACTTTTACAAAATCATTGATAGTGTGCTCATCTGACATACTATTATATAGCTATATTGAGTTAGCACAGCCAAACGATGGACATTCGGATTTATAATGTCATTACAATTTTGTATGTTTTAAAGAAATGCACTCTGAGATTTTGACACTATAATCTCAGTCATGTCTACATACCTGTGAGCTAATGTAGTTTAATAGCAACTATTAAACAGGGCTGCTATTATAGGAGGGCAGGAGCACATGGGTCATTTCCAAATGATATATTCATGAGTATTTTTGGAATCCGGGAATTTGTAATGATTGCAAATAGCCATTTTTGTTATTTTCTTGGTTATTAAAGAAAATAAGTGAAAAATCATGTTCAACGTGAGTGTTCAATGGGTGTTGCGGTGGTAAGATGATCCATTAAATGATACTTGTTGCAGATACAACAGTGGACACTGACCGAGTAAACCCTGAGGCAGTTCCTGTGCACAGAGGACACAAGATTTCCAACTGCCTGCTTCACATTCTCACTCCATCTACTGACTGGAGGGAACAGCAGCAACATGACACTCCTGCTCCTTCAGGGCACTGACAAGTTTCTCCTGAACTCATGCTCATGTTTGTTCCTGTGATAGTAGCCTTCGCTGAATGAGCGCATGTATGCCACTTGGGGTGCCTTCCACCAAATGTCAGCCATCCTCCTCAGCTCGGGTAGCAAGTCGGGTACCACACACTGTTCGAAGAGAAACACCACAGGCAGCACAACCAAAAGCAGAGCCCAACCCGCAACACCCAGCCAGTAAGAGGAGCCCAGATTTGAGAGGTCTTCACGGATCTCAGCAATGTGCTCACTGGTGAAGAGTGCCCAGCTCAAGAGAAAGAAAAACCCTGTAGAGAGGAAGCAGGGGTCAGAGTCACATACAGTAATCATTTTATTGCTTATGGTTCTAGGGAAGGATTCAAGGATGAAAGTCTGAATTATAATTGACTTGTGACTATATCTGAGCACATACGGTACATCTCCCATAATTTTTTTATGTATGTAGAAGATTAAAAGCTATACCCACTAGATGGCAGGATGGGACCAGAGCATCTTCATCGCAAGTCCATCCCATATGCATGTCATTCAACTGATTGTAAAATTAGACAAATTATCTCCACAACGTTTCACCACTGCTATAGTTGTTGTCAAAGTTGTGTCGAAAATTGTATAGTCAAGTCAAATTTATTTATATAATGCTTTTTACAATAGGCCATTGTCCTGGTGGCACAGTTTTGAAAGTGGTCAGCCTGTCACCTCACTCCAGATTCCCCGTACAGGCTCTGCCTGTGTGAAGTTTGCATGTTCTCCCCATGTTTTTATCGGATTAGTCTGGTTAGACCAGTTTCCTCCTACATTCCAAAGACATGCATTTTGTTCAACTGGTCTCTCTAGAGTCCCAATCCTGAAAATGGGTGCTACTCCCAAGCCTGAATAAAACAGGACAGTTGCAACAGGAAGTGCATCTGGCATACAACCTCAGATACACAGATTAGATTTGCTGTCAAGACCCCTAAAGGGAGCAGCCGAAACAAGAAGAATGGAGCACTGTCTCAAAGCTCTACAAACATCTAGACCCATGGCCCCAAATGTGTAAGCCTGAGCCTAGCGGTTAAGGTACTGGACTCTGGACCAGATGGTCCAGGGTTCAAATCCCACGTCTGCCAAGCTGCCACTGTTGGGTCCTTGAGCAAGACCCTTAACCCATAATTGCTTGGATTGTAAGATTGTTCCAATTGTAAGTCGCTCTGGATAAGTGCGTCTGCTAAATGCTGTAAATGTAAATGTAAATGTAACTGTGGCAAGGAAAATCCCAATGATGAGAAAGAAACTGTAGGAGGACCAAGACACAAAAGCATCTCCTTGGGCAGCATATATTCATTCATTTATCCTGTAACATTATGTACAGTACTGTGCAAAAGTCTTAGGTCATTAGATTTGTTGTTTTAATGGTATAATGACCATATATACAGTGGTGCTTGAACGTTTGTGAACCCTTCAGAATTTTCTATATTTCTGCATAAATATGACCTAAAACATCATCAGATCAAGTCCTAAAAGTAGATACAGATAACCTAATTAAACAAATGAGACAAAAATACTTGTGAACCTTTGCTTTCAGTATGTGGTGTGCAGCAATAACTTCAACTAAACATTTCCTGTAACTGTTGATCAGTCCTGCACACCGGCTTGGAGGAATTTTATCCCATTCCTCCGTAAAGAACAGCTTCAACTCTGGGATGTTGGTGGGTTTTCCTCACATTAACTGCTTGCTTCTGGTCCTTCCACAACATTTCGATTTGATTAAGGTCAGGACTTTGACTTGGCCATTCCAAAACATTATTCTCTTTAACCATTCTTTGGTAGAACGACTTGTGTGCTTAGGGTCGTTGTCTTGCTGTATGACCCACCTTCTCTTGAGGTCCAGTTCATGGACAGATGTCCTGACATTTTCCTTTAGAATTCTCCGATATAATTCAGAATTCATTGTTCCATCAATGATGGCAAGCCACCCTGGTCCAGATGCAGCAAAACAGGCCCAAACCATGATACTACCACCACCATGTTTCACAGATGGGATAAGGTTTCTTATGCTGGAATACAGTGTTTTCCTTTCTCTAAACATAATGCTTTTATTTTAAGCCAAAAATTTCTATTTTGGTCTCATCGGTCCACAAAACATTCTTCCAGTAGCCTTCTGGCTTGTCCACATGATCTTTAGCAAACTGCAGATGACCAGCAATGTTCTTTTTGGAGAGCAGTGGCTTTCTCCTTGCAACCCTGCCATGCACACCATTGTTGTTCAGTGTTCTTCTGATGGTGGACTCATGAACATTAACATTAGTCAATGTGAGAGAGGCCTTCAGTTGCTTAGAAGTTACCCTGGGGTCCTCTGTGACCTCACCAACTATTACACGCCTTGCTCTTGGAGTGATCTTTGTTGGTCAACCACTCCTGGGGAGGGTAACAATGGTCTTGAATTTCCTCCATTTGTACATGATCTGTCTGACTGTGAATTGGTGGAGTCCAAACTCTTTAAAGATGGTTTTGTAACCTTTTCCAGCCTGATGAGCATCAACAACTCTTTTTCTGAGGTCCTCAGAAATCTCCTTTATTTGGCCATGATACACTTCCACAAACATGTTGTGAAGAGCAGACTTTGATAGATCCAGGTTCACAAACTTTCAAGCACCACTATAACATATTGTCATTGATTGGAACCAAAAATTTCAGATTTGGTTTCATCACTCCACAATACTCTATTTCACTGAGCTTCATTCCAATCTTTCTGAGCTTTAGCATATCATAGTATGAAAAGTATAATTAGTTTCAATGTGTTTATTTATTATTATGACTTCAATGAAGTTCAAAATAATTAATAGAGAAAGCCCAAAAGTTTGTCATGCAAAACTCGTAATTTTATATGGGCATGTATATTTTGTAAAATATACATAAACATGTAATTACATCTAGAAAAAAGTGTGTATTTAGAAAGAAAATGTGTTTTAGGCCACACATGCTGATTTTTGATAACATTGCATGATTTTGCTTCAATCTGATGCAAGCATTATCTTCTGATGCCTTACACAACTTGTCAAATGAGCAGAATGCATGTGTCGAGGAGAATCCTATTATTCTTTCACTTGGTCAAAGAACAAGAACAAAAGACTGGTGGTGCAGTGTGTGTGTGTGAGTGTGTGTGTGTGTGTGTGTGTGTGTGTGTGTGCGCGAATAATAACCTGTAGGTAATAGTGTGATGAGCAGCAAGGTGGTGGGGTAGAGTGCCTGACCCGCCATCAGAAGGGAGCGCGTGTTTGAGTAAGACTGCACAGTGCGACTCGTCCAGCAGAATGCAAACACCAGGCACAGAACGCCAGAGCTCACCGCCATAAGAAAAGAAAGGGCAGCAAACACACTCTGAGCCTCCAGACCTGTGTACCACAACAAACAACATGTTATTTCCGAACAGCAATTCAATCCCATTAACAAAATAATTGCATACTAAATGTATAATTGACTGATTCAGGTCCCTACTCAAATTGAATAAAAGTGGCTACTTGACACAGCAGCTCAGGTGCCTCAGTGGTAAGAGCCAGCTGCTCGAAATGGCAGTTTCTAAAGGCCTGGATCCAAATCCTGTTGTTGGCTTGCAGCATTAAAATGAGGTAGTATGTTTACTGAATCGTTTAATGAATAAGGGCCCTGTCCAGGGTGTATATCTGAAAGCACCAAGTGTATTTTGGGTTAGACTCCAGACTCTCCCTGACAACTCCAACCATGGTGGGGGTGAAACAGGACGCTTTTTGGCCACTTGACACAAATTTAACTGAACATGTGATCATGTGCACATCATATTGACACTGATAACTTCTTGTACATCGCATGTATACTAATGCGCCTCACACACAGTGAGGAGGAAGGTTAAGATAGCCAGGGATTATCGTTTGAGATTTACAGAAGATAGTAGCATTTTTGGGTCACCAAGTATCCAAATTGACAAATATATGCTACTGTAATGGAAAAAAACTATTTAAAATGCGTTCCAGTAAGAATGCGTTCCAGTATTTATTTTCTCTTATCTAACCACAAACGAAATTATCTGGAGCTCACTTGGCTCCACCTGATTCTCTGGTGGAGAATTCTCTGGTGGGGTCTAAAGACAGCTAGAACAAAGAAAGAAGAATCACAGAAAGAAAGAAGGTCACAGAGAAAACAATCTAATTCTTACTGTTATATGAAGTGTATCTAAAGGCCCTGTGAACCAAGACAGCATACACAGAATCATGGTCTCCAAGAAGTACCAGGAGATTATAAATCTGGCTGAATCCGCCAAGAAGACATAACTTATTCAGCATCATAAGAGAAGACTCAGCGTTGTTATGTTGCCAAAGTAAGGTTTCACAAATAGCTATTTTAGCAAATTTTAGTTAATTTTTGTTCATTAATGTAGTTAATTACTTCTTAACAATTAGTTTCAATGAAATATTTTTATGTATATTTTATTAAATATAGAAAACTATATACTATTTATATAACATTACATACAAACTCCTTTAAAAACAAACAAAATTAAGATGGTAAAGGACTCTCTGATTTTAATATCCATCACTCCTTTACCAGATAAAATGAAAATATGAAAAATTACAAATTCATAATAAATAAAGAAGCTACAAATTCCTTACTTAACTTTTGACAGAATATCATCAGACATAACTGAACACTGATACCAATGGAAGCCTTGCAGTGGATGAAAGCCTGGATTTGAGTTTTTTGCCAGCTACACATACAATGGGGCAAAAACGTATTTAGTCAGCCACTGATTGTGTAGGGTTCTCCAATTTAGAATGATGAGAGAGGTCTGTAATTTTCATCATAGGTACACTTCAACTATGAGAGACAAAATGAGAAAAAAATGAGAAAAAAAATCCAAGAAATCACATTGTAGGATTTTTAAAGAATTTAATTGTAAATTATGGTGGAAATAAGTATTTTGGTCAATAAATTTGGTTTCAACTCCATACTTTGTAACATAA
Organism: Ancistrus triradiatus; assembly: GCA_025084515.1. NCBI lineage: Eukaryota > Metazoa > Chordata > Actinopteri > Siluriformes > Loricariidae > Ancistrus > Ancistrus triradiatus. Next base: position 288,874 of record JAJAGP010000467.1, on the reverse strand, counting down.
CCTTTGTTTGGCAATGACAGAGGGTCAAACGTTTCCTGTAGGCTCTTCACCAGGTTTTGCACACACTGTAGCTGGTATTTTGGCTCATTCCTCCATGCAGATCTCCTCTAGAGCAGTGATGGTTTTGGGGCAACACAGACTTTTAACTCCCTCCACACATTTTCTATGTTGTTTGAGTGCCTGGAGACTGGCAATGCTTTTTTTAACGGAGCCACTCCTTCATTGCCTGAGCGGTGGTGTTTGGGATCTTGTCCATGCTGGAAGAACCCAGCCACGTTCCATATTCAATGCTCTCACTGATGGGAAGGAGGTTTTCGGCTTAAAATCTCACGGTACATGGTCCCGTTCATTCTTCCCTTAACACGGATCAGTCGTCCTGTCCCCCCTTTGCAGAAAAAAAACAGCCCCAAAGCATGATGTTTCCACCCCCATGCTTTCACAGTAGGTATGGTGTTCTTGGGATGCGACTCAGCATCCTTTTTCTTCCAATTGAGATTTTTACCAAAAAGTTCTACTTGTTCTACTTATACATGGTCTTGTATTGTCCCCGTACAATTGCTCCCACAGCTGATTTATTCACACCAACCTGCTTGCCTATTTTAGATTCACTCTTCCCAGCATGGTGCAGGTCTACAATTTTCTTCCTGGTGTCCTTCAACAGCTCTTTGGTCCTTGGTTTTGGTATGGAGCTCTTTGGTCATGGTTGAGTTTGGAGTCTGACTGTTTAGGGCTGTGAACAGGTGGTCTTTTATACAATAACGAGGTCAGCAGGTGCCATTAATACAGGTAACGAGTGGAGGACAGAAAGAGCTTCTTAAAGAAGAAGTTACAGGTCTGTGAGAGCCAGAAATCTTGTTTGTTTTGTGGGTGACCAAATACTTATTTTCCACCATGATTTACAATTAAATTCTTTAAAACATCCTACAGTGTGATTTCCTGGATTTTTGGTTCTCATTTTGTCTCTCATAGTTGAAGTGTACCTGTGATGAAAATTACAGACCTCTCTCTCATCTTTCTAAGTAGGAGAACTTGCTCACAATCAGTGGGCTGACTAAATACTTTTTTTTTTTGCCCACTGTAATCAAAAATTATTATTTAGTATTAGGGTACTTTATGACGCTTTTAAATCAGAACTATGTAAGAATTACAATATATTGTAAAAATTATTTTTTAAAGAATATGTAAAAATAATCTTTGCCATGGAGCGAAGAGTGTTACTACTCTTGAGTAATATTTTTTTTGCTCAACATTTCCTCCTTCCTTAAGGCTAGGCAGAAAGTGGTGGTCTTTCTCAGCAAAGAATGCCAGAAATGCTTTAAGCTGCTAGTCTAAGCATGTCAGCTTGAGCCCAGACCTTCACCGGAAACCATACACCTCTCCCTCCAAGTATGATTTTAAAGCTGAATCTATCCATTTCAAATGCCACAATGGCAAGTTAATGCCTTACCTTAGTGTCAGACCATCACACTGTGGTACTTATTAAAAAGTGATTTTTTTAATTGGACTCTGAATGACAGATAATCCACATTTAATTTACACAGTCCAGCAAGCCAGTGTTTGCAATCTTTCAAAAGCCTTCTAGAATTCTCTGCCAGCATATCATCCTACAGGATCATTCCAATGAACTCAAGTCCATATGGCACACAGAACATTTACAATGGTATTCTCCATTCTATGTATAATGTAAATATAATGTATAGTTTCTAAACTTTCCACAAGCAAACAATATTCTTCCTGTCATGACTTTAGCAGACAAATAATTATCATACTTATTACTGGGATTAACTGTTTTATTTATTTTCTAATGATTTTATGCCACTCCGATGGTAATGTTATTGTATTTTTCACTATAAAATTACACAACAATAAATGAGATCACCAGTAACAATAAAAACAGTTAACAGTTACAAATACAGCTCACATAGTGGTTTTATTATATTGATAAAGTCATTAATGAATGTTGTAGTCTCCATATAACCAAGTACTTTGGAAAACATAGGTTACTGGTATTTAATGGCATTATGGTCACCCTAAAATATAATGATTAACTTTGTGATTTAATGATTCTGTAGTGAATGTGTGACCAAATGTTCATGTTTGATAAAAAAAAATAGCTGATTAGCTATACTTCTCTGCAACTGCCTTTCCTCACAGCAAAAGTCATCTAATTACACCAAATGTCACAGGTATGAAGGTGTCAGTTGGACAAATTGGTAAATATTGAAATCGTATTAGTCATCCACAGCTGGAAGGTCTGGTGAAGGACAGCACTCTATGGACTGATCTGTGAAATGAGAAGACTAATCTACTGACCTCGAATTGTATACTTTTCTGCCCAATTGTCATCTGGATAGGACTCGTTCCCTTTCGTCCACAGTCCTCTACCACCGAGCCAGTCAGAGGTCAAGACAGCATAACTTATACACAAGCAGCCTGTTAAGCCCAGGCACGATTCAGCAAACCGAAAGCGACTCGTGGAATCTACAAGCTCTGGTCCTTTCATCGCTCTTTTTTGGAGAGAAAGAACAGACAATTGATATGCAAAATACGTCAGTGCTAAACAGTACAGTAGCTGGAATTGTTACACAGATAAGGAATACATGTCAAAAATCTTGACTAGATAACATCTTTCTACATGTATCTAAATAAATAAGACAACATAAAAACATACCTTCAGCTGAAATCAGTTAAGAACGATAAAGGACGGCAAAACAGAGAGCTATCCAGTGAGAGCGGTCACTCACGTTACAGTTAAGTAATGAAGAAATTAAGAATGAAACAGATCACACAAACATACACTTTTGCTTCCTCTTCATACATCTGTAATATGACACCAGAGATTTCTCCTTGCCTACAGTGGAGACCCAGCCTCCAGTAGGTGGAAACTCCCCCTTACACAAACACATAGCGGAACAACCTATGTGGTTAAATTCCCCCAGAACCCCATCTCACTTAAACTGTGGTTTGCTAAGTGAAACTGTACTTTTTAGAGCTGATACTACATTTGTCAACAGGGAACTTGATAACTGGACCACAATGGACCACTCTGTCAAGAGCACAGTGATCACTGTAATTGAAATAAAATAATATAATATACTATTACATAAATAACTACTTAAAAAACTAATAAATAGAAATAAAAATACAATAGTGACGTGAATTTGGCCATTTAATATAGTAGCCGACATAGTTGGCATACATTTGAGAAGCCCTGGGTTTGTTCATTTTCTAAATGAAAAGAAGTTAACACAACCTCTGCAAACTTCAATATTACACATTTCTGTAAATCTTAATGAACCAAGAGCAAGCCAGTTCTAAGATCTTACAGACGAGCGTGAATCAAGATTACTAAATTAGCAAAATGCAAGTTGACGAAAGGGGTTTCCACACTTTTGCATATTAACCTACTGTAAGCGAATCTACCTACGTTCTTCACTGATCTCATGTTCTTGTGAGAGCAGAGGCGGAAGGGGGCTGCTGTGATGTCATGGTGTAATTTACAGAGGAAATGAGAGCCCACTGTTCACAGTGCTACTGAATGCATTTACATCAAGGTCTCGCACATTTCTACTACCTACTCCCTGACCTATAGAGCACCTCTAGCTTTGTGTTCCAGTGGTTTGGTCTGATTCTAGGAGGTGTAGGAATGACTTTTACGTTAGCGCTAAAATTGTTTTCTGACACAGAGTAGACTCATCTGAAGACATAAAACATTACAAAACACAATCTTTCAAATACTCAATCTTTACTTTATTATTTAGGAAAGACTTCATATCCTGATCATTATATGACACTTAGAAGAACATATTAAATCAATCAAAACACCATACTAAGACTGCATGTAAATCTTCCCAGGTCATTTCCCTCTAACAGACGGAAAATACCTAGCACGTTCCTACTACACCTTCTAAGACTGGCACGATGCAGGTGCTGTTACTGAACGTACTTAGGAACTGTCCCATATTTAAGACCCAGACCAGAAAATGTGGAAGTTTCCTAATGCAGGGTGCAAACCTAACAACAGCTGTGTAAGGTTACATACCTTAGCTTTGAAAACACAAAAAGATACACAACAGAAAGTTACTACAAAAAAAAAGATGGACAATTGATGATTTAAAATGATTAAACTATGAATTGTCCATCTTCCATCTTGTGGAAACTTTCTGTTGCGTATTACTACACTAATTTTGAGTGTAGTGGCTAAATACTATTTTTTAATGTAGCTTTTTTAGTTTATTGCAATTACTTTTACAACAATTTATATATATATTTTTACATAATATACATATTCATAATTACATACATAATTATACATAATGTTTTACATAATTTACATAATACATTCACAGGTTAAATATTTTTACTTTTTTTGCTAAAAGGAAGTGCATGTGTCACACCACACATTGCCATACTTCATAGTAATATTCATAATGAGCGGCAGAAGCAGTATGGATTGCTCTTCCCTTTAAGCATACAGTACAATTGTTTATTTATACAAACTAGGGAGGAGTTTGTATTATAACATATAATCTTGAAACTTTAGTCTAAACAGATTATTTTCTTTTAACTAGTAAATTAGATCAGTATATTATGCATATGCATTGTAATTATTGGCAGGCAGTAATTAATGTTCCTCATCTGCAACAGGGCTAATCTTTTGATGTTCAGAGGAGCCCAAGTCAGGTTACTGGGAAGTCTTGGATATTTGTGCAGTTCCAACCACCTGTAATTCCTTGGCAAAGGAAACAAGACGTCCATTTAAATTCTCCTAGTACTTCATGGAATCTATGATGGCATGGGCGTCAAAGGTCCATGGAGACAAAAAACATCCCCGCAACTTCACAAATCCTCCACCACACATAATAGTATGGACTGGAAATTTTCTGTATAAACACTCTTCTTTTACACCAAATTTGCCTCTTCATTTCCAAATACAAGAACACGTTTGAACAGTGTTAGTTATGGGCCTAGATTCTACATTACAGCAGTATGTGTATAAAGTGTTTAAAGCATCTCCACTATCCACTGTGCATCAGGTATAAAAGAAAGAGAAGCATATTATAAGCAGCGCCATTACAGTGCCTCACAACATTACTTAAACTGAAAACGGAGACTCTATTATGAACAAAGAGCCCAGATGTCAGCCAAATACATTAGCTTAAGCCTACCATTAGGCACCTGCATTGGAACCAGCACCAACAATGTCTGTGCAAAAGGGCTGTAAGAAACCGGTGTCAAAAAAAAAAAAACACAACTGAAAAAAACACCTGTTGGCACAAAAACTAAAAGGGTACATGCAATCTACAGAATTGTAATGAAAAAGAATTTGACAGTAAGAATGTGAGCCTCATCTTAATAATACTCATTACTTACAAAATGACAACACTGTCCTTTATGCTGGAATTGTTGCACTGTTTAGATCCTAGCCCTATCCATAAGTTCAAAATTGTTGCACTGTTCAGATTCTAGCCCTATCCAAGAGAGCTTCGAAAACAGCCTCTTGTGTTGGGTCCTCTCCAGCATCCAGTTTAGGCTTGTTCTTCTCCAACCAGTCAGAGGTATTAATCTGCTGTCTCAAGACACCAATGAGAGAATCCAGACTATTTGAATTAGAAAAGGATTGGCAGTTGCTGACCACAATGTCCTCACTGGCCAATAATAAGCTTTCTGGCACGCTAACATTTTGATCTGAATGCACTTTTGTTGCCGTATTAAAGGCCTTGATTGTAGTGTCCTTGCAATTGTTTATGTCCTTTTTGTTTTCTGTCTTTGTAGTGCTCAGAATTTGTGCGTCATCCTGTTTGTCTCCATTTATGTTCTCATAGTCAGCCAGGACTCTGGAGCCCTGAAGCTCTTCTAAGGCTTCTCCAAACCTTTTCAAGCCTACACAAACACACCAAACATAAATTTATATATATATATTTATAAAGTGAAAAATTAACAATCCAGTGTGAGGTGTGGGATGTAGTACTGTGTTTAGACAGACCCAGTTGAAGGCGGTTTTGCTCCTCAGAGAAGATGATACGAAACCACCCAGGAGAAGAGCAGCTAAAGGCCTGACCACAACTCAGCAACACCCTATGCTTGAGGAAACACCTCCATATGAGCAGTTCCTCCTCAAACGTTTTCTGCTTTAAGTACTGTTAAAATGCACACAACATGTACACAAAACAACACAAAGACACACACATTTTCAGTAACACAGGTAATCGACATTGTGTTTCACAAACCAACTCAACTACGAATATATCTCTGAAACAGGATCAAAGGGTAGGGAGAGTGCACCAGCCACACCTCCAATAAGGCTCCTGCCCCCCTCTGTATTGTTTACCATGGTTTGAATGAGGTAACAGTTAAGTATCAATGCCCCTTGACATTGTTGACAGGTGACCTGAAGCAGATTCAGTATTTCACTAAATACGAGTTAAAGACATTGCTGGAGAACAAATATATAATATTGAAGAAATGCGAGTTGTAGTTCCATAAGCAAAGGAAACTTTTATAGGATAAATTATCAGATGGCAACAACTGTTTAATGGATCCATATCCCTGAGACAGAGAACTCCAGACATACCCAAAACATCAGATTTTCACACAAGTCCCAAAAGTAGGTAAAGACAATTAAATTAAACAAATGAAAGAAATATATACTTGAAATATATACTATGAAAATGATTCAGTATTGCATATATGTAAGTGACAAAGGTATGTGACCCTCTATGATTAGCAGTTACTTTGCAGGTGAAATTACAGTCAACTGTGATGATAATTACTTGTGAGTGAGCACTTTGTTGTATTAAAAAAAGCAGTGATATAACAAAGTCTGATTTACATAACACATTTATTGATGTGCATCATTGCACACCATGCTGAAAATTATACAAAACAATACCTGGGGTCAAAAAGGAACCCAGGGTAACTTCTAAGAAAATAAAGGCCTCTATCATGTTGACTAATTTAAAAGAATTCTTACCAAAATGAACACGTCTGTCTGCCAGAACAACTGCCTGTCTACAGACTGATAAAGTTCTGAAGAAGTCAGAAGGCTACTGGACAAATGTTTTAATGGATAAGACCAAAATAGAACTTTTTGGTTTTAAAAGAGAAGCAGTATATTACCAGAAACATTTAGCTGAGTTTTGTGTTTTGCTTTTACTTTTCACTTTCAATCCCTTACTCACTAAATTACATGAGCTTTTCAACACTTAATTATAAAATAAGCTTTCTGTTAATGATTTTGGCCGACTGTAGCTTAATGTAAAAATGTGAACAATAAGGTAGGTTCCACTGTGATACAGTATAGATGAGGGCTGGGTGCTATATCAAGTTTTTAAGTTACAGTGGTGCTTGAAAATTTGTGAACCCTTTAGAATTTATTTATAAATTTATTTTTCTGCATAAATATGACCTAAAACATCATCAGATTTTCACACAAGTCCTAAAAGTAGATAAAGAGAACCCAGTTAAACAAATGAGACAAAAATATTATACTTGGTCCCTAAGCACACAAGTTGTTCCACCAAAGAATGGTTAAAGAAGAATAAAGTTAATGTTTTGGAATGGCCAAGTCAAAGTCCTGACCTTAATCCAATCGAAATGTTGTTGGAAGGACCTGAAGTGAGCAGTTAATGTGAAGAAACCCACCAACATCCCAGAGCTGAAGCTGTTCTCTACGGAGGAATGGGATAAAATTCCTCCAAGCCGGTGTGCAGGACTGATCAACAGTTACAGGAAACGTTTAGTTGCAGTTATTGCTGCACAGGGGGGGTCACACCAGATACTGAAAGCAAAGGTTCACATACTTTTGCCACTCACTAATATGTAAGATTGGATCATTTTCCTCAATAAATAAATGACCAGGTATAATATTTTTGTCTCATTTGTTTAACTGGGTTCTCTTTATGTACTTTTAGGACTTGTTGTTTTATGTTGTTTTAGGTCATATTTATGCAGAAATATAGAAGATTCTAAACGGTCCACACATTTTCAAGCACCACTGTAATCAGGAGGCACCTGTACAATACAACTCTATTAATGCATATAATGCCTTATAGAGTATGACATTTAAGTGTATATTAGCATATCACCAAAGTCATTTGCATGTGTTGTTATTTTAGAAGTAGCAGCACATTCAGACAATTCCTAAGGGTTTTTTTGGCTGAAAAGTCAAATGGAACTACGTGGTTAACAGTGCTCATGGCAGTTAGATAGCACAGATTCAATGTTCACTAATTAATCAACCAAGTAGCACAACACCAAACGCTATTATAAAGATGTCAGAAAAGTCTGAAATCAATACAGGCATATGCATGTGTGGCAGGTCATGCAAAGCTGTATAAATTATGCTAGGTTTCCTTTAAAGGTGAACTAAGGTCAAAGTAACTTCAGGCACAAGGCTCATTTGCTTTGACACTGAGGAAAACAGCATGATTGAGTAACTCAATTTAACACCAGGTGCATTAGTGAGAATATGACAATAAATGTGAGAATGATTGAAGCGAACGCTGAAGGCCTTCAAATGTTTATTAGCCTTGAGTGGTGAATAGTCTTGGTATTCTTCTGATATTCTTATTCAATAGTGTTCCGAGAATATTCAGGATAAAATGCTATTTATTGTACCTATAAACCAGGAAACCATAAACCTGACAAATGCTGAGGCTGAAACTAAGCCAATAAAACCAGGAAGAAATTTTATTTGGATGATGGACAACATGGTGAACAAAATGAGAGGGAAGAATGAATGCAAAACTGCTAAGGTCTAACTAAGGTCTGCTTGACTCAGATTTTATTCTACATGCATGATAATTTGTGCATAATACACCAATGTAATTCCAACAGAAGCACCTTACCTTGCTGAAGTCTGCCCAAATGAAGAAGCCTGCACCCCTATGCAGGTATGGAATTCCAAATCTTATCAGCTGAGAGGACACATAACGGTGAGCCTCCTGTAGCCGGCGTCTGTTTTCCGGGAAAAACACCTTATTCGTCCAATCTGAAAGCATCGATATACACTCAGTGAGCACTCATTTGATTAGGAACACCTGTACTCCTACTTATTCATGCAATTATCCTATCAGCCAACCGTGTGACAGCAGTGCAGTGCAAAAATAATCATGCAGATACAGGCCAGCAGCTTCTGGTAATGTTCACATCAACCATCAGAGTGAGGGGAAAATGTGATCTAGGTAATTTTGCCATGGTATGATTGCTGGTGCCAGGTGGTCTGCTTAGCGTATTTCTGAAACTGCTGATCTCCTGGGATTTTCACTAACTACAGGCTCTAGAGTTTACTCAGAATGGTGAAATAAGGAGAAATAAAAAACATCCAGTGAGGAGCAGTTGTGCAGACAGTTCTCGTGGATGAGAAGGGGCAGACAGGTCCAAGCTGATAAAATGGTTATGGTAACTTGGGTGACTACTCTGTTAACTGTGGTGAGCAGAAATGCATCTCAAAATTTTAAAAATATTGAGCCTTGAGGTGAATGTGCTACAACATAAAACCATGCTGGGTTCCAATTCTGTCAGTCAAGAACAGAAAGCTGAGGCTGCAGTAAGCACAGGTTCACCAAACTTGAAAAATTTAGCCTGATTTCATGAATCTCATTTTCTGCAGATTCACATGGATGGTAGGGTAAGAATTTGTCTCTAGCAGCATGAAATTCATGGACTCCATCTGCCTTGTCTCACCAGTCCAGGAAGATGTAAATGCTGAAATGGTGTGAGGAATGTTTTCTTGGCAGGCTTTTGGTCCATTCATATGAATTTATCAATGAGTGTGTTTACATGCACTTAACAATCCGATAACTACAGAAAATCAGATTTTGTCAGTAATCCTTTAAGAAAATATATGCAGTTGAGTAATCAATTTCAAACTTCAAAATGTAATATTAAAGAATGAAATTCTTAGATTTCTCGAGTATATACTGCGTTTCAGAGTCTCCATAAAGTGTTTGACAGCCATTTCGCTGCCTTTAATTCTGGGGTTGCCAGATCCTGTGAGAAAAATCTGTTGCAGTCAATGGACTTTAGAATTGGCGGACCTGCAACCATGTGGGGTCAGGAAATCTGGTAACTAGTATACATGCTATGAGTAATATGATTACCGGGATTAAAATCCAGCTCTCTTTATTGGATTTCTTAATCTGATTTCTAGATCAGAGTATGCTGTATACAAGACCACTTAAATAATCAAATAACTGCAGAAATTCGATCAGATTATTAAATGCATGTAAACACTCGATGCTTGAATGCCACAGCCTATCTGAGTATTGTTGCTGATCATCTGCATCCCTTTATAGCGACAGTTTCTGCATGATAATGCACCATGTCACAAAACTAAGGTAAAGGTAAGGAAGGGGGGTTTAATGTCAGGACAGTTCAATGTTCAGTGGCCTTCCCAGTCAAGGGATCTGAATCCAACAGAACAACTTTGGTATGCAGAAAACGGGGGATGCAGCATGAAAGTGCATCTGAAAAAAAGAACTATGTGATGCAATCATATCACATTGATCAGGGTCTCAAAAGAATGTTTCCAACATCTTGTGGAATCCCTGTCATATATAATTGAGATTTTTTTGACAGCAAAATGATGCCCTCTCCTGTATTAGTATAGTGTTCCTAATAAAGTGTTAGGTGAGCATAACTGTAACACTGCCTTCACCTGGTACAGGAAAATGAAGTCAACAAGAATCCTGTGAATTTCACAGTAACTTCATACCTCTTTAGCTGACACAAAACAAAAAACTCTGAACGTGATTATGGAGAGTGCTATATCACAGCAGTTCAACTAATTTATTGCATACATCACCTTTATCCCTTAGCAGCTGAGCCACCTGGTGCTGTATAGGGCCTGGTACTCCATGAACAGAGGTCATCTGACTGAGGGCCTGTATTACATCCACGTTCTCCGAGTACACTGTACCCACACGCATACCTGGCATCGCAAAATCCTGTTTACACACAGCAAAGTCAGAATACACTGTGAGATCCACAACCATGCTATCTACTAGAAAAAAAATGTGATAACTATGAGCACTAGGCATGTGAGAATTAAACTTTGCAAATGTGCAGAATGCCAGCGTATGACATTGCATACGTGTCCCATTTACAGACTCTAAATATCAACTAACATAGATACAGGTAAAATAGTGGATGGCTACATCCACGATATGCAAAACGACATGAGGGTGATCAGCCTCAAGTTTAAGTCCTGTATTAAACATAAGATGTTCACCACCTAAAAATGTCAGTGAATACGATTAGAAAATGTACCAATCTTATGTGAAGCTATCATGGTAAGGATTCAGTATGTGACTTTTTTCCCAGTCCATTAACTTCTTTAAAATAAATAAATTCATGGCATCGCCCCCATTATTCTACAATACCAAATTTATGTTAACATAGTTTCAGTACAACAAAGTAAAATTAATTTATCTCAGAGCTTAAAACTGTCAAGGGTTGTGACTGACATTAAAATAAACAATAAAAAAAACAGTAAGTTAGAAATTAGATTTGATACATTTCAACAACAAAAGAGACCACACGAATTGCCAATAATTCCCCCTCCCCTCCTCCGGTTGACTGATGATGCCATTCCCATGAAACTTTCCTGCTGAAGGGACAAGAACCCTCAATGACTCTGTTTACTGGACTAAATAATGGCGAGTTTTATATTCTGTATTTTGTTATACTCTTCATAATATTATATATATATATATATATATATATATATATATATATATATATATATATATATCGCATTATTTTTAAAAATATTTTTATATATATTTATTTCCTTTAAATATGTTCCATCTTTTAATTTTTATATTTAGCTTCTGTTTTTAAACTATTATCGTAAACGTATTAATTAGTTAACTTAGGTAAATTAGATAACTATTTCTTATGTACAGTGTTGCTTGAAAGTTTGTGAACCCTTTAGAAATTTCTATATTTCTGCATAAATATGACCTAAAACATCATCAGATTTTCACACAAGTCCTAAAAGTAGATAAAGAGAACCCAGTTAAACAAATGAGACAAACATATTTCTACTTGGTCATTTATTTATTGAAAAAAATGATCCAATCTTACATATTAGTGAGTAGCAAAAGTATGTGAACCTCTAGGATTAGCAATTAATTTGAAGGTGAAATTAGAATCAGGTGTTTTCAATCAATGGGATGACAACCAGGTGTGAGTGGGCACCCTGTTTTATTGAAAGATCAGGGACCTATCAAAGTCTGCTCTTCACAACACGTTTGTGCAAGTGTACCATGGCACAAACAAAGGAGAATTAGTTGTTGATGCTCATCAGGCTGGAAAAGGTTACAAAACCATCTCTAAAGAGTTTGGACTCCACCAATCCACAGTCAGACAGATTGTGTACAAATGGAGGAAATTCAAGACCATTGTTACCCTCCCCAGGAGTGATCGACCAACAAAGATCACTCCAAGAGCAAGGCGTGTAATAGTTGGCAAGGTCACAAAGGACCCCAGTGTAACTTCTAAGCAACTGAAGGCCTCTCTTACATTAGCTAATGTTAATGTTCATGAGTCCACCATCAGAAGAACACTGAACAACAATGGTGTGCATGGCAGGGTTGCAAGAAGAAAGCCACTGCTCTCCAAAAAGAACATTGCTGCTTATCTGCAGTTTGCTAAAGGTCATGAGGACTAGCCAGAAGGCTACTGGAAGAATGTTTTGTGGATGGATGAGACCAAATCTTTTTGGTTTAAAACAAAAGCGTTATGTTTGGAGAAAGGAAAACACTGCATTCCAGCATAAGAACCTTATCCCATCTGTGAAACATGGTGGTGGTAGAATCATAGTTTGGGCCTGTTTTGCTGCATCTGGACCAGGACGGCTTGCCATCATGATGAAACAATGAATTCTGAATTACATCAAAGAATTCTAAAGGAAAATGTCAGGACATCCGTCCATCAAATGAATCTCAAGAGAAGGTGGGTGATGCAGCAAGACAACGACCCTAAGCACACAAGTTGTTCTACCAAAGAATGGTTAAAGAAGAATAAAGTTAATGTTTTGGAATGGCCAAGTCAAAGTCCTGACCTTAAATCCAATCGAAATGCTGTGGAAGGACCTGAAGTGAGCAGCTGATGTGAGGAAACCCACCAACATCCCATAGTTGAAGTTGTTCTGTACGGAGGAATGGGCTAAAATTCCTCCAAGCCGGTGTGCAGGACTGATCAACAGTTACAGGAAACGTTTAGTTGCAGTTATTGCTGCACAGGGGGGGTCACACCAGATACTGAAAGCAAAGGTTCACATACTTTTGCCACTCACTAATATGTAATATTGGATCATTTTCCCCAATAAATAAATGACCTAGTATAATATTTTTCTCATTTGTTTAACTGGGTTCTCTTTATCTACTTTTAGGACTTGTGTGAAAATCTGATGATGTTTTAGGTCATATTTATGCAGAAATATAGAAAATTCTAAAGGGTTCACAAACTTTCAAGCACCACTGTAATCAGGGGGCACCTGTACAATACAACTCTATTAATGCATATAATGCCTTATAGAGTATGACATTTAAGTGTATATTAGTATATCACCAAAGTCATTTGCATGTGTTGTTATTTTAGAAGTAGCAGCACATTCAGAAAATTCCTAAGGGTTTTTTTGGCTGAAAAAAAGAAGGTTGGGCCCCATTTTGAGTCTTGATCCTCCAATGGTTTTTTCCTTACAATTTAGGGATTTTTTTTTTTTTTTTTTTACTTTGGCTTTGACTTTTAGTATGCTTCTAAGAAAGGAATGCACAGGGTATGGTGTAATAAAGTCCAATAGTACTTAATATGTGTAGCCTAGCGGTTAAGGTACTGGACCATGGACTAAAAGATCCAGGGTTCAAATCCCACCTCTGCCAAGCTGCTACTGTTGGGTCCTTGAGCAAGGCCCTTAACCCACAATTGCTTGGATTGTAAGACTGTACGAATTGTAAGTCGCTCTGGATAAGGGCGTCTGCTAAATGCTGTAAATGTAAATGTAAAATGTAAATGTAATAATTAACAGGACATGGATGAGCATGTTTCAATAGGGTTATTTTAAAGAATAAATAGAAAATTAAAGATAAGCGTAAATTGTTAAACCATATTCAATAATACATTTTTTTTATTTGGTGTAGCATCACCTGCCATTTTCTTAGTGTTTGCTAAATCAATCAGTGGCGTATCATATGCCTGATCATCAGCTCATGCCTATTAAGCGATGCATATTTATTTGCTCTCACCTTGCTAAATCCCCACAAAACATGAGTTCTCTGAGGGTCTGGCAACCTGATCACAAATACAACAGTATTACAACAGGCAACTATGAGCGTATAGTTAAAATGTGCATATGTGTATTTCTACGTAGCATCTTTACAATATGCAAAGTAATTATAAATCCAGCAACGTTACCTCTGTAGACTGAGGACACTCTTAAAGGAGCCATCAAATACTGACAACATGTAGATCTCATCCACAATAGCATGCAGCTCATGCCTGTGGCACAACAGAAAAAAGTGAAACGCTGGATAGGAGGCACAAAGCCCTGTTTATTAATCCATTACAGGATAAATTGCAGCCTTAATGAAAGTTCTGAGAGAAGCAGAAATCCCCTTTCAGCAATGCAGAGCTTAATTGCACTCAGTAAAAATTAATGCAGGCGCGTCGCAATAATGTCCAATTTCACACCGCAGGGGATCTTTAAAGAGACTTTTAAGCACCCCACAAGGAAATTGAAGTGTTTACACAATATTTTATTTGTCCTGAAAATGAGTCAATTGAATTATAACCACCAGGCATAATTAGATCAGTTTTGGTATGCAGTTAACTGACGTTTTAGCAAACTCCAGAAAGCTGGTCATTTCTTCAGCTCTGTAGATATCCCCGACAGGGTTGTGGGGGTTTACCAGAATGACAGCTTTTACATTCACTCCCTGCAAGAAACAAGACCATTCATCTCTACTATGTATTTATGTTTGAACATGTGTATGTGTGTATGAAATTATGTGCTTTATGAATCACCTCTTTCTTTGCTCCCTGGAGAGCATGCTCCAGTTTTTCAGCAGTGAGCTGAAATGGCCTTTCATCATTTTGGCTGGGCTAATGGGAATACATAACATGCAGCATATAAATCACCCTCTATTTCAAAAACGAGGGGTCCACAGATGCAATGAACCCTTGGTATTTACCTCACTGCTGAGAGGTACACAGTAGAGCTTCACACCGCTATACAAATTAACATCCTCTGTGATCGCACCATAAAATGGACTGGAAATGAGGATGGCATCTGCAATACACCCAAGACATGCACCTTAGACATATTAACATGCGTTTTAGAAAGTAAAAGTCTTACTTCTTTCAGCAGATAGGTTCAGTTATGTTATCACAAGATCAATCCTACACCACTGCATCTCCATAAACGAGCATTGTCAATAGAACTGGCCAAACTGTAGAGCTGTACAACAAATCCGATTATTTTCAATGCCAGACTTGCCCCGGGCATCTCTAAGTGTTGTCATCCACAAACTGGAGGACCAATCCAAGCTCACAGAATCCCAAAGTGCCAAACTGTGTAGTGCATAAAATTGACTGTGATTGGTTGCTACCCTCACTACTATGTGGGATGAATTTACAAGGCTGAGCACCTAAGATCACTATGTATAAATGCAAGCACTGGCTCATCTGTTGTAAAGCACACCCCTACTGCATAGTGGAACAATGGAACACAATAAGCATAATGTCACATGTGATGGTGGAACCTGGGTTTGGTAGAAGCCATAAAATTGCTACAGTTGGCTACCATAAAGCTAACTGTAAATTTCAATAGAGATGGAATAATTGCCCAAGTCTGTTTTTTAATGGTTTATGCTAGGCCCCTTAGTTCTACTGAAAGGAAACAATAGTGCTACATAGACAATCTAGGGATTGTGCTTCTCATTATGCAATAATAGTTTGGTGAAGCCCGAACGTTTGTGTTGAAAAATTTGGCTGACCTGCACAGATCACTGAACACAATCCCATTCAATCGCTCTGGTAACTGTGAGCCAGACCTACTCAGTGCCTGGACCACACAAATACCCTTGTGACTGAATGAAATTGATATTCAAAAATATAGTGGAAAGTCTTCTCAGAAATGTGAAGGCTATTAAAACAATACAAGCAGAAAAATCATATTAATGATGTCATGTTTTTAGTTAATTAAAAGTGCAGTGGGAACCAAACGTCTGAGATTTAATGCAGTGCCTTCCATTATAAATCATATACACACGTGGACAAAATTGTTGGTACCCCTCAGTTAATGAAAGAAAAACCCACAATGGTAACAGAAATAACTTTAATCTGACAAAAGTAATAATAAATGCAAAGTTTATGAAAATGAACTAATGAAAGTCAGACATTGCTTTTCAACCATGCTTCAACAGAATTATTAAAAAAAAAAAAAAAAACTCATGAAACAGGCCTGGACAGAAATGATGGTACCCTTAACTTAATATTTTGTTGCACAACCTTTTGAGGCAATAACTGCAATCAAACGATTCCTGTATCTGTCAATGAGACGTCTGCACCTCTCAGCAGGTATTTTGGCCCACTCCTCATGAGCAAACTGCTCCATCATTGTGCCTTTTCCAGACGGCATGTTTCAGCTCCTTCCAAAGATACTCAATAGGATTTAGGTCAGGGCTCATAGAAGGCCACTTCAGAATAGTCCAGTGTTTTCCTCTTAGCCATTCTTGGGTGTTTTTAGATGCGTGTTTTGGGTCATTATCCTGTTGCAAGACCCATGATCTGCGACTGAGACCAAGCTTTCTGACACTGGGCAGCACATTTCTCTCTAGAATTCCTTGATAGTCTTGAGACTTCATTGTACCCTGCACAGATTCAAGACACCCTGTTCCAGATGCAGCAAAGCAGCCCCAGGAAATAACAGCGCCTCCTCCATGTTTCACAGTAGGGACAGTGTTCTTTTCTTGATATGCTTAAGTTTTCCGTCTGTGAACATAGAGCTGATGTGCCTTGCCAAAAAGTTCATCTATCTGTCAATAGGACATTCTCCCAGAAGCTTTGTGGCTTGTAAACATGTAGTTTGTTTTTTTTATGTTTTGTTTTCAACAATGGTGTCCTCCTTGGTCGTCTCCCATTAAGTCCACTTTGGCTCAAACATCAACGGATGGTGCGATCTGACACTGATGTTCCTTGAGCTTAAAGTTCACCTTTAATCTCTTTAGAAAATTTTTTCTTGGCTCATTTGTTACCATTCGTATTATCTGTCTCTTTGATTTGTCATCAATTTTCCTTCTGCATCCATGTCCTGGGAGGTTGGCTACAGTCACATGGGTCTTAAATTTCTGAATAATATATGCAACTGTAGTCACAGGAAAATCAAGCTGCTTGGAGGTGGTCTTATAACCTTTACTTTTAACTTGCTCATCTATAATTTTCTTTCTAATGTCCTGAGACAGCTCTTTCCTTTGCTTCCTCTGGTCCATGCTGAGTGTGGTACACACCTTGTCACCAAACAGCACAGTGACTACCTGAAGCCCTATATATAGGCCCACTGACTGATTACAAGATTGTAGACACCTGTGATGCTAATTAATGAACACACCTTCATTTAACATGTCCCTTTGGTCACATTTTTCAGGGGTACCATCATTTCTGTCCAAGCCTGTTTCATGAGTTTATTTTTTTAAATAATTCTGTTGAAGCATGGTTGAAAAGCAACGTCTGACTTTCATTTGTTCATTTTCATAGACTTTGTATTTATTATTACTTTTGTCAGATTAAAGTTATTTCTGTTATGATTGTGTGAATTTCTTTCATTAACTGAGGGGTACCAACAATTTCATCCACTTGTTTAACAAAGTACAGCTACAATTTGAGTGAAAATGTAATATTTGAAAAAAAAAGTTTAATAAACAGAATTTATTATTATTTGCTTTGTTCTCCCTTTTTGATGTAATAACAGTGTGCACTCGAGATCCACAAGTTCAAGCAAAATCTGATTATCCACGATATCCCCGCATGATTTCACAATATTAAAAAAGGCTAACCCCCACTGCCTCTTCAAGCATTCCACCACTGTCCTTTTGGTGTTTAGCATTGCACTGAAATTAAGAGCAAAAACTGTTTAATTTGATTGGTCAAAAAGGATAAAAAAAACACATATGGACTTACCATCATGATCACAGAGCACAGCTGCCAAAGCAGAGAAAACAGACGCACAGCTATTCATCACAACAACCTGTTACACATGGATACACAAAGAAACACACACACTAAACTGTGACACGTCTTCTGAGGAAAGATGGACTCTGGGAATAATCACATTAACATTGACACTGATAAACTCAAAAGAAACTCACACTGTCGGGTCTTAGTGGCCTTGGAGAATGGCAATGCTCTGATAGAAACTTAGTCACTTCATCTCTTAAGCTGTCAAAATAAAAAAACATTCGCTGTAGTTAATAATATCGTTATTAGAAAATGAAGGGGAAGATGCTTTTGTGAATAGGGAAGCACAACTATTCATAACTATTTAAATATGGAGTCATGGGCCACATACTCTCTAATGAAAAATAAGATGACTACAAATTTGCCATCAATACTGCATTTTATTAATGTGACTAACTCAACAGATGGGTCTTAAACACTGCATCTGCTGTGTAAATAAACTTTTCTGCATTCATTTTCTATTTTAAATTTTTCTGGGGGCACCATGGGTGGACAAAAGCTTGGTAACATTATTAATATTTTAATGGGGCAGGTATTTTTCATAATAGTGACAGCCAGTCATCACCAAAAATGTTATTTTTTTAACTTGTGAGGGGGGTTTAAAAAAACTGGAGGAAACCTACACGAACATGGAAAGGACATGCAAACTCCACACATAAAGGATCCAGGTTGCTCCACCTGGCATCGAACCTAGGACATTCTTGCTGTTTGGCGACCGTGCTACCCACCAAGACGCCGCCCTGCCCCGCCCCTGAATATTATATAGTTTACGTATTTTTGAGTATTAGGATACTATCCACAACTACTGCGTGTGTGAGTGTGTGCTGTGTTTATGTCCCCACAAGAATAGAAAGATCTGACACATTTTCCCTTGTGGGAATATTTTGCTGGTCCCCACAGGGAGAACTGCTTATTGAAAACATTTTTTACAGAAACTGCAACATTTTTTTTTGAAAAACCAAATCTCAATTAGGTTACTTAGGCTAAGGTAAGGGGTAGGTGTAGCATTAGGTAGCTACAGTAATGATTATAACACATGACAGACATACATATACAACGTGACACTATCATCAACAGACGAAAAAATGACAAAATCTGAACAGAAGACAAGCAAACAAAAGAAGACTTGGGCTCTTCTGTATTTGGATGATATCTCCATGACATCATTTATAGTCTACCGTATCTGCTAGGATAGAAGAGGATACAAGTGGCAGCACAAGGTATTCCAAATTTCCTCACCTTACACCCTCTGATTACCCTCTCTATGTGAGTGACCCAAAATTTTATTTCACTTTAATTATGAAGAAACGGTTACTTTAAAAAAAGTAATATACTGTGTGCCAGCAGAGAACATGCACATGACTGTACAAGTGATGAACAAGATTCAATCGATAGATGACAGACAGACAGGACGTGCTGAACCAGAAAGTCCCCTACACCAGTAGATTATGGTGACATTACTGAAGGTAGGTGGAGGTACATGTATGGGGTAATGGAAATATTCTCCTGATATCAGAATATTTGCTATACGAACCATATTCTGGAACAAGGTACAATAGCAGTACTCTACTGTCATGTTGCAGCACCAACCTGCCCTCTAGTGGAAATAACTTTAAATTTTCAAAATCGCAAAACCCACCCGTCTCCCCTAGTCGATCAGTTAGAAATCTTTCTGGCACGTGAATCTTTTTGTGTTTTAATTTTTTTTTTTTATTAATTATTTATAAGTAAGAAGCACAGTGGTGCTGCATTTAGCGCTGTCACCTCAAAGCTCTAAACATGCTGGCACAGCTGCTGCCGGTGGGGTGTTTGCATGTCCTCAGGGTTCTCTGCTATCCTCTGATAAGACATCTCTAAGACATGTCCCGGTGTAAGCTG
The DNA here is from genome assembly GCA_025084515.1 of Ancistrus triradiatus. Taxonomy (NCBI): domain Eukaryota; kingdom Metazoa; phylum Chordata; class Actinopteri; order Siluriformes; family Loricariidae; genus Ancistrus; species Ancistrus triradiatus. The sequence goes on along the minus strand of JAJAGP010000467.1, from coordinate 268,756 downwards.
TGCGTGTGCCCATGTGCACCTGAGATGTAGCTGGCATCCTGTCTATGTTGAGTTTAATTTGCTGTTTTTTTGCATGAAATATGTCATTGGTGTTTGTTCATTTTGTAAAACTATAAATCTCAGATGTTCTAATAAGTTAGTATATATATATATATATATATATATATATATATATATATATATATATATATATATATATATATATATATATATATATATATATATATACACACACACACACACACACACACACACACACAAAAGGGGGTTCATACAAGTAAAGGCCCATCGCGTCTGAATACTGCAGCAGGGACGGCTCTGGGTTGAGCATATCGAGCTGTGTAAGCTGTAGGAAAGAACATGAAGAAATCAGAACCACATGCAGCACGATGTAATCAGCAATCACAGTTTCAAGCTGAAACACTGAACGCACTACTTAGCATTGCAGATTCAGATTCATGATGATTAATCCCTATAGAATAACCTTTACATATTTATGACTTGTTTGGTGTGGCCTTTGGCTTCGTGTTGTTTGAATCGATAGTAAAGGGAGGCTACTTTTAACGTAGGCAACAATTATCTGAATGTTTTCCACTCAAAACATCTCACTCGGTTCTGAAGGAGGTCAAAGCATAGCTTGTTCTCACTTGTTCCCAGGTTAATGATGCCCTGAAACAGAAAAACACAAAGAATAGCAATGAAGAACTTCAGACCGGTAGGTGTCTTTTGATGGATGAACTAGCTGGGAGGAAGAAGAAGACAGGGCACAAAAAAAAAAATCAATGTCTTCAGACATAAACATCACATCACGGAATTGTGTTCTTCCTTACACAGATTAAGAACTTCTGTCATAAACATTTCGTACTACACATTTTTACTGCACACTGATATATAGCTCTGGACAAAAAAAAGAGACCACTTCAAATTTTCTTCAAATCATTATATCAATATGTGTGGCAGCAATTCCATACCGTCTGATGAATTTCAACTCCTCGATCTACTTAATGAGGTACTGATTAGGTGATCACTTAAAACAAATCTTATTTAATGAAGAAAAGTACAAGACATATGAAAGCTGTGATTGAAATAATGATTTCTGAAATTTCCCAAGTTAAAACATTAAAATTGGTTTGTTAAAAAATGAATACATGCTTTGCTTTGCTTTGTATTATTATTTATATTATTAATCAACGTCTGAAAACACTGCAAACACAGCACTGTTGGTTATTTTGACCAATTGTCATCGCAACGTACCGTGACATGTACAGTGGGGCAAAAAGGTATTTAGTCAGCCACTGATTGTGCAAGTTCTCCTACTTAGAAAGATGAGAGAGGTCTGTAATTTTCATCATAGGTACACTTCTACTATGAGACAAAATGAGAAAAAAATCCAGGAAATCACACTGTAGGATTTCTAAAGAATTTAATTGTAAATTATGGTGGAAATTAAGTATTTAGTAACCCACAAACAAACAAGGTCTACAATTTTCTTCCTGGTGTCCTTCAACAGCTCTTTGGTCTTGGCCATGGTTGAGTTTGGAGTCTGACTGTTTGAGGCTGTGGACAGGTGTCTTTTATACAGATAACAAGGTCAAACAGGAGCCATTAATACAGGTAACGAGTGGAGGACAGAAGAGCTTCTTAAAGAAGAAGTTACAGGCCAGTGAGAGCCAGAGCTTCTGTGAGAGCCAGAAATCTTGCTTGTTTGTTATTGACCAAATACTTATTTTCCACCTTACCTTTCAATCAAATTCTTAAAAAATCCTACAATGTGATTTCCTGGATTTTTTTTTCTCATTTTGTCTCTCATAGTTGAAGTGTACCTATGATGAAAATTACAGACCTCTCTCATCTTTCTAAGTAGGAGAACTTGCAAAATCAGTGGCTGACTAAATACTTTTTTACCCCACTGTATCAGATCACGAAGTCCTTTCCAATACCTAGCCCCTAGTATTTCCAGAGAATAGGTGCTCTTGTCATTGCTGCAAATAAATATTTTTATATGAAATTTGTCAGTAATTTACAGAATAAATTAAACATTTTCCAGTTCACTCAAACACATACAGTACCCACAAATAGTAAAACCAAAAAAACTGATTATTTTGCAACGGTCTCAATTTTTTTCCAGAACTGTATATGAAGACAACAATGAACTTATACATCCTGGCTCATCCTCAAGAACAAATTTCTTAGTAAATCACACTGGTAATTAGTCATGGGCAGTGCTGCTCACATCAGGGTTGTTGGTCTCATCGTATTTGTTGGCAGAGTGTAGTGCGAAGCCTTCCTGCAGGATCCCCTGGTGCTTCCTGATTCTGTTGCCTCTGCAGGAAAGGAAATTGCTGTGCTGAGGTGTCTGATTGCCCCGTAGCATGTTGGGACAAAACGGAAGATTCTGTCTGAGAGATAAGGGCTTTTGTGGCGGATATTGAGAGGAGAGAGGCAAAGTAAGAAGGGCTGACTCTGACACTGTGGTATTGAAATCTGATGCTGTGGTACTGGTGCTTCCCCGATCCAAAGTCTCATCCCTCTGCAACATGTGAGGTACAGAGGGGAGAGTGGGTGTCCCAGATGGCAGAGATGTTCTCTCTGATAGTGTTGTATTGGAGTCAAAAGCCTTGGTGCTGGTGCTTCCTTGGTCTGCATGCAGCGTGTGCGACAGAGCAGAGAATGTCGGAGGCTCAGCAGGAAATCGGTGGGGCACTGTGAGAGATGCTGATTCTGATACTGCTGCACTCAGGACAGAGCTCATGGTGTTGCTTGTTCCCTGCTCCACTGTCCCTCGGGCTACAGTGAGGACCCCTGTGAGTAAAGAAATGATGCGTAGCTCGTGCTCCTTCTCCAACCGAACTCGTCTCTCCTCCTGCTGCAACCTCTGCTCCTCAGCCCTTGCCTCTTGTTGCAGTCTCGTCTCTTCCAGAGAGATATATCGCTCCTCCATTACTCGCTGCCAGCTTATGAAGCTTGCCAGTGCCTTCTCCAGCAACCGCCCGCTGGCACCCATTTGAAGTGGCCGACGTCGCTTCCTCTGATGCAACGTACTGGACGGTTTCGGATCCTCCAAATCAGCCTGGGTACCTCTCTCTATGATAGGTGTAGGAACTGCTGCTGGGGAAGCACCTGCGCAGGAGGAGCCAGCCACATTAATGTCGCAAAGACCTATAAGGAAAGAGCAAATAAAAAATGGGATTTATTATCTTGGAAATCAATTCACAAATTCAAAGAATCATCTTTATATACAGTATAGTAAGTCTTCAAGAATATAAACACACCCATCATAATCTCTCCATGACTGTATATCTTTAGATTAACATGTATGATTTAACAGTATGATTTAAATTAGGACTTCTTAATTTTAATCACTTCAGTGAAGCATTTGCTTCTGCTAAATGCTGTAAATGTAAATGTAAAATAGGTAGAATTTATCCATTAATGAATACGCAAACATATGAGCCCTAAAAGGCATGCAACCAAATGTCATGTTTAAAATTTTGCATAAAAATAGGAAACACAATTAATAACTCATTGAAGCACAGTCACTAAAACCTCATACAATAGGAGTGCAACAGTACACTATACTCCACGATTCAATTCAATTCAAAATCCTAAATTCAGGATTCGAGTTTCTCATGAAGACATTTTTTATTTCTGAAGGGTAAGCAATGCAAAACAATACACATTTTCTTGTATACGTTTTTAAACAAAAAGAAACTTTAGTCCCCTACAATTAAAAGAAACTACTATAATACTAGAAACAAAGGTTTAATTGTAAACATAACGTTCTACTGTAGCTTCACCATATCATAAATAAAGTGAAAACATTTTTTTTCTTTCTGAAGAAAAACAATTCAAAATGTGTACTTGTAAAAAATAAGCAAAAATAGTCATCAGTCCCCTGCAATTAAAACTGGAAGGATTCTCACTGAGAACTGGATATGCGTCTGTGAGTATGACTGAGACCTATGGTGGTCATAAATGGAATTGCATTAGATGGTGCTAAAATCAAGAACGCATAAACCAACGAGATGATGCATCGCCCCACATGATACACTGTTCAGCCATAACATTAAACCACCTGCATAACATTGTAGGTCTCAGTTGTGCTACCAAGGGTCTGACGCATTAAGGCATGAACTCCACAAACCTCTTATCTGAAACTAAGATGTTAGCAGCAGATCCTTTAAATCCTGTAAGTTGTGTACAGTGTTTGCAGTGTGGCAAGGTGCATTATCCTGCTGAAAGAGCATTAAGAGCACAAGGTGCATTATCCTGCTGCCATTAAGGAACACCGTTGCCATAGTCTGAAGCAATGTTTAGGTACATGGTATTTGTCTAAGTAACATTCACATGAACGCCAGGACAGAAAGTTCCCAGCAGAAAATTGCCCAGAGCCACACCCTGTTAATGTTATTCACTCAGCCTGCCAGTAGTTTTAATGTTATGACTGATCATTTAGACAAAACTCTCCAAGATCAACGCTAATTAACTAAAAATCATAATCATCATTGGAAAATGGTTATCGTATTGGTCTGACCAGACTGTGCTGCCATTCCTCTGACTCGGCTGTAGCAAGGTGTTGATAAGTTACCAACTTGTTTCTTCAAAGTTGCAGATGATGCTAGAAAAAAGCCCTTTTCTGTTCAGAACTTCAAAACTGGACTGGTAACCCAAGCTCTCCTGAACGTCTACAGTTCACGGTCATGGAGTGATTTGCTTTTGCACTTAAATGTTAAAGTTATGTAATTCCTTAAGACAGATAGCAAGGTTCAACAAGCTCTTGGCTTAAAAATTAACTAACAGTAAGCTGGACAAATGGTTTACACTTGATAGGGAAATCACCATTGCTGAACAGAACATTTGTAAAACCCATTTACATGAATGAATTGCTTAAAACAATGAATAATTTTTGGAAAATTGTTTTTTTTTTATATTGAAGGCTTAGGAGAGATCAGAATTTCAGGATCAAAAGTAGAATATTTGGGAAATAATATATTGTACACTTTAAGTGTACAGCACACTTCATCAAAACAGAATAGTTGCTACTGTTAAATAAACACTTCTCATATTCCTTAAGACTAATTTGATTTGATGAACTCTACTCATGATTCGATTCGTCATACTGAATTCATGATTCGAGTTTCTTACGATTATTGAATTTAGATTTGATAAAAGACATTTCCTTTTTTTATTTTTTAAGTGTGAACAATGCAAAACAATCCACAGTTTCTTGTATAAGATTAAAAAAAAAAACTTTAGTCCCCTGCCATTAAAAGAAATGACTAGAAACAAAGTTTTAAAATTGTAAACATAATGCTCTACTGTAGCTTCACCATATATCTTAAATATAGTGAAAACATTCTGTTTTCATTTTTGAAAATAACAATTCAAAATAATGTGTACTTGTAAAAAAAAAACAGTCTTCAGTCCCCCTCAATTAAAACTGTAAGGATTCTCACTGAGAACTGGATATGCGTCAGGATATGCGTCAGCTCTCCTGAACGTCTACAGTTCACGGTCATGGAGTAATTTGCTTTTGCAATAAAAATGTAAAAGTTATTCCTTAAGACAGAGAGCAAGGTTCAACAGGCTCATGGCTTAAAAATTAACTAACAGTAAGCTGGCCAAGATGATTTACACTTGTTAAGGAAGATCACCATTGCTGAACAGAAAATTTGTAAAACTCATTTGCATGAATGTTACAGGTCTGTGAGAGCCAAAAATATTGCTTGTTTGTGGGTGACCAAATACTTATTTTCCACCATGATTTACAATTAAATTCTTTAAAAATCCTACAGTGTGATTTCCTGGATTTTTTTTATTTTATTTTGTCTCTCATAGTTGAAGTGTATCTATGATGAAAATGACAGACCTCTCTCATCTTTCTGAGTAGGAGAACTTGCACAATCAGTGACTGACCAAATACTTTTTTGCCCCACTGTATCTTTATGTTACCATGTCTCACAGTATGATTTAAATTAGGACTTCTTAATTTTACTCACTTCAGTGAAGCATTAAATTAGTTAGAACATATCCATTAATGAATAAACAAACATACAAAGGTATGCAACCAAATGTCATGTTTAAGCATAAAAATAGGAAACACAATTAATTACTCATTGAAGCACAGTCACTAAAACCTCATACACTAGGAGTGTAACAATACACTCTATTCACGATTCAATTCAATTCACAATCCTGAATTCATGATTCGAGTTTCTCACGAATATTGATTTTTAATTTGATAAAAGACATTTTATATTTCTGAAGGGTAAGCAATGCAAAACAATGCACATTTTCTTGTACAAGTTTTTAAACAAAAAAAAACTTTAGTCCCCTACAATTAAAAGAAACTACTATAATACTAGAAACAAAGGTTTAATTGTAAACATAATATTCTACTGTGGCTTCACCATATCATAAAGTGAAAACATTTTTTTTCTTTCTGAAGAAAAACAATTCAAAATAATTTGTATTTGTAAAAAAAAAAAAAAAAAAAAAAGCAAAAATAGTCTTCAGTCCCCTGCAATTAAAACTGGAAGGATTCTCACAGAACTGGATATGAGTCTGTGAGTATGACTGAGACCTATGGTGGTCATAAATGGAATTGCATTAAATGTTGCTAAAATCAAGAACTCATAAACCAACTACATGATGCCTACAGTTCACGGTCATTGAGTAATTTGCTTATGCACTAAAAATGTAAAAGTTATGTAATTCCTTAAGACAGAGAGCAAGGTTCAACAGGCTCATGGCTTAAAAATTAACTAGCAGTAAGCTGGCCAAGATGGTTTACACTTGTTAGGGAAGATCACCATTGCTGAACAGAACATTTGTAAAACCCATTTACATGAATGAATTGCTTAAAACAATAAATACTTTTTGGAAAATTAACTTCTCATATTCCTTAAGACTAGTTTAATTTGATGAATTTGACCACATTTGAAACCTACTGGAATAATCTTAAAAGCAGCGTGATGGCACAAATGGCTAACATTGTTGCCTCACAGCTCTAGAAGCCCCAGTCTGAATTCCACCAGTGTGGAGTGTGCATGCTTTCCCCATGGGGGTTTGCGCTGTTTACCCTCCACGTTCAAAATACCCAGGTTAAGTCTATTGCTCTTTCTGGGGTGTCCCTGTGTCTGTGACTGTGTACACATGTGTGCATATGCCCTGCTATGGAATGGAGTCCCATCTAGTGTTGATTGTTGCCTGTGCTACTTGTTAGGCCATGGTTTTATGCTGGAATTGGATTAAGCCAGTGTTTCTCAATCCTGGTCCTGGCACCCCACCGCTCTTCACAGTTTAGTGCTTCTCCTGTTTAAACATACCCACTTCAACTCAATAACAAGCTTGGTCATGAGCTGATTAGTTAGATCAGGTGTGCTGGGAGCAGGAAGACACTAAAGCATGCAGAACAGTGGATTAAGTGAATTTGAAATTGAATAAATGGATTTTAAAACTTTTTAGATACGTGATGTGATGTATTTGAACGCTGATTTTTGTTAACATGTAACATGCAAGTATATAGTATACAGTTGAAGCATAAATTAGGTTACACTTAGGTTGGAGTCTTTAAAACGAATTTATCGCCTCCATGTCAACAAACAATAGTTTTAGATAAGAAAGAGAATGTGCAGTAGTATTAAATGCCACGAATTGTAAATAACTTATTTTTAATACATGTGGCTAAGGTGTGTGAGACTTCAGTCATACAGTGTTGCTTGAAAGTTTGTGAATCATTTAGAATTTTCTACATTTCTGCATAGATATGACCTAAAACATCATCAGATTTACACACAAGTCCTAAAAGTAGATAAACAGAACTCAGTTAAACAAATGACATGAAAATATTAAACTTGGTCATTTATTTATTGAGGAAAATGATCCAATATTACATATTAGTGAGTAGCAAAAGTATGTGAACCTCTAGGATTAGCAGTTAATTTTGAAGGTGAAATTAGAGTCACTTCTTTTCAATCAATGGGATGACAATCAGGTGTGAGTGGGCACCCTGCTTTATTTAAAGAACAGGGATGTATCAAAGTCTGCCCTTCACAACACACGTTTGTGGAAGTGTATCATGGCATGAACAAAGGAGATTTCTGAGGACCTCAGAAAAAGCGTTGTTGATGCTCATCAGCCTGGAAAAGGTTACAAAACCATCTCTAAAGAGTTTGGACTCCACAATCCACAGTCAGACAGATTTTGTACAAATGAAGGAAATTCAAGACCATTGTTACCCTCCCCAGGAGTGGTCAACCAACAAAGATCACTCAAAGAGCAAGGCGTGTAATAGTTGGCAAGGTCACAAAGGACCCCAGGGTAACGTCTAAGCAACTGAAGGCCTCTCTCACATTGGCTAATGTTAATGTTCATGAGTTCACCATCAGAAAAACACTAAACAACAATGGTGTGCATTGCAGGGTTGCAAGGAGAAAAGCCACTGCTCTCCAAAAAGAACACTGCCTCTAAAGATCACGTGGACAAGCCAGAAGGGGGTATTGGAAGAATGTTTTGTGGATGGATGAGACCAAAATAGAACTTTCAGATTGTAAAGAAAAGCGGTATGTGTGGAGAAGGGAAAACACTGGATTCCAGCATAAGAGAACCTTATCCCATCTGTGAACCATGGTGGTGGTTAGTATCATGGTTTGAGCCCGTTTTGCTCCATCTGGGCCAGGAGCTTGCTATCATTGATGGAACAATTAATTCTGAATTATATCAGAAAATTCCAAAGGAAAAGGTCAGCACATCTGTCCATGAACTGAATCTCAAGAGAAGGTGGGTCATGCAGCAAAGGGGGGTGGGCTCACACCAGATACTGAAAGCAAAGGTGCACATACTTTTTCCAACTCACTAATACGTACTATTGCATCATTTTCCTCATAATAAATAAATGGCCAGTATAATAGTTTTTGTCTCATTGGTTTAACTGGGTTCTCTTGTCTACTTTTAGGACTTATGTGAAAATCTGATGATGTTTAGGTCATATTTATGCAGACATATAGACAATTATAAAGGGTTCACAAACTTTCAAGCACCACTCCATCCCTACAAATCCTTCAATAGACAACAAGAGTATTAGCAATTATAATAACTATAATAATAAGTCCAGGCAGTTTTTAAATGTTTGAGCCAGACTGAAATTAATTTGTTATTTTACCATGACAAGGTTGGCCTCTGTGAGGCTGTACTGTGTACATATATTTATATGGTTAAAATGTTTTCCCAACGCTTTCCAACAAGAACTCTGTTCCCAGGTGGACCAACTGAACTGGCTGAAACCTACCTATATGTTCTGCTGTACCTGAAGGAGACCATCCTGAACGACCAGCACCCTCTCCTCCTTCTCTCCTCTTACTGACTCTCCGAGCTCCTCCATATCGCCTCCTGCTACTTTGTAGTCCACCTCCACCTCGTCTTCCTCAGAGCAGAGCGGCTCTTCTGTACTCAGCAGCTCCTCCTCTCCGTCTGCGTTCAGCTCCTCAAGTTTAATCTCCAGCAGTTCTCCGGGTTTGGGTGGACAACTGAAGGTGAAGGAGGAGCTGGAGGAGCCCGGGAGCGTCTGGTGCAGGCTGCTGGTCCCCCACAGAGCAGTGTAGGACGACGAGGAAGACGACGAGGACGAGGCAACGGGACGGCCGCTCATTACGCGGTCGATCACATCGTAAAACTTGCGCGCTCTTGCTCCGCGCGGCGCCTGCTGGCTCTCCTTCATTCGCCGGTAATCCAGCTTCAGCTTCTTGATCTTCTCACGGCACTGGTCCGCGGTGCGGTAAATGCCCCGACGGTGTAGTGCCTCCGCTATGCGGTTAAAAACATGCTGGTTCCGGAGGCAACTCTCAAGCTCTGTTTGGACCGCTTCATCTGACCAGAACTGCAAAAGCTGCACCACCTCGGGCTCGGACCAGTTACTCCCGCGCTCATACTTTCTAGTGGGAAAATCCATTCTAATGCCTAAACAATGATGAGGTGCTAGGGCTAAGACTGCTCTTTAATCCTTAACCCAGCGCTGGAGATGTTCGAGACTTAAGCATTAGATAATTTACACTAACACCAGCCAGACCCATAAAGACCCCCTCAATCAGCGATTGGACGGTTTCAGTAACAAAATGGCCTTGTTTACAGGCCAGGACAATTTTACATCCGGGTTTACAGCACATGCGTGCTGCCTTTATTCCGGGATAAATTTGGCCCGTGCTAGCGCGGTTTAGAAGGAACGGAGCGCTTTAGTGGCCGCACGAGGGTGCTGAGTCTCTATTGGCTTTCCCCTCCCTTTATAAGTGCACTACATATAAAACAACATAGCGGGCTATACACACTATTTCATGTTTGTCACTGGAAATCTCTTAGGATTCAGTCACAGCTTCGTTTCTGACAGCGCTTTATAGTGGGAGATTGTGTATAGACCAAGAAAAACTGAAGATAAAGTATGCACATGGCGGTGGAGCGAAATAGCTTTTATGCTTATGCAAAATCTGAATTTTGTATACCACGTGCTGTACTGTGCCCTAGGGGTGTTTTTAGGCTGTTTGTTGTACTGGGACACACACTGGAATTTAGAGCTTGAAAAACAGTAGGGACGCAGCTGTGCATAAAAAATAAACCTGTGAAACACTAAATAGTGTAAGTCAGTGGTTCCCAAACTTTTTAGACCAAGTACCTCCCATCATCCAGCGAAAACCTCCAAGTATGAGTCTCATCGCAGAAACACATACACCACACACACTTGTACATAGTCAGTATATTTAGCTGTTACTGGGGCTGGGCAGTATGGTCAAAAATTTGTATCACGGTATTTTTAAGGATTCTACGGGTTTCATGGTATATCACAGTATTTTTGTTGTGGGGATAATGGGCTTTTCTATAGGTGTGTAGCTTACTCTACTGTCAGGAGTAAATATAATATATATATATAAATAAATTTATATATAATGTATATATACATAAAATATATATGCAAAATATAAAATACATTATATAAAAACATTTAAATACATGCATTTTTTTAAACACCAAACACAACTTAATTTGATTAAACAAAACCATGAAAAGTCTGAAACATGTAATTTACACATAATAATATTGCCAATTTAATAATTAAATAATTCCTTAATAGTTAAATAATTACTAATTAGTAAGGTCATCTGACGTACCACCTCTTGCTCCTTCAAGCACCACCAATGGTACTCTGCCACAGTTTGAGAACCACTGGATTAAGTGATTTAACACTAAAGTGGGCATTACTGGATGCGAAATGAAGAGAATGTTTAATTAATTGGTTTAATTTTGTTTATGCTAATGTATCTAATATATTTGCTAGTTTCATGAATGCTTTTGCTTTAGTGGTCTAATATGTATCTCACTTTTGGTAGGTTGTAGTAACTAGGCAAAACAGATGACCTATCATTATCTTGTCTGCAGTGTGGCTTAGTTTGTTTTAAATATCTGGGAATGTAGATTACTTCATTACAAAACAAAAGAAACTGCATCTGACTAAAAGCCACTCAAGCCACTCTAGTCATAAGGTAGCAATGCACCCTGGAAAGGGTACCAAAGCCATGGACATCATATGTGCACTAATTCGTGGTTGAAATGAGGAATAATAAGGATTTTTCCTCATCAACTATGAAAAGTGCAGAAGTTATTTTAACTTTTAACTATAACCTGTGACGTGTATAACAAATAGGCAAAAACGTTGTTATTATATACATAAATTATGTAACTGTGACTAGTCGGAAGCTTGGGACATTTAACACATGAAAGTATTCATGTATGCAGAGTGTGGCATTTGATTTTGGATGTATTGTGGAGAGGATAAGACATGACTTCTGCAAGTAACATGGCTACAGGGATTGTTAAAGAAAATAAAATGTTCTACTTGTTTTACATTTTTTAACACGATGTAATTGTTTTGGGTTCAGTGTGTGGAAGGTTCTAGATTAACATAATATGGCTCAAGTAAGTAAGTACAAATAAAAAATAATTAAATAGGATATTATGGTGTCACGGTGGTAGCTACAGGCATGCGCTTGGAGTCTCTAGACTGTCCAATGGTGTGGGTGTGTGTGTGTTTTGCTAAAACTGCAACTTTCTTTTGAAAAGTCAGAAGGTTTAGGAATTGTGGAGCAAATAGTTAACGTTGTCACCACACAGACTGGACTTTACCTATATGGAATTTGCATGTTTTCCCAATTTTCATGCAGGTTTTCTAGGGATACTCTGGTTTCCTCCCACATTCCAATGCCATACATTACTGTGCAAAAATCTTAGGCCATCATTAAATTTGTTGTTTTAGCAATGGTATAATGACAATATACAACACATTGTTGATGACCGGAACCAAAAATTTAAAACTTGGATTCATCAATCCTTCCAAAATACTTTCAATGTGTGACCCTTTCAAAATTCTGGTGCCCAGCCAGTGACAGGCTGGAACAACCCTAGACAGGAAGACAATCCATCATAAGGCGCACACACTCACACACTAGAGATGCCAGTTAACCTAACACGCGTGTTTTTGGACCTGTGGGAGGAAACCAGAGCACCTGGAGTAAACTCATGTGAACACGGAAAGGACATACAGACTATACACAGAGAGGACACAGACCGCTCCACCTAAAATTGAACCCAGAACCTTCTCGCTGTGAGGTGACAGTGCCACCCACCGAGCCACCATGCCTCATTATTTGTTTAGTTGTTTATTCAGTGTTGCATTGGCTTCAATGGCTATTCACAACAGGAACAAGGTTATTAACAATATATTACATAATATAATTGTTAATAAACAATAATGTTACATCGAAACTAGTCATACACACTCACATCAGGCCAATTTAGCGTAGTCAATAACCTAATACATGTCTTATGACTGTGGGAAGAAACTGGAGCACCCAGAATAAACCTGGAGGACATGCAAACTCCACACAGGCAGAGTCCGAAGACAGAATCGAACTAAGAACCCTGGAACTGTGAGGTGACCATGACCATGAGGTGAACTGTGCCACCACATATTTTCAGGTTGTATTTTAATAAAGAGACTGAGAAACAATTAGATATAGTCACTATACGATTGCTTAAACAATGGTATCAATCTTATGGTGGCCTAAGATTTAGCACAGTACAGTACATCAGGTTAATTGGTCTCTCTAAATTTCTTCAGTGTAAGTGACAAGTGCAGTTGTAACCTTTTTCTCCTGTCATGGATATAGCCGCTGATGCTTACTCGGCATTAATAAATACATAAATAAACAGGTGTCGAAATAGGTAAAATAACATTATGTCTGTGGAGAGTACTCACAATTATAGAACGACAACTGTGTTCATGTTTGTTTTGTGTTTGTGTATTAACTGTGGTACACTGAGAAGTAGAAGGTTGTGAGTCCACATCCCAGGGCTGTTATTTCCTTGAATGTGGCCACTGGTCCCCAGCTGCTGCCATCTGTGCCTATACTAGATCACATTTACATTTACAGCATTTAGCAGACACCCTTATCCAGAGCGACTTACAATTGGTACAATCTTACAATCCAAGCAATTGTGGGTTGAGGGCCTTGCTCAAGGATCCAACAGTGGAAGCTTGGCAGTGTCCAGTACCTTAACTGCTAGGCCACCACAGTCCCCAGACAGATCACCCATCGCCAAATATCATGTCTCATCCCGGCAGTCACTTTTGGACCTTAGCTCTCAGCCTTTCACAGTATTCACAGCCCTTCACAATCATCAGCACTTCACAACTATCAGCCCTTCAAATCACCGACATTTTACACATTTCACATCCCTCAAACTTTCCAACATCTACACAACATCAACCATTCACAACCCTTAAACCTTAAGAGCCCTTAAGCCTCCAAAACCTTTCAAAACTCATCACAACACTAAACCCTTTCACACCCGTCAGCCTTTCTCAACCCTCCACAAGGTCTGAACCGTACTTCTATATTACAGCCTCTTCTAAACCGTCAACCCTAATCAGCATAATTATAAGAGGTGACATCCGATGATTATGCTATATTTCAGTGTTTATCCTGTAGATAGCGCTAACAGCTAACAGTTAGAACCACGCGGATGCCATGACGTATTTCCTGGGATTTGTAGGCCATTTCTATTAGCCAATAATGGAGTGAAATACGGGTCTGCTCCTCAGCATGTACCGTCCGTTTGCGAAGGAAATATTTTATCGTTTGTAACGTGAATATCTCCGATTCGCGCTGGCAGATGTATGGCGGGATCCAAAGCGGCACGTTACTAAGGGTTAGAGGAAATGAAGCTGTATTGAAAGTTTGATGTACATTGTTGAGGAGTGTTTCGGAGCGCGATGCTGAGTCCGGGCTCGCACGGAAAGGTGGCACGGCACGGAGCGTTACGTTACGCACGCGCGCGTTCGGAAGACGTTTCATATTTCGGTTTGATATGTGAACAGCGCGAGATGCCTCCAATGGGACAGCGTACGAAATGAGAAATATGATCCTAAACCGGACTCCTCCGCTCAGAATAACGGAATGACAGCTAGATCACGCCTGCCGTCGCTGCAGGAGGAGTAGCAATCCGTTGTTCAGGCGCGTGGACACGCCGGTGATGAAGGTAATGGAGCGCGTGCGGCAGAATGTGTGACCGTTAGGATTTAAATCCACGCTTACTGGTGTACAGTACTTATGCTGGCAATAGACCGGCTACGATTAGTTTACTAGCCTTCGGCATTGTTAAAGGCGGGCAGTTAAGCTAAAGAAACGAAACCGGCTGACAACTCGGCGACTTTTTTGGTGACATGCTGAACATTTATCCTTAGGAGTTTGGATTTGTACTGGGTTTGAACGTGGCACAGGTGAGTTTTGCAGCATCAGTTAAAGTCACTCAAACGCTCATAGTGGGTGAGAAGGCAAGACAGTTTTTTTGTTGTTGTTATCTCTGGGTAATTTTGCTAACGGCATTTTGATGTGCCTTAATATACATTAACAAAACACGCAGTGCATAATGTTCATTAACGTTAAGCTATATGAACACATTTAAACTAGAAGAACCAGAGCGACCAAACATAATTAAGGTGTTTATTTTAAACCATTTTAAGGTGTATTATGTAGTTTTCTGAGATATGTTAATGATATTTCTTACTTTGTCTAAAATTTGTATTCATTATGTCCAGGTAAAAAGAAGCTTGTTGGAGTCAGACTGTGTTATTTCATTTAGAAAAAATAGAGAATACACAGTTAGCAGTGAGATTTACTTCTTGCAATACCCTGTGGACTATAGCCTATACTCCACTTTATGTTATATCTTAATTAGAGGTACAGTGCAATTTATTGGCACTGCATACCTTTGCAATCACCCATCAGTGTGACAACACAGCAGCCAAGCCAACTGACTCAAAGGTTGAGAAGAAGCAGGAAATCTGCCATCAGTAAAAAAGTGCCATCATGTAAATTAGGACAACCTCATTAGGATTAAAGGTTAATACACTATAGTCTCTTGCATTAACCTCCTCTCTACATTCCAGCTTAAAACGTCTCCCGTTGCTGATTTGTATTTTCCATAGCTACACCTTCAGTACTTAAGAGTTATACAGGGACAAAACACAATAGCTCTGACTTGTTTTGTCAAAATCAAAGATAGTATATAGAGGAATTTATTTGTCATGTTCACCTGAAGATAATTAATAAGAAATACTATGTTTTACTTATACTAATACTATGCTATACTAATACTGGGTTAGGCTTCCTTTTGTTCTCAAAACAGCCTTAGTTTGTCTTTTGGCATGGATTCCACCAGATGATGAAAGCATTCCTTTGAGATTTTGCTCCATGTTGATGTGATTGCATCACACAGTTCCTGCAGAATTTTGCACTTTCATGCTCCCATTCTACCACATCCCAAATGTGTTCAGTTGAATTCAGGTCCGATGACTGGGAAGACCACTGAAGATCACCGAACTCACTGTCATGTACATGAAACCAGTTTTAGATTACTTTTGTGCCATGGTGTATTAGACGATGTGGTATGTAGCCATTAGAAGGTGGCTAAATTATGGCCATGAAGGGATGCCCATGGTCAACAACAATATTCAGTAGGCCGTGGCATTCAAGTGACGATTGGCTGGTATTAACGCTTCCAGAGTGTGCGAAAGAAAACATTCCTCACACCATTTCACCACCTCCACCGTACTGTACTGTTGACATGAGAGGTTGTGTCCACATGTTCTTGTTGTTGGTGCCAAATTCTTGCGCTACCAACTGTGTGCCTCAGCAGAAATCAAGAATCATCAGACAATGCTATAGTTGCTGATTGTTTGGTTAGCTTGAGCTCACTACATACTTGACTTTCTGATCTTGGCTGATATATGTAGAAACCCACATGGTCTTTTGCTATTGTAGCCAGTCTCAATGTTTAGATGTTTTTCAGCTTGCCACAGTTGTTCAAGCGTAGTTATCAGAGTTACTGTAGCCTTTCTGTTATTTTGAAATAGTCTGGAATTCTACGTTGACCTCTTTGATCAACAATGTGTTTTCATCAGCAGAACTCGCTGGATGATTTTTCTCTGATGCACCATTCTGGGTAAACCCCAGAGACTGTTGAGATCAGCAGTTATAGAAATATTCAAATTAGCTTGTCTGTCACCAGCTCTCATACCACTGTTAAGATCACCGAGGTCACATTTTTCCACCGTTATGTTATGATGGTTGATGTGAAGATTACCTTGAGCTGTTAGCCTGTATACAAAACAATTGGCTGAAGAGATAATTGCAATTGAACAGTAGCTATACAGGTGTTCCTAATGAAGTACTATGTGGGTATATACAATACTATCAACTGTGTTTGGAGCAGTTCCACTCTAGATAATATAATGCTTGATGATATAGCAGTATCATATGCAATAAGTACGGGTGTGACAGGATGCTCCTGACTGCAGCCATGACCCAGTTCCCAAGTAGGCCCTGTAACTCGGGAACCCCCTGGTGAGGTGGAACGCCACAGTTCACATCCGGAGTCTGTGGCATATGATGCAGATCAGGAGTGCCCTGTCACAACAGGACACTGTGCTACCCTTCTGTTAACTTGTTAAAATATGATTCAGGGTTCAGTGTTAACCGTTTGTCCAATTTGCCCTATTGGGCAAACGCCCGGAAAGGTTACTGTACCGAACAAAAACTCTACAGTCCTGAATTAATCTTTGTATTTTAATGTGTTGTTCACATGTAAATAAGCACACAACCTATAGTTACAATTATTTATTCTAAAATGTGTATATTCTCACAATATATTTTGACTTTTTTTTCTTTGGTAAATAAGCAAAGGTTGTTCTATTTTTTTTGTCTGAAATACAACATTTAGAAAACAGACACTCAAGTATCAAGACAAATCTCTGTTGCATTGCATGTATAGCAGCGAAAAATCTCTCGGACCACTGGACATACTGTGCATACGACATATGACATTTGAGGCCAATTTCAATTTGACCAAGTTAGTCACAACAGCACATCACTCGGTTAAACGAGAAAGACCTTTCACCGACTGTCCACATGAGATAGACCTTCAAAGACTGTACGTACTGGTATGGTACTGTACAGATATGGCTTGCAGAAGGTATTGGAAATATTTTTTTAAATTTTGTGATTTATGAAGTATGAGTGAAGTAATGAAGACCTCTTGTGTAAGATAATAGCTGCTATCTTGCACATGCAATGATTACGTACAGTGGTGCTTGAAAGTTTGTGAACCCTTTAGAATTTTTTCTGTATTTCTGCATAAATATGACCTAAAACATCATCAGATTTTCACACAAGTACCGAAAGTAGATAAAGGGAACCAAGTTAAACAAATGAGACTAAAAAATATTTTACTTGGTCATTTATTTATTGAGGAAAATGATCCAATTTTACATATTAGTGAGTGTCGAAAGAATGTGAACCTTTGCTTTCAGTATCTGGTGTGACCTCCCCTGTGCAGCAATAACTGCAACTAAATGTTTCCTGTAACTGTTGATGAGTCCTGCACACAGGCTTGGAGGAATTTTAGCCCATTCTTCCATACAGAGCTTCAACTCTGGGATGTTGGTGGGTTTCCTCACATTAACTGCTCGCTTCAGGTCCTTCCACAACATTTTGATTGAATTAAGGTCAGAACTTTGACTTAACCATTTCAGAACATTAACTTTATTCTTCTTTAACCATTCTTTGTTAGAATGATTTGTGTGCTTAGGGTCGTTGTCTTGCTGCATGACCCACCTTCTCTTGAGATTCATTTCATGCACAGATGTCCTGACATTTTCCTTTAGAATTCTCTGATATCATTTAGAATTCATTGTTCCATCAATGATGGCAGGCCGTCCTGGCCCAGATGGAGCAAAACGGGCCCAAACCATGATACTACCACCACCATGTTTCACAGAAAAAGTTCTATTTTGGTTTTATCTGGCCACAAAACATTCTTCCAGTAGCGTTCTGGCTTGTCCACGTGATCTTTAGCAAACTGCAGACGAGCAGCAATGTTCTTTTTGGAGAGCAGTGGCTTTCTTATTGCAACCCTGCCATGCATACCATTGTTGTTCAGTGTTCTTCTGATGGTGGACTCATGAACATTAACATTAGAAAGGCCTTCAGTTGCTTAGAAGTTACTCTGGGGTCCTTTGTGACCTTGCCATCTATTACATGATCTTTGCTGGTCGACCACTCCTGGGGAGGGAAACAATGGTCTTGAATTTCCTCCATTTGTACTCAATCTGTCTGACTGTGGATTGGTGGAGTCCAAAGTTTTTAAAGATGGTTTTGTAACCTTTTCCAGCCTGATGAGCATCAACAACTCTTTTTCTGAGGTCCTCAGAAATCTCCTTTGTTCGTGCCATGATACACATCCACAGACGTGTTGTGAAGAGCAGACTTTGATAGATTCCAGTTCTTTAAATAAAACAGGGTGCCCACTCACACCTGATTGTCATCCCATTGATTGAAAACACCTGACTCTAATTTCACCTTCAAATTAACTGCTAATCCTAGAGGTTCACATACTTTTGCCACTCACTAATATGTAATATTGGATCATTTTCCTCAATAAATAAATGACCAAGTATAATGTTTTGTCTCATTTATTTAACTGGGTTCTTTTTTCTACTTCTTGAAAATCTGATGATGTTTTAGGTCATTTATGCAGAATTCTAAAGGGTTCTCAAACTTTCAAGCACCACTGTACTGTACATTATCATTTGCACATTATCAACAGTACATCTGTAAATTATCGTCATGCAGAGGTTTTCATTAATTTACTTGCACTTCATAGATTACAAAATTTACAAAAAAATATTTCCTATACCTTCTGCAAGCCATATCTGTTCAGTACCATATCAGTACGGTACATTGTTTGCAGGTCTATCTCATGTGGACAGTCGGAGAGCTTTTTCGCTGCTATACATGCAATGTAACAGAGAGATTTGTCTTGACGTCTTGAGTGACTGTTTTCTAATTGTTGTAGTTCAGACAAAAATAGAAATCAAAATCGACACCTGAAATCTGAGGTTTGCATGAGCAAATTAAGGCATTTGAACAATCTATTGATATAAAGTTATTGTTGAGCCCTGTGATACTTCCACAAATACAATGAAACAGAAATTGACAATAAAGACAATTTTGCTTGATGTTCTGCTGAGTTATTGCTGTATATCTATTACATTGTGAGATGTAATGTGCCGAAGTGTTTTTGGTTGAGGGGGAAAATGGAAGATTGCTGTATTTTGTGTGTTTCCTTATTGATTTTGGATGCTTTTTGCAGCTACATGTCAGTCTGAACTAATGGTGTCTACTGCTCGAGAAAGGTCTTGCTTGCATTTATGTTCTTCATTTGTAGAGCTTTAACCAGTCAGTTTTTAAGAGAAAAGCCAATATCCTACTGCATAGATTAGAAAGTCATTAATCTGAACACCTTAATCACAACCAAAGGTCTTGTGCATTTATTTATGTCAGTATTTCCCCCTTATAATTACTTTTCTTCTTTCTTATAATCGCTATTAAAGCATTAGTGAAAATAAATGTAGAGGTAATTTACATTGTATTTGGTTTATTGACCTGAACATTATTAATATGATTGCATGGAATGCTGAGATGCCTGGACCACTGACACACAGCACCAATGAATGTAGACAACTTAACGTGGGTTATTCGTGACCCTCAATTTTTTTACCCGAACTGTGTGCATTGCTATTCCAACTGTGCTCCGTTTGAGAGTAACTGTTTAATAAATTGAGTTGAATAAATTTACATCTGCACAGCACACCCACAAGTGACTGGGAAGGGAATTCTCCCCATATTTTTCAAAAAGTCTTTTCAAAGCACACTTTAGCTGTCACACCTGTAGCGTGTGAACAGTGTCCACAGGCAGTAATGTTGACTTGTTTTCCTGAGTGAGGGAAAACATGTATACTTGAAATTTACCAATAACTGGGCTAAATCATATGCAAACCACTTACGTTTATCATACAATTCCAAGAATTGTTTGTCAAAGGTATTTGTGAATAATTTCTGCGTAAGAGAATGTTAGACTGGACAATGTTAGACGCATTGTTTTAGTTCAAATGAGCATAAGATGTTTTGCTGGTAATTTTAGTTTGAAGTCAGCATCTTGTCTTCCATCATGAATTCCTCCAAGCCGGTGTGCAGGACTGATCAACAGATACTGGAAACGTTTAGTTGCAGTTATTGCTGCACAGTGGGTCACACCAGATACTGAAAGCAAAGGTTCACATACTTTTGCCACTCATTCTGTAATATTGGATCATTTTCCACAATAAATAAATGACGAAGTGTAATATTTTTGTCTCATTTGTTTAACTGGGTTCTCTTTGGCTACTTTTAGGACTTGCGTGAATATCTGCTGATTTTTTTAGGTCATATTTATGCAGAAAGGAAGGAATGTGGTCGGAAAAAAATCTTGAGTGATCGTGATTGGCGATCACTTAAACATTTGGTGAAATCAAATCGTAGAAAAACAACAGTAGAACTCAGGGATATGTTTAGTAGTGAAAGTAAGAGCATTTCCACACACACAACGAAGGGAGCTCAAGGGATTGGGACTTAACAGCTGTGTAGCCTTAAGAAAACCACTTGTCAGTGAGGCTAACCAGCAAAAATGGTTTCAATTTGTTAGGGAGCATAAAGATTGGACTCTGTGGCAATGAAAGAAGGCCATGTGGTCTGATGAGTCCAGATTTATTTTGTTCCACAGTGATGGACGCATCAGGGTAAGAAGAGAGGCGACTGAAGTGATGCACCCATCATGCCTAATGCCTACTGTACAAGCCTGTGGGGCAGTGCTGTGATCTGGGGTTGCTGCAGTTGGTCAGGTCTAGGTTCAGCAACGTTATGTGCCCAAAGAATGAGCTCAACTGACTACCTGAATATACTGAACGACCAGGTTATTCCATCAATGGATTTTTTCTTCCTTGATGGCACGGGCATATTCCAAGATGACAATGCCAGGATTCATCATGCTCAAATTGTGAAAGAGTGGTTCAGGGAGCAAGAGACATCATTTTCACACATGGAGTGGCCACCACAGAGTCCAGACCTGAACCCCATTGAGAATCTTTGGGATGTGCTGGAGAAGACTTTGCGCAGTGGTCCAAATCTCCCATCATCAATACAAGATCTTGGGGAAAAATTTATGCAACTCTGGACAGAGATAACTGTTGTGACATGGCAGAAGCTGGTGGAAACGATGCCTCAGCAAATGTGTGCTGTAATCAAAGATAAAGACGGTCCAGCGAAATATTAGTGTGTGACCCTTTTTTTTTTTTTTTTTGGCCCAGGCAGTGTAGTTTGATGGTCTGTAGTTGTCATGACAATCCTCAGCAACATCCTTAAATGTCTTCAATGCTGTTTTATCTGGCTCAACAAAAAGGCTCCACAAAAGGAGCTGTTGCAGATGTATGGAGTGATTCAAAGCAAGACGTTACTAAGGGTTAGGGAAAGTGTAGCTCTACTGAAAGTTTGATGTGCATTGTTGCGGATGTACAAATTTCTGGACTATGTTTTAATAACAGTTCCATGTTTTTTGTTACTCTGTATAAGTCTGAACAGGATTGTAGTTGGATTCTGTTTTGGGGTTGTTGCTTATTTGTAGTATCATGAGGTAATGTCTACTAAGAAGAATACAAAGCACTTCTGTAGGTTGCTCTGGATAAGGGCATCTGCTAAATGCTGTACATGTAAATATAGTTTTGTTTTTTTTTGTCTTTTTTTGTTGTTGTTGTAACCAGTGGATACTGGAGGGTGGACATTGCAGTTACTTAAAAAAAACACTCCATTTGTGGGGGTCATCTACATAATCCAGAGCCAAACAATACTTCAGTATTGATGCAGAAGCAGACACTATAAATTATATAAAGATTATGCTGAATCAAGTTTGGGTAGTCTTTTAAAAGGCAACACTAGTGGTCTTCATATTTTGTTATGTTCTCTTGTGTCTACTGCTTTTCTAAGGTGCTCTCAATGCTTGTTTAAAGATGAGCCAATATTAAGGAGGTTTAAACAGTTAGCCTTTTTATCCAACTTCAGAAAAATATATGTGAACAAAGACAAATTTACAAATTTTAATGCTGATGTGTGTTCTTATGGGGAATTTTTCACTCACCAAGAATCCAAACAAACAAACAAAAAAAAACCATCTAAGCCCAAACAAAACATTTGAACAAACTGAAACTCTCAGTGTCAGTGTGACTGTCTATGAGAAAAACCTTGGTACCAAACACATGTTGGGTTTCTTAACCCTTTGGAGTCTGAGGCCTCTCGGCCATTTCTGACGTAATCTAACATCAAACCTTGACATTTTTGAACATTTCATCTATCTAAAAAAAAAAATACTGATCTTGGAGTGCTGATATGCTTACATTCAGCACAAACTCAGCAACAATAATGTTAGTGCAAGAATGTAAGAATGTAATTAATCTGTTTAAATATACTTTAAACACATACTTCCCAAAAACCTTTCATATATGCTGATATATTGTGAAAACAACACATTGTAAACAAGTAAACAAGTTTGGTTTTTTACCTTTGAACTTGAGTGGTGAAGCATGAGTGGTGGCTACATGACGGTGTTTACAGCTTTCAGAAATATTTGGTTTTACTGAAGTGTAAAAACACTTAGTGATGCTGATTTTTTCAAAGCCAATGGCTCACACATTGAATATTCATGAGTTGGGTTGTTGGCTCGTTCGTGCTCCAGCTTTTAAGTATTGTAGTATTTCTTCAGGAAACACAGCTGTAGTTGACCTTTAGGTACTTTGTTCAAAATTTTTGTGTCCATGGTGTTCCGTCAGATTTAACCAGCCATAGAAAATTATAAGGATGTGTACATATTTGATTGACCTGGTCTGATTTTTCAGGTCTGCCTGAACATAGAAAATTAGTGGAATTAAAAAGGAAGTTCAAATGTTGTGATAATGACTAGGGGGTTAGGGGTTGTTAATAACAGTTTCTAGGGCCCTTGCCAATTTAACTACGGACACCAGAGATTACATTCAGATGGAACGCATAGTAAGACATAATTGTGGACCAGTTCATTTTTCCCCACACTAAGCCTTTCAAGGGCATTTAAATTGCAATTGGATGAAGGCTTGATTTCTATTTGCACATCATTTATTGGGTAGCATCTTTATATTTTGTTATTTGTGATATGGCTTGTAAATTAATAAAAAGAGGAACGGTGTTCTGTTGCAAAAGAAATGGCAGCCGGTCAAATATACAATTTTCTTGAGTTGTTGGTGAATTGAAGTTGAAACAACCTCTGCATATGACAAACTTACATATGACATGACATTTTTGAAAAATGTAAAGTACCTTTAAAGGGTTACATATTATACTTTTTTCCACAGGATAACACAGCTTGCTGGGGTCATCATGAAATGTTTGTGATATGCATTGGCTAAATACACCAAGGATCAGGCACCTAAAGCATTCTTCTCACCCTGTCAAAACATCCCTTTGGACAACAGTTAGTTTTGAGTACGTGTTCTTAATGACCTGCTCACCACCAGTCACACCAAGTCACACACATACACACTAGGTGAATCCCATTTCAGGGGCTGCATCCTTCGAAGGACGCGGTCTACGCGGTCTACGAAGGTGTGTGCTTGGAAGGCTGGGTAGACGGAACCGAAATGAGACGGTCTACTCTGCATTGGATTTCCTGTTTGCGTCAGGAACCACCCGCCCGCACTGTATCACAAAACAGCAATAATTATTATAATAATGCAGCCAGAAATTTTGAGTTTAGTTTATATGCTGTTTTTGGTTTTTCAATTATCGGAGGAGACGCTTCACTGCAGTTCACTGGCATTTATTTTCCTTCAAGCAGTTTAATAAAGGTCTCCGTTTGCTACTTGCTCCCTAAAACAAAACAAAAAAAAGTTGCGCGTTTGCTTTTTAACATTTACCTGTTCGCATTTTTAAAACCTTACATTTAAATAACGTATATTCCTCAGCCAATCGTTGCGATAGGCCCTAAGTTCCCCTCAGGCGCGCAATGCACCTCGGGATATGGTAGGTCGCGAAGGATACATCGGATGTATCCTTCGTTTTGAGGGAAAAGAAGGACGCATTTGTAGGCCGCATACGAAGGAGCCTTCGGAATGGGACAGCCTAGGCGCGGCGCTATGACGCAATCGGTCTTCAAATGCAGCCTTCGAAGGACGCAGCCCCTGAAATGGGATTCACCCACTGTGTGTTCAGCCAAGCATGTTTTTTTTTCCTTTCCCTGTAGGAAACACTAGGAGACTAATCACTTTCAGAATAAACATTTCATTATATCTATGCAATATCTACCAGTCCATTCTGGAATTACTTTACACTCTACACCTGTAAAATATTTGCAAGTTTTTTTTTTTCCATTAAGTTTGACCAAACTCAATGGAGGAATCTTTGAGTAATGCATTTAAATATATTACTGTGTAGCACGTAATATTCACACACGTGTGATTTTGGGACAGTTTTTGCAACCTGTAATATTGCCATCAATACTAAGCTCTAACCACTCACCACTCCTGGCTGGGCATTATTATTTTTTGTTTTTATTTATTATTTATTTATTTATTTTTGCTGGTCTGTGCAGGAAGAGGTTCACAGGCTTAGCTCTTAGCTTCCACATAATGTTAGCAGAACCTATAGTTTGTAAAGAAACAGAACAATTAGTAGTAGTTTAAGTCTGCTGTCAGTTCATGCATGTGTGTGTGTGTATGTGCTGCATCATGGCTTAGTGAGTCAGTGTGCTCTACAGGGTTCCCTTGACGTAGCGAGTGTAAATCATTAACCTGTGTGTACTGGAGTCTGACAAGAAGTTATTAAGCTATAATAATTATTGTTCTTGCCTTCCCCAAAAAACAAGCTGCTAGAGTTTCTGTCAAAGCCAACATGCTCTGTGTACTTTGCAATTACACATTGAGTGAAAATTATGTATTGCACCCAAATTTGTGGAGTAGGGATGAAGTAATCTTTCAAATTTTATCAAAACCTGAAAAGAACAACTATTGTTAAAACAAACATTTAGAATTAAAGGAATCTTGTATTAAGGAATGTTACATCCAAAATATCTGACACCTGTACATATTCTGTACAGTTGAAACTGTAACAATTTGGGGTTGAGCATTTGTATGTCTGATAAATAAAATACAGTCCCATTCACATTAATATTAGGAGGTGATTGAGATGGCTGTTTATTCTTGTGAATTCCCAGTTGTTTTGTTGTCTCAAAATATGGTGGTGCATAGTGTAACTTCAGATTAATGTAAAATATGCTTTGCCTAACAGGAGTTTAGTTCAGATGCAGATTGGTTTGCTAAATTAGTTTGGATTAAGTGGGTATGGAAATTCAGTGAGTGGGTTTCAGAATGCCTACTAGTGAATGTTTCTTTTACAAAAAGTTATTCGTGTTTTTGACAGTTACAGCTGTCGAGACATATGTTTACCATCAACACATCTTCCAGCAGTCTTCCAAGCACTTTGTTAGCTTAATTGTGGCTTCACTCTGGTGACGTACAAGTTTTCTTCCCTAGTTTGTTGCAGATGATGTTCAGCTGTAGTTCCTTCATGAAAGCTGAAAAGCTGAATTTTAAATTCAAAGGGACAAGCAGACTTGTCTTCACCTTATAAACACAGATTTGACAATTGTCATTGAGTTAAACTCTGCCGACAGAACTGATTAAGGTCTTAGAAAAAAAGGCTGAATGGGGTTAATAGTCATCTAATTTTGATTTAGTTTTAGTCGTAGTCTTGTGTCCCACAAACAGAATAGATTTAGTCATAGTCAGTTGACATTTGTGTTGATGCATACTCAATAATCCAGGTGAGAAAATTGAATCTGTTCATCTGGACATAAGGTTTTGTGGGAGAAACGTTTCATCACTCATCTAAGTGACATCTTCAGTCTCAGCTAGTTCCTCAATCTTATATACAGCACATTTGCATAATGACTAGAAGCCACTGTCGTCCAACATCAGCAGAGAGGAGAGGCAAGGAATGCACTCACGCCTCCAATAATGACATCATCCTTCCTGCGGACAAAGGCAGATGTACTGTTTTATTAAACCAGACAGAATGAAATCCCAGGAAGTACCACTCTTCACTGACCACATCAACTCCGTGGACAAACACATCAAGTTCACCTGGGAGAATGTGAAGAATGACAGGTTAGCCTTGTTGGATTGTGAAGTTGTGACAGGAGATGGGGTACAATTTAAAGTCGATGTTTACTGTAAGACAACATGTACAGATCAGTACTTAAGGTTTGACTCTCATTATCTATTGGAGAACACATTAGGAGTCATCAGGACACTGTACCACCAAGCAGACAGCGTCCCCACTGACACAGCGGCCAAGGATGGAGAGAAATCTCACATTAAGCAGGCTGTGGGCAAATGTGGTTATCCGAACTGGGTGTTTGTCAAAGCCGGTTAGACGCTCAAACAGTGCTCCAGCAGCTTAGAGAGAGGAGAACAACAACCGCAGTCTAAGCGTAAACCAGTGGTGATTCCATATGTGGCAGGAACATCAGAACAATTGAGATGCATATTTTCCAAACCCCAAAACACGCTATGCCTGAAACTGGTCCACCCCAAGGATCTGATCCCCCAGCACAGGGTAATGTAGTTTATGTTGTTAAGTGCCGGGAGGATTGCCAGTAATTGTACATCAAGGAAACCAAACAGCCGCTAGCGAAACGGATGGCACAACATAGAAGAGCCACTTCATCAGGGCAGGACTCTGCGATTTACACCCACCTACAGGCCAGAGGCCACTCTTTCAAGGATGAAGACATGCAGATCCTTGATAGGGAGGAACGCTGGTTTGAACACAGAATAAACAAAGTTTTTGTAAAAGGGGAACACCCATTCCTGAACCAAGGAGGGGCCACAGAGTACACCTCTCACTATCTTACACCTATTCACCAATTGAATATATTTGGCACACTTGCCCATTGTCATTAATGGCCTTGGTGGTTTGCATATTTAACTGATCACAGGTCCCATTGTTATGTAATAGTGCTGGTATTGGTCAGTATGCAAATGTGCGGTATGTAAGATTGGGGAAGTTTTCCAACTAACTGAGACTGAAGAAGTGACTTAGATAAGTGATCACACGTTTCTCCCACAAAACCTTATGTGCAGATGAACTGATTCAACTTCTGGGATCAGTTGGCATTTGTGAGTTGTTGTCGGGTGATGGAAAAACTGTGGCAATTCACAGTCAGACAGATTGTGCTCAAATGGAGGAAATTCAAGAAAATTGTTACACTCCCCAGTAGTGGTCGACCAACAAAGATCACTCAAAGAGCAAGGCGTGTAATAGTTGGCGAGGTCACATAGGACCCCAGTGTAACTTCTAAGCAACTGAAGGCCTCTCTCACATTGGCTAATGTTAATGTTCATGAGTCCACATTCAGAAGAACACTGAACAACTAGTGTGGTGTGCATGGAAGGTTTGCAAGAAGAAAGCCACTGCTCTCCAAAAAGAACATTGCTGCTTGTCTGCAGTTTGCTAAAGATCATGAGGACTAGCCAGAAGGCTACTGGAAGAATGTTTTGTGGATGGATGAGACCAAAATATAATTTTATGGTTAAAAAGAAAAGCGTTATGTTTGGAGAAAGGAAAACACTGCATTGCAGCATAAGAACCTTATCCCATCTGTGAAACCTAGTGGTATCATGGTTTGGGCCTGTTTTGCTGCATCTGGGCCAGGACGGCTCGCTATCATTGATGGAACAATGAATTCTGAATTATATCAGAGAATTCTAAAGGAAAATGTTCTGTTATGAATAAAGTTAATGTTTTGGAGTGGCCAAGTCGAAGTCCTGACCTTAATTCAATCGAAATGTTGTGTAAGGACCTGCAGCGAGCAGTTAATGTGAGGAAACCCACCAACATCCCAGAGTTGAAGATGTTCTGTACGGAGGAATGGGCTAAAATTCCTCCAAGCCGGTGTGCAGGACTGATCAACAGTTACAGGAAACGTTTTAGTTGCGGTTATTGCTGCACAGGGGGGTCAGACCAGATACTGAAAGCAAAGGTTCACATACTTTTGCCACTCAATAATATGTAATATTGAATCATTTTCTTCAATAAATAAATGACCAAGTAAAATGTTTTTCTCTCATTTGTTTAACTGGGTTCTCTTTATCTACTTTTAGGACGTATGAAAATCTGATGATATTTTAGGTCATATTTATGCAGAGATACAGAAAATTCTAAAGGGATCACAAACTTTCAAGCACCACTGTAGAGCGTGCAGACATTCATGTTTTTTTTATGAATTTGTTACATCGTCAAGGCCTGCAGCATATAAATGTGAGGTTCTTGTAAATACGTTTAACAGTACATTACAATTTCCTATGATCTTTTTAAATTTAATCCATGCACAACAGCCAAATATATGTTTGCCTGACAGGGTATCATCTTTTTGTCCAAAACAATGCGCGGGTTTACATGCACTTAATCAAATCATAGTCACATTTCTGCAGTTATTTGGTTATTCAAGTGGTCATGTATACATACTCCAATCTAGAAACCAGGATAAGAATTAGAGTAGATTACTCATAGCATGTATACCAGTTACTCGACTGCAGTCAGTGTTTTCAGTCTGTGCATGTGTGCAAACGTTCTCTAAAGACTTGGCTTTATTTGGCTTCTTTTTCCATTGACTTTAGCGTATATTTCTCACTGGATCTGGCAACATCAGAATTAAATGCGCCATGAAATTAAAGGCAGCAAAACGGCAATCGAAAGATTTTAAAACGCAGTATATTCTCGTGAAAATTAATAATTCTATTATTTAATATTAAAGTTTGAAATTTATGTCACATCTTTCTGTGAGATTAATGGTTGGTTGCAAAGTAGAAATCCAATTACTGCCTGAGTCATGTAAAACTGAAGGTTTCACGTTATCTGATTACTCAAGTGCTTGTATACTCATTGATCAGATTACTGACAAAGTATGATTTTCTGCTGTTACCGGATTATTAAGTCAAGTCAAGTCAAGTCAGATCTATTTATATAGCGCTTATTACAATGGAGCATTGTCTCAAAGCAACTTTACAAGTTTAGATTATCTCCTAATAACTACGTCCAATCCCAAATTGAGCAAGCCTAGGGCGACTGTGGCAAGGAAAAACTCCCTAGTTCTAGGAAGAAACCTTGGGAGGACCAAGACTCAAAAAGGGACCCAACCTCCTTGGGCGAGTGCATGTAAAAGCACCGTGTAAACGTTTTAGATATCTATCTTGGTGAGTCCTATGGGCAAGTGATGTGGCTGCTGATTCCAGTCTGTGTCTCCAAGCTCTAAGCTTGTAGGACTTGGAGAAAGAGAGAAAAATATTATTTATTTGGCCACCATCCAAATAATGTCTTTTCAGCAGTGATCTGTTTTGTGGTTTGTTTAAATTAATGGGGTTGGTTTAAGGGTAGCTGGTAAATTGCAACAGTGGTGCTTAAAATCTTTTAGAATATTCTATATTTTTGTCATCAGGTTTTCAGTGTTTCAAAAAGTGTCACTTCTCTTTCACTATCTGCTGAGACCCCCCCCCCCCCCCCCCCCCCCCCCCCCCCCCCCCCCCCCCCCCCCCCCCCCCCCCCCCCCCCCCCCCCCCCCCCCCCCCCCCCCCCCCCGCCATTCAAAACAACATTAGGTTTCAATAAATAAATTAGGTCCTACGGAAATCAGAAAAGGGCTATGCATGATGGTTCTCTGTTAAATAACATGCTTAAATAACAAGATTTCTGTGTTTAAGTATTCCATAGTTGAACTACCATCTGGTTAGGGGCTGCAGATCTAAGCAACCAGCAGGAAAAAGTCCTGCAGTACCCAAACAGGAAAAGACCATAAAGATTTGTTATTAATTTTTTATTTTTTTATTGATGTAAAATTAAATCTGAATGATTTATTCATGAATGTTTACCAAACATTTGGTAACATGCAATCTTGGAAATGCAGTAAGAACAGTGGATGATTTCTCTGCATCATGAGCAAGGCATTGCCTGTGCTGAAATGTTTGTCACCTTCAGAAAAAATGGTGTCATTGCTGTGCTTCATTAATGCAATAGCTTCCATGCAGCCATCTTCAAATAGGTGATAAGCAGTATGTATTGTCCTTAGCACTTGTAGGTTCACCCTTTTGCAGAGGATACTGTTTGTCTATTCTTTTGCTGTAATGTTTTCAGTTGCCACAGTAGAAAATCTGTACTGCTTTCACCATCATAAGGATCCCTAAAATAAAATCAACTTATTAATTAATCTCATAGCACCATCAAAAGGAGGCTATCATAATCCATTAAGCAACCATTTGTGACTGTCATTCAAAGCATTTTATTCATGTAAAGCACTGATAACACTTAACCATTTCTGAATGTCATGTAGAACTAACCAACAAGATGCTTGCATGGTCTTCTTTGAGAATTGACCCAAAGGAAAAGGAAATAAAATCACAATGCCCTGTGCATGATTTTCTTTTCTAAGCCTTCAAGTAATGTGGGTATATGTTGATGAAAGGTCAAGAGACCAGTACACATTGTAGCATTAACGTTTTATAACAGAAAATGTTACATTTACCGTTTGGTTACAGTTATGCAAGCAGTGAGGATCTTTGTCTTCCTCCCTAAAATATCTGAGTGAGCATTTTTGTTCAGACTCTATCAGAACAAAAATGCCCCTTGTTATGACTGTGAGGACATCATTAGAAAACTGAAGAATAAGCATGTACTTATCAGATGCAAATTTCTTTCAAAAGAAGAGCTTCACAATGCTAATAGTATACAGCATTTCAGTACGTTTAGAATATTAGTGTATCAGGTGATGTTTGTTGTGACTCGATTGTTTTATTCCATTCTGCTTCTCTGTGCAACTACATTAAACTAAAGTATTGTAACCATTACCACACAGAGATTACTTTTCTAGAAAGTGAATGAGATCACATTTAGTCAAGTTTTTGTTGTCTAGCAATACCTCTAAAAATGAGAACAGTACTGATATATAGTTGTAGGTATTTTACCCAGCAATATAGACAATAAAAAATGTAATACAGCGATGCTTGAAAGTTTGTGATCCCTTTAGAATTTTCTACATTTCTGCATAAATATCAACTAAAACATAAGATTTTTAAAGACTAATTTATCTACTAAGGCAAAAGTATGTAAACCTTTGCTCTCGGTGTCTAGCATACAGAACAGCTTCAACAGTGAGATGTTTGTGTTTCCTCACAACATGAACTCCCTCATGAACTGCTCATGTCAGGTCCTTCAACAACATTTCTATTGGATTAAGGTCAGGACTTTGATTTGGTCATTCCAAAACATTAATTTTATTCTTTTTTAACCCTTCTTTGGTAGAACATCTTGTGTGCTTGCCGTATGACCCATATTCTCCGTCCTGGCCCAGATGCAGCAAAACAGGCATAATGATACTACAAATACATGTTTCACAGATGGAATAGATGGAAGTTCATATGCAGGAATGCAGTGTTTTTCTTTTTCCAGACATAACACTTCTCATTTAAAACAATAAAGCTCTGACTTGGTCTCAACAGAAGACGTTTGTAGCCTTCTAGGTATTGAGTTCTCTATTTTTACTTTTATACTTTTAGGCCATCTGACGGTTTATGCGGAAATATAGACAATTCTAAAGGGTTCACAAATATTCAAGCAGCATTGTCGTATTTTATTTTGTTTTATTGCTAGGCAAAATATCTAACTGTATAACCATATTGTTCTCACAATTTTTGTTGTTTTAGTGGTACAAAATCTTGATTAAATATGATGAATTTCATTGAATTTCATGGAAATGTGGCATCTGTCTGGTAATGGTTACAATATTTTCCATTTGTGTAACTGTATGGGAAGCAAAATGGAATAAAACAATCCAGTCAAAACAACCCTGATACACTGATGTTTGAATAATATGTTCTAATGTGTTTGCAAATTACATTTGTAAGGTGGGCAGCAGAGATGACAGTTTAAATAAAGTTTACTAAAGCGATAGTCCACACAAGCAAGGGAAAAACACAGCTAACCAAAAAGAAACACAAAACTCCAACAAAACGAACCAGAATATTCCACAGAACTAAAGATGCATCCGGGGAAATGCCGTAACAAAGCAAAGGACGAACAACCTAAGATGAATCGCGGAGAAAAGCCGGAGCGCAGGAACTAAACAAAGAGCATAAGAATTCTCGGGAAAAGAAGAGAAGCGCGATGCAAACACGGAGCTAGCTTAAGGCTAACACAGAGCTAGCAAGAACTGCAGAAGAAAATCCATCACGGACGAAAGTCCACCACGGACAGAGCCGGAAACAGGCATGTAATTCACAATAGGTGAAGCAAACAGGAGTAAATCCTCGGGTGGACAGAACCACAAACGAGTAAATCCTCGGACGGAGTGCAAACCAAGAAGGTAATCCACTGCAAACGAACGGATGGGCAGGGCATTCGAAGTAGGAGCACACGGTACACACGGGCGTGACCAAGACAATACTTTGCCCTGAATGTAACAAAAAACTGATCTTATAAACCATGTCCTGTCATTATTAATCTCCGACCTGCAGTCTGAGGAGTTCTGAACTGATCCTTGAGAGTCACGTGACTCTCCAGGGAGCTGAGACGTGGCTCAGTTTGCCCATAGCAGGGATGAGCGTCAGGATAAACGGGGTTTTGAGGCGAGACGTGACATTATAAATTGTGATTATAAATTGTGACTTTATTACCAGAAATGTGTAAAGACTGCTAGTCGACAATAGTTGAAAGCTTTTTCTTTGTTCAAAGTGAACATCTGATCTTAGCTGTGTCCAAGTCCAAGAAACCATCAAAAACGTTCAATGTTTGGTAGTTAACTATAAAGATCGTTCAGCTGATTCCATGCTGGGTAATGCTGGCGGTTACACTATCACTGTTAGTGAAGCTGCTGCTCAGACTGATCCTGTCAATCCCCAGCATGAAGATGTTTTGCACAGAAGCCACTATTTTGGCAATTAAAAGGCAGGACTCTTGGTTCAGTGTATTAGAGGTTTATTTATCCTACACTCGGACAGCACTGGCAGCAAACTCAAGTCTGGAAGAAGCAAGAACGACTACACGTCTTGCATCTCCCAACAGCAGTGCACCAACTTAGCAAGTGAGAACAAGTCTCTCAATTCAAGACTAAGTGATTTGGAGAACAGATTGCGAAGGCAAAGCATGAGAATAACAGTTCTCCTGGAGAACATTAAGAAAGCCAACCCATTGCATTTTGTCAGCGGAGAGGGCATCAGTACATTCCATGACCTCCTTGCTGAAATATCAAAACAGTGCAAACAGTTTGAAGGTGTGTGAGCGAAACTAAAGGCCAGTTGAATAAAACTGTTTCAACAACCCAGCGCTTTATCTTCACCCAAAAAAGCCAACCATGGTTGCATTGGTGTATGAAGTTACACCAATGGTGTATGGTACATTGTGGTAAGAAAGGCGTCACTGCAACATTTTTCTAAGTCTAAGAAAATAGTAATTAAAACACTTTGCTGGTTCTCTTGAATTGGACTGTAAATAATAACATTGTCTGTAATAACATTGCTGAATATAAAGTTTATTAGCGTCTAATTTGAAAATTTTGAAAAGCTTGTATGTTATCAGCCTTATCAAAGAAGTGTTAACGTTTAATGCATGGTGGGCATGGAACTGTGATATTTCTTTTTTCCCCACACCGAATAGCAGCCTTTAAGTTGTACGTTGTTTTGTAGCTCATTTTGCTGTTGAACTGAGTGTATGGGGCAGATCTTGGCAGTGGAGGTTTTTTTGCAGCAGTGTTGAAAAGTAATGGTGAATCCTTATCCAGACTTAAATATTTGGAATGTCTGGGAGAATAATTTGCGTACCGTATTTTCCGGACCATAAGGCGCACTTAAAATCCTTTAATTTTCTCAAAAATCGACAGTGCGCCTTTAAATGCGGTGTGTCTAATGTATGAATTAATTCTGGTTGAGCCTTCTGACCTAGAACCAATTGTAGATGGTACACGGCGCTGATAAATCTGTCAAAATGTTTTAGCACGGTCTTGGTAGGTTACGAAGCTTACGGCCACCGTAGTCAGGAAACATCGCTGAGTAATACGGTATGTGCTTCAGCATTAGGGTGTGTGCATTCATTCATTTATTTTCGAAGAGGATTTCAAACTCAACGCTATCAGTCACGCAGTACAACATGGACATAGAGCAGCTGCAAGAGAATTCAACTTTAACGAATCAATGATACGGAAGTGGAGGAAGCAAGAAGACGCCCTGCGCCAGATAAAGACCGAGGGAACTTAAGAGTTTTGTTTCATTTCATGCGTCTTATAACCCGGTGCGCTTTATATTTGAAAATATACCCGTTAGCAGCCGATCGTTGATATTGCGTCTTATAATCCGGTGCGCTTTATGGTCCGGAAAAATACGGTAGCTGAAAAGTCCAAAGTTTTTTCTCATTGGAATTCAGTACATGTGAATATGTTTTTGCTAGAAACCCACATGACATATTCTAATGCCTACAGGTTGAGATGTAAATGGATTGTTAAATTTGTACACACAGAACTTTGATGACCCAGATACACTGCCTGGCCAAATAAAAGGTCACACACTGTCCAGAGTTGCATACATTTTTCCCCAAGATCTTGTATTGATGATGGGAGATTTGGTCTACTGTGCAAAGTCTTCTCCAGCACATCTCAAACATTCTCAATGGGGTTCAGGTCTGGACTCTGTGGTGGCCAATCCATGTGTGAAAATAATGTCTCTTGCTCCCTGAACCACTCTTTCACAATTTGAGCCCAATGAATCCTGGCATTGCCATTGCAGAATATGCTTATGCCATCAGGGAAGAAAAAAATCCATTGATGGAATAACCTGGTAGTATATTCAGGCAGTCAGTTGAGCTCATTCTTAGGGTACATTACTTTGCTGAACCTAGACCTGACCAACTGCAGCAACCCCAGATCACAGCATTGCCCCCACAGGCTTGTACAGTAGGCATTAGGCATGATGGGCGCATCACTTCAGCTGCCAATCTCCTTACCCTGATGCACCCATCACTGTGGAACAGGGCAAATCTGGGCTAATTATACCCAATGACCTTCTTTCATTGCTCCAGAGTCCAGTCTTTATGCTCACTAACAAATTGAAGCCGTGTTTGCCAGTTAGCCTCACTGACAAGTGGTTTTCTTAAGGTTACATAGCTGTTAAGTCCCAATCCCTTGAGTTCTCTTTGCATTATGTGTGTGAAAATGCTCTTAGTTTCACTATTAAACATATCCCTGAGTTCTACTGTTGTTTTTTTATGATTTGATTTCACCAAATGTAAGTGATCGCCAGTCATGATTATTCAAGATTTTTTTCTGACCACATTCCTTCCTCAATGATGTTTCCCCACTGTCCTTCCACTGTTTAATAATGTGTTGGTCAGTTCTTAACCCGATGTTAGTAGTTTCAGAAATCTCCTTAGATGTTTTCTCTGCTTGATGCATGCAAATAATTTGAGCCTTCTGAAACAGATTAACATCTTTTCTGTGACCATAGGATGTGTCTTTCAGCATGGTTGTTTACAAAATGAGAAGCTACTGTATCTATTAGGTTTAAATAACTTGTTGCCAGCTGAAACATAATCACCAATGCAGTAATTATCTGATGGGTGGCTCTTACCTATTTGCTTAGTTAAATCCAGGTGGTCAGGTCAAGTCAAGTCAAGTCTGATTTATGTATATAGCGCTTTTTATAATGGAGCATTGTCTCAAAGCAGCTGTACAATTTTAGATTATCTCCTAATATCTACGTCCAATCCCAAATTGAGCAAGCCTAGGGCGACAGTGGCAAGGAAAAACTCCCTAAGTGTTATGAGCAAGAAACCTTGGGAGGACCAAGACTCAAAAAGGGACCCAACCTCCTTGGGTGGCATAGATGATAAATCTAAGAATGAAACTAATAATTAATGGAGTCATAGTTAAAATACAATATGCACATCGGCATTAAGTAGTCTGATGCACAGAGTTACTCTAGGATCTTGAGTCTAAGCAGGAAAGTCGTTGGCTGCACTTTGTCCCCAGATAACCGGAGGAGGGAGAGAGTTACTGCCCCCTGGTGTGGCCCGGGTATGGTGGGGCTGGAACTGATGACGGAAGCAGCTTGAGTGAAGCTGAAGCGGATGAACATCACGTGTGTGGCAGGAACTGGTAGCGGAACACAGCTCAAAGAGAAAACAGAAATTGTAATTAGTTATCGATTAAGAGCACATTAGCTAAAGCAGCATAGCTAGAAAGAGGAGAACCGGAAGGTAATACAGCCAAGAGGGATCACATGAGACAACGACAAGTAGTGATGTGTCGGTCGCTACCGATCCGGGTCTAAGAGCCGGCTCTTTGAAATGAACGATGGGAGCCGGTTCCTGATTGTGAGCCGATTTATATATTTTTTAAGTTATTGTACATTCCGACACATGGCTACTTATTGCACTTCTGGTTAGATGCTAAACTACATTTCGTTGCGTTACATTTAGTTGCATTACATGTGTATATATATGTGCTTTTTCTTTTTCTGGACATTTTTATTTATATTTTGTTGAGTGATGTCTTGTTGATGATGTCTTGTTTCCCTGTATATAGTATATTACAAATAATACACATAATCAGAGACCTGAGACCAGATTGGACCTGTAATTGAGATGGGTTTTCGTTTTTGTAGTTTCTAATTTATTTTACTGTGTTTCATTGTTAGTATATAAATAAAAAAACTATTAATAATAACAAACATTGGATATTATGTGTTTTTACATTAGTAATTCATTTTACACATAATTTGGTAATAAATTAAGCTACAAAAAATCAAAAGAGCCACTTGGGAGCCGAAAGAGTCAGCTCTTTTTAGTGAGCTGAGCTAAAAGAGCCGGCTCTCTGAAAAGAGTCGGAATTCCCATCACTATCGGCAACCCCACGAGAGGCAGAAGACAGCAACCCAACGTCTCTGATTACCA
Organism: Ancistrus triradiatus; assembly: GCA_025084515.1. Lineage (NCBI taxonomy): Eukaryota > Metazoa > Chordata > Actinopteri > Siluriformes > Loricariidae > Ancistrus > Ancistrus triradiatus. Next base: position 231,272 of record JAJAGP010000467.1, on the reverse strand, counting down.
TAAGACTCTGACTATGAACCCCCAGCTCTGCCCTTAGTCTAAGGCAAGGATGCACAAGATCAAGAGGACTGAAGCCCAGTTCAGCCAGACCCGACACTCCCGGCTAAAGTACAAGGCAGGCAGGCCAGACATGACTCTAAACTCCGGCCCTAGTGACCCAAGCCATGCATCTGAGTCTAAATCTAGTCAAAAGCCTGTGTAAATAAGTATGTCTTTAGCCTAGACTTAAAATTTTGGAGAGTGTCTGAGTCTCAAACTAAAGTGGGAAGTTTATTCCATAGTTGGGGGGCCATGTATGAGAAAGCCTTCCCCCTGCTGTGACTTTTTTAATTCTAGGAATTAAAAGAAGTCCTGCACCCTGCGAACGAAGTAGATGTGCTGGATTGTAAGACTCTTAGAGTTCACTCAGATAATGTGGGGCCAGGCCATGGAGAGCTTTATAAGTTATAGGAAGTATTTTGTAATCAATGCGGAATTTAACTGGTAACCAGTGTAGTGATGATAGAACAGGAGAGATGTGATACATTTTTTTAGTTCAAGTTAGCACTCGGCCGGCTGCATTCTGAACAAACTGAAGTTTATTTATAGATTTACAAGAGCATTAAGTAAGTAAAGCGTTACAGTAATCCAACTTTGAGGTTATAAACGCATGAACCAGTTTCTCCGCATCATGGAAAGTGAGGATATTTCTAAGTTTAGCGATCTTACGTAATTGAAAGAAAGCGATTCGAGTGATGTTGCTAATGTGCACATCGAAGGAGAGATCTGAATCAAATATGACACCTACGTTTTTTTACAGACGTACTGGGCAATACTGAACAGCCATCTAGATTTAGGATAGATGTAGCCAACCTGTCTCTCACAGCCTTGGGTTCCACTAATAAAACCTCAGTTTTATCTGAGTTAAGTAAGAGAAAATTAAATGACATCCAAGCTTTATTTCCTTTACACAGTCCTCAATTTTGTTAATTGTAAGGCTGTCTTTTGGTTTGGCTGATATGTACAGCTGTGTATCATCAGCCTAGCAGTGGAAACTAATGCCATGTTTATGAATAACTGAGCCTAGTGGCAGCATGTACAGAGAGAATAAAAGCGGGCCAAGCATTGACCCCTGAGGTACGCCATACTTCACTTTTGAGAGCTTAGAGTGTAAATTATTTACATGAACAAACTGGTACCGGTCGGTCAGGTAGGATTTCAACCAAGAAAGTGTCAATCTCTTAATACCTACAGTATTTGCTAGTCTGTTTAGTAAAACATCATGATCTATAGTGTCAAATGCTGCACTTAAATCTAACAGAACATGAAAAGAAACATCCCTTATCTGAGGACATTAATAAATCATTTAGTAACCTAATTAATGCTGTTTCAGTACTATGATGGGGCCTGAAGCCAGACTGAAATGTTTCATAAATAACATTCCTTTGGAGGTAGCTGCAGAGCTGCTGATAGACAGCTTTTTCTAAGATTTTGGAGAGAAACGGTATATTTGGAATTGGTCTATAATTAGATATCACACAAGGGTCAAGATTGGCATTTTTAATCAGTGGATTGATAACGGCAGACTTAAAGGGTTTGGGCACATAACCAAAGGTAAGGGATGAATTTAAAATAACTAACAGTGGCTCTATAATACTAGGTATCACTTCATTGAGTAAATGTGTAGGAATTGGATCTAATAAACACATTGATGACTTAGATGAGCTGATCAGTGTGGATAGTTCAGTATTAGTAATTGGGGTAAAAGATTGTAGTCTTGATTTACAGCTAATGAAACAGATGTCTTCACTAGTGCTGCATCTGGAAGGTTGCTGAATAGTTTGGTGATGTGATGAGCATCGAATTTTATGCCTATTGTTTTCTATTTTCTCATTAAAGAAAGTCATGAAGTCATTACTGTTAAAATTACACAGAATGGGAGAATCACTTTCTGTAGGGTTTTCTGTTAATTTCGAAACTGTATTAAAGAGGTGGTGACCTTTTTTGCCCAGGCAGTGTATATGTGACTAGTCTTGATGTAACCTTGTGTGTGTCGCTGAAATTTCCACTGATGCTGATAGCGACGTTAAATAAAACAAACTTTGTGAGAGTGAAAAATGCTAGAAATACAGTGAGAATGAGAGAAGGTGTTCAACATATTCTTGTGGTGGTAGTTGGTGGATGGGTTCTGCATTACATGCCATTGCACGTCTACTTATGTGAAAAACAACAAAGGTGTGACCTTTAATATATTTTGATTTGTTGAATATTTCTATTAAGTAATTTTTGTTGAAAGTAATTATATAATCATTTTCTGTTCTAATTTTACATAATTTATTTCACAGATCCAACCCACCGAACGTCCACTCCATTACCCATATGTGAAGAGCAAGCCATGCACATTAAGAATAAAACACCCTTTAGTGTGTGCAAAGATAGAACTGTTTGTTAAAGCATTTCATCTTTCAAGGTTTTTGAAAGAAGTGCTACAACACATGCAGTGGTGCTGGTCTATTTATCAAACATGCAGCCAGGTGCTTCCTTTTCAGTCCATTTCTCGGTTTAATTTTGATCTGAAAAACAGAGAAATTGTTTTTTGCTTTAAATTAACTAATCCAAAATATATGTAGTGCTGAAAGAAAGATAAAATCCACTTACCCTGTTCATGGTTGTAATGTCTCTCTCACAATTTACGATGGAGATGGGGATGACCAGCACTGCTGAGGCTAGAAGGTAGAGATTTGATTATAGCCTATCATGTTGGGTCTCTGCATTTTGTCTCACCGTTGACTACAGTTAAATAATAGTCCCTTTCACAATTATTGTCACCCCTGGTATAGATGAGAAAGACGGTTGTAAGAAATTCTCCTTTTGGTGAATTAGCTTAATCTGACAAAGAGAAAATGAGGAAAATCCAACCTTTTGTTGAAGTATGTTTAGTCTGAGGGAAAAATCCCTCAAGAATTAGCTATTTTAATTTGAATAAATACACATTTTCCACAATAATTGGCACCTCTAGAAGTTCTTAGACACAAACTGTAACTGAAACATGCTGTAAATTTATATTACATTTTTAAATAAAAATTTATCAGTGTCAGGTCGGCACAGTGGCTCGTTGGGTAGAATTTTTATTTCACAGAGAGGAGGTCCTGGGTTTGATATCGGGAGGAGTGGTCTGCATCCTTTCTGCGTGGAGTCTGCATGTTCTCCCTGTTTTTACTCCGCATGCTCCAGTGTCTCCTAAAGTCCATAGACATGCTTTAGGTTAATTGATTATGCTAAAGTGGTCCTAGTGTGTGAGATTATGTGCCCTACAATGGATTGGCACCCTGTCTAGGGTTGCTCCCAATGTGCCATTTTATCAGTTATGCTTAGTCAAAGATGAGAACACAATTAAAATAAGGGAAAAGTGTATTAAACTTCATACATCAAGGAATGGCTATAAAAAACTACTCGCCTGAAAATGCCCACATCTACAGTTAAGCCAATAATTAAAAAGTTCCAATCAACTTGAACTGTGACAAATTTTCCTGGACAAGGACCCAAGTTTATAGTCCCCACATAGTGAAGCGTATCGTAAAAGAGGCAAAATAATCCCCGAGGATCACTGTTGGAGAGCTACAGAAAAAAAGTAGCATCTTGTGGGCACAAAGTCTCTAAAAACTTCAAGCAGACACCACCTCCATGGAAACAGATTATTTGGAAGGCTTACCAAGAAAAGCTTTTCTGTCATCTACCACAAACATAAGCGTCCGGGGTTTGATAAATGCTACTGGGACATTGACTGAAACTGTTCTATGGTAAAATTGAGAAACAAAAATTGAGCTTTTTAGCCACAAACTTTTAAGGTGTGTTTAGTGTAAAGAGTAGCATAACTATACTGAAAAGAATCTGATGCCCTATAATGTGATCTGGTGTACCTATGAACGCAGCACAGTTGCCGCTTTCGTTCATAGAATTTGACGTTACCCCCAAAAGCCACAGAACAAATACACAATAAGGAGAAGAGGAGTTGCTTTACCTGGTCAGTGCTTGTAAAGTATCCCCGTAACTGCGTTTTCTAATGTAAATGCCAGAGAATGTCTCTTCGTCCGATTCTGTGCAGAGCTTGTGTGATTGTCAGTAGACACCTCCTGCAATACCAGAACTAACAGGTACAGGAGGGGTATAGTGAGGGGAAATTGTCCACTAGTTAACTGATCGCACATAGGACTGTTCTCTAAGACTTAAAAAAAAAGTACAAATAAAAATAATAATAATATACTGTGGCAGTGGTAATTATATCTGGAATGTCAGTCCAAGTCTGTAAGAGGGAGACACTGGTGGGGTCTAATGTAAATGTTCATTCATTCATTTCATTCATTTTCATAACCAATTAATCCAGTTCAGAGTAGTGGGGAGCCAGGACTTGTCTTTCCCATAAAATGAAAATGATTTACACAAATTAACAGGCTATACTTCAGTTGAATTTAAACTAGCTAACACCAATAACAATGGGGACAAAATGCTACTACGCCTGTAAAATTACATCTGATTTGGTTAGAGATAAAAACATGAAGCAATGATTATAAATTACAGCAGACTTTGCCTGGAGATAAGTATATCTTATTGTATTAAGGAATTATGTTTGTTGCCTGAATCTTTTTTTTATATATATAAATTTGTTTTTGTGATGACAGCAGGCAAAAGTGTCTCAAGTCCGATCTGTTACATCATATGTTATAGAGATGTGTTACAGATGTAGTTATTGAATCTGACCTTTTCAATTCCAATCTGGGGCACTTTCATATGTGGTACTGAATCCGATACATGGCAGTGAGACTCATCGGAACTCCATGTTCGTAATGCGCACTGGCAGTATTAAACAAGTACAGTGCTGAAAAACACTTCTAACTGCATTCCAGGTGCCTTTATTAGAGATAAAGGTACATAGCTTGGACTCAAGTGATGTGTTTGTGTACACAAAATGTTAATTGTAAGTAATTCTGGGAATGTACAGTGGGGCAAAAAAGTATTTAGTCAGCCACTGATTGTGCAAGTTCACCTACTTAGAAAGATGAGAGAGGTCTGTAATTTTCATAGGTACACTTCAACTATGAGAGACAAAATGAGAAAAAAAATCCAGGAAATCACATTATAGGATTTTTAAAGAATTTAATTGTAAATTATGTATTTGGTCAATAACAAAAGTTAAAGTCAATACTTTGTAACATGACCTTTGTTTGCAATGACAAACATTTCCTGTAAGTCTTCACCAGGTTGACACACACTGTAGCTGGTATTTTGGCCCATTCCTCCATGCAGATCTCCTCTAGAGCAGTGATGTTTTGGGTCAAGACGGACTTTCAACTCCCTAAACAAATGTTCTATGGGGTTGAGGTCTGGAGACTGGCTTGCTCGAGTGGTGTGTTTAGGATCATTGTCATGCTGGAAGACCCAGCCACGTTCCATCTTCAATGCTCTCACTGATGGAAGGAGGTTTTGGCTTAAAATCTCACGATAAATGGCCCCGTTCATTCTTCCCTTAACACGGATCAGTCGTCCTGTCCCCTATGCAGAAAAACAGCCCCAAAGCATGATGTTTCCACCCCCAGCATTCTTCTTCCTCCAAACACGACCAGTTGAGTTTTACCAAAAAGTTTTTGGTTTCATCTGACCACATGATATTCTCCAGGCGTCTTCTGGATCATCCATATGCTCTCTGGCAAACTTCAGACGGGCCTGGACATGTACTGGCGTTTAAGCAGGGGGGACACGCCTGACACTGCAGGATCTGAGTCTCTTTCGGCGTAGTGTGTTTACTGATGGTAGCCCTTGTTACTTTGATCCCAGCTCTCTGCAGGTCATTCATCAGGCCCCTTTTGTGTAGTTCTGGGATTTTTGCTCACCGTTCTCATGATCATTTTGACCCCACAGGATGAGATTTTGCGTGGGGCCCCAGATCGAGGGAGATTATCAGTGGTCTTGTATGTCTTCCATTTTCTTACAATTGCTCCCACAGTTGATTTATTCACACCAACCTGCTTGCCTATTGTAGATTCATTCTTCCCAGCCTGGTGCAGGTCTACAATTTTCTTCCTGGTGTCCTTCGACAGCTCTTTGGTCTTGAGTTTGGAGTCTGACTGTTTGAGGCTGTGGACAGGTGTCTTTTATGCAGATAATGATGTCAAACAGGTGCCATTAATACAGGTAACGAATAGAGGACAGAAGAGCTTCTTAAAAAATAAGTTACATGTCTGTGAGAGCCAGAAATCTTGCTTGTTTGTGGGTGACCAAATACTTATTTTCCACCATGATTTACAATTAAAGTCTTTAAGAATCCTACAATGTGATTTCCTGTATTTTTCTTTTCTAATTTTGACTCTCATAGCTGAAGTGTACCTATGATGAAAATGACAGACCTCTCTCATCTTTCTAAGTAGGAAAACTTGCACAATCAGTGGCTGACTAAATACTTTTTTGCCCCACTGTATGTAGCACCACAAATGCATTTTAGGTATGTACACAATTAACAGGTCCCAATTAACCATACCAGAGGTATACCTTACACAGTCCACTTGTGTTGACATTGAACACTGAGGTGCTGCTTTTTTGGATGTGGCTAGTTTTTTTTGTGTTTTTTTTTGCCATTGTTGTACCTCTAGGCTTAACACCCTTATGACCCTTAACAGCTCAGGTATAAGGGTAAATTCTGGCAAGTTAGATAAACCTTAAATATTCCTCCATAAAATACATTTATATTTGATGAGTTGGTGAGTTATGTGAAGCTTTTATTGACCTGAGAGATTCTTGGACAGTGTTTATGTCAAACTGAGTTGTGAGAAAATGATAATCAGTCATGGGCACATGCTGTGTCACCACTGTACGTGAGACTTGGATACCTGTGAAATAGTAGTTGGTGACTGGAAACTTGGGCGTGAAATTATATCGTATCTAGACAACTTTTGTTCCACTTAGCTTTACATCTACTGCATAATGTCTACATCTCTTTCCTTTTCGTCTGTAATATAGATAATAGCAAGATTAGTTTTTGAATTTATTCTAGATAAGTATGGAAAATTCAAATAAAAACACAGTGTTTCTTATATTTACTTTGACTTTTGTTTTATTGCAGACACTATGGACCTAGGATATTTCATGTTTTGTCTGGTCAGCTTCATTTCATTTGTTAAAAAACATCCATTTCTGCATTTCAGGGCTGCAACACATTCCAAAAAAAGCTGGGACAGGGCAATTTAAAGCTAGCAATGAATTTCAAAAAACTTCATAATGATGTGATTTCAAACAGGTGATGTCAGCAGGTGATTGTAATCATGATTTGGTACAATTTGGTGCTGCTGTTTTGGATGTGGCTAGTTTTTTTTTGTTTTTTGCCAGTGTTGTGCCTCTAGGCTTAACACCCTTAAGACCCTTAACAGCTCAGGTATAAGGGTAAATTCTGGCAAGTCGAATAAAACTGTTGTAGAATAAATATTTGAAATATTCTTCCATACAATACATTTATATTTGATGAGTTGGTGAGTTGTATGTGAAGCTTTTATTGACCTGATAGATTCTTGATTTTGGACAGTGTTTATGTCAAAATGAGTTGTAATGAGTAATAGCTCCACAGTACCCCCTTGGCGTTGCCTTCTATTTTTGAATAATCGGTTACAGAGCTTTTGCGTTTGCTCCTGCATCAAGAAATTTTATCAAGTAATCAACACTTCTTTTTCCTAAAGAGAATGTTTCTGGAGCCTAGTGTTTTACAAAAAGAGGCATACTGCTGTAAAGTTTTTCTGTCTTCATCTCTCCTTTCCTCTTACCTCTATTCAGGACTTCACTGACAGGAAGGCAGCTTGCTTTCTCTTCCCGGCTGACTGCACACTGCTCACCTTAATGAGCTCAGCTTTGCTGAGTTTAGTGACAGTATTTTTTTTCTGAGCTCTACAGTGATGTTTTATTAACACTTCCCATAAATTCACACACTAATTCTATCCAGTGTAAATGAAAGTAATTAAAAGATTGTAACTGAAATCTATTGCCTGCCAACTAAACATTTCTATAATGTGCTTCTGAATTCTGAAATGAAAAATGTATCGGCTAATTATTATACTAAGGTAAGGGATATTTCAAGCAGCAAGGTGAATGAAGTTTCTTGTTTCTGTGTCTTGTTTCTTTTTATCTGAAATTATTCTCAAGCTGCGTTTGAAAAAGTGGGCCCTTAAGCATCTTGTTATCTAGCCTCTGTTGTTTGGGTTTTTGTCTTGTAAAAAGATGTACAACTTTGCAGTGGGCTCTAAGGGAATTGCTAAGCTTGTTCCATATTCAGCAAAACCCGGTCTGTCTCTAAAGATCTGCTTGAGTCTAACAGCAACTCGTCTGTATCATGATCCTGCAGAGAGTTTCCCTGGGGCAAGAACAAGAGAGGATGAACAGAAAATGCCTTCGTGTTACACAGGGTTTGCACAGATGCCTGAAAGACAAAAGATGCTTTAATTTGAAAGTTTTTAAGATTTAATTTTTTAACAGTTAATATTTGGAAGAAAGGAGCATTTTAGTTTAATAGCTTTGCAGTTGTGCAAGTTTCCATCTGTGTGCTGTGTGCCTCATAAACCTGAAATGCCAAAAATGTTCTCTCTGTTAAGCTGTATTGTTAACAGTTCACCTTTTTAATCGATTTTTAGCATGATTAAACGAACACTGGCAGGAGGAAAGTGCTTTCTACAAGTATAAAATGATGACCTGGTAGTTAACAGTAAAGCACTATGCCTGGCTGCCAGTTCTACTTAAATCTGCTAGAAAATGAAAGCTACAGGATGCTTTAGTGCTTACAGTCAGAACATTGGCTGAACACATGAAAAGGTTCTGCACAAAACAATCAGTTTCCTGACCTTTAAAATTCTTTTGCCGATTAGCCTACAGAGGTAACAGAAGTGTTGAAATAAAATAATGAAAATTACAGTGCTCCAAGTTAAGCTGACAAAATTATGGTTGTGGACTTTACATATAAAATACCTACTAATCAGTCTTAGTTTTTTTTTTTAAACAAAAAAAATTTCATAAACCATTCGATATGAGGCACGCTGATGCACAGCAGCTTGTTCCACCAGGCCAAACTGCAGCATTTGAACAGACAGATCTGGGAACCCATATGTTTATGAAAGTAACAAGGACTAGGGCAGTGCTAAGGTCAGTGAACATCTGGGGTCTTAACTCCATGAAGCCCATCTCTATGGCTTTGCAATGGTTGTTATAGATCAGGTAAGAGGCAGACCAGTTTTGGGTGAAGTGGATTTATTAACAACCCAGAATTGCCATATGTTTCATATTGAAGTTATCAAAGGTTATTAAGACCTGTCTGGGACCCTCTGCACTGCTAACTGCGTACGTGGGTTACTGTAGGAGCTTCATCTGCTTCAGATGCTGACAGGGGTCTCACATTACATGATTTTCAACCTCAGACAGATATCCTTATCACAGAATGACACTGTTGTTCATGCAGTTCTTTGATCTGAAAGTGTTAAAAAAATGATAATTAGTCGTGATGGGCACATGCTGTGTCGCCACTGTACGTGAGACTTGGATACCTGTGAAATAGTAGTTGGTGACTGGAAACCTGGGCGTGAAATTGTATCGTATCTAGACAACTTTTGTTCCACTTAGCTTTACATCTACTGCATAATGTCTACATCTCTTTCCTTTTCGTCTGTAATATAGATAATAGCAAGATTAGTTTTATGAATTTATTCTAGATAAGTATGGAAAAGTGAAATAAAAACACAGTGTTTCTTACATTTATTTTGACTTTTATTTTATTGCAGACACTATGGACCCAGGATATTTCATGTTTTGTCTGGTCAGCTTCATTTAATTTTTTAAAAAACATTCATTTCTGCTTTTCAGGGCTGCAACACATTCCAAAAAAAGCTGGGACAGAGCAATTTAGAGCTAGCAATGAATTAAAAAACTTCATAATGATGTGATTTCAAACAGGTGATGTCAGCAGGTGATTGTAATCATGATTTGGTACAAAAGCAGCACCCAGGAAAGGCTTAGTCTTTGAGAATTGATGGGAAGTATATCTAAAGTTTGTCAACAAATGTGTGAGAAAATGGTTGAAATGTTTAAAAACAATGTTCCTTAAAGAAAGATTGGAAGGGATTACCATATTTTTCCCTATATAGTGCATAATAACATTAAACAATTCAAGGAATCTGGAGGAATTTCAGTGTGTTTCAATAGCTGATATAACCACATGGGCAAGGGATTACATTACCAAACATTTGTCAAGCACTACAATACAGAGTTACATTCACAAATGCCACTTAAAACCTTGTGCGAAAAAGTAGCCTCATGTTGATCATGTCCAGAAGCGGGATCGACTTCCTGGGCTTGGAAACGAAAAATGCGACAACGACCCTGTACTGTTGTACTATGATGTGCTTGCAGGGTGAATGGGACAAAACAACACCTGAAACCCTAATTCACTTGGTATCTTCAAAACATTTACGTGTGGTGTAAAGGAATGGCAACATTATAAAGTGGTAAATGCTTTACTGTCAAAACTTTTTTTGGAATGTGTTGCAGGCCTGAAATTAGGCCTGCATGATATGAGGAAAATGTGCGATGTGCGATAAGTGTTCAACACTGCAATGACGATATGACTTGCGATAAATAAATATTTGAGTGTGCATTAGGGTTGCACAATATGGACAACATCTCCTTAAATTATATTTATAATTTACAAATTATAGCAGGTAATACAACTTATAGTAGTGCAGGCATTTTGTGCAATGCGAGGCTGTATTCCCTGCACAACCAGTAATAATACAAATAAAGAAATACCTAATGCATAAGTAAAAAATATTTTCTATTATTTTTTTAAATGTAAATGAAACAGCAACTTCATTATAATTTCTGGTGTAATTGTTCAGGCAGTATACCTAAAGATATGTTTTATAATAAATCATTTGACCACTGTATACAAGTCTACAAGTGGATAGTTTATGTAAAATGGCTAGGAAAAATTATTTAAATTAAAACGAACACTTACTAATAGCAAGGTGAAGTCTGTGCCCAAGACACTTGAGTCTAATCTAGCCATTCAAATCGGGGGTATGATCAAATGTGCAGTTACTTTTAAACCAAACTCCACCTTGTCAAAGCATCTCGCTAGCCCAAAGCTATGTTTTCTTCAGGAAAACATTTGACTTTTTCATTCAAAGTCCTGGCTAATGAAGTGAACTGTAAAGTTCACGTAATTCTTCGTTATTCAAGCAAAGAATTCTGTTTGCTTCCGTTCTGACTGTACACATTTGATGCACTGATCACACATCTCCGTTATCGGGGGGATGCATTCGTGATGGAATCTCTTCCTGTTTAGTAAGTGCACAAAGCCTTATTTGGTACCCATTTAAAATGGCACCATACCTTTTTTACATATAGGATGTGATGGCGTCAGTTATTTCTTTATGACAATTGTATGCTGTCGTGCTTTCAAAGCTTTCGACTAACAGATTTTTGTGTTACACACAGAGCTGCATCGTGATGAGGGGTAGATCTAACAGTGCTTTCAGACTTGTTTGCTGAACACTCCTCATACAGTTGTTTGTTCTTTCTCTTGTTCCCTGTGACGATAGCCACGGTCTGGCGCACTTTGCCCAAAACTCTTGACGGAGCGTGGTCAGCCCATTTAAAAGTAAGCTATTCCCGGACTGCAGATGTGCTTCCCCTTTTTTTTTTTTGTAAGAAATCCTCTTCACTTATGTCTTTGCTCCTCAAAAGGGTTTCAACACTTGGTCTGGCTGGACTAATTTTTCCCAGGCTAAGAGTTCGGGTACTAGTTGTGTGTTTACTATGGACCTCTACTTAAATCTCCTAATTATGTCATGTGAGCATCTCTGCAGCTTGTAGATCTCCCTTTATTGCTGCACGAAGGTAATGCAGTTTACTTTTATAAACTTCAGCAACCTTATCACATCTCTTTATATGTATGCGATATGTTTATATCTAAAAATCATATCGCGATAACAATAAAAATACGATAAATCATTCAGGCCTACCTGAAATGCAGGAATGAATGTTTATTAAATCTGCGAGGTATTTTAGGTTTATAGCTTACTCAACTGTCGTCAGGAGTACACAGAATATAATACATATATACATAAGTACACACACACACACACACACACACACACGTATATTAGGGATGCACCGATTTTTAATTTCTTGGACCGATATGACGACTTTTAGCACATTATTGTGGCCGGTACCAATATTAAAAAAACTTTTCTGCATTAAAAAAAAAGATTCACATTATAATCCATATATGAACTGTTGTTAAAAACTGGATGAGTATTCATTTCAGCAATAAAATAATGATAAGCAATAAAACTGTTAAATCAGTAATGACAGTTACTGTAACATAAGGTGCAGTTCACTCAAAGGAAAAATGGTTTCATTCCATTTTATTTTCTAACCTTCCTTTAAAAAGGTATGAATCTTTTTTTATTTGTTATTGCTTTGGTACAGGCAGCAACATAAAAAATTAAGCGTATAAGCAATTTGATGACTGAGAAGCCCCAAGAAAGAATATAACTTCGTACATAACTGTACACTCAGCAATCTCAGATATACTGTATATAGCTTGATGAATAACAGGCAAAAGGAAAAATAAGAAAAAACAAAATATTCAGATAAAAATATATAATAAATATTGATTGACGATATCGGTGGGCTATGACTGGAAAAATAAAAACCTATATTGACATTAAATATATTGGCCCCCCAATTTATATCATCCTCACTAATATATCACAATATAAGCATCACAAAAAGGGTTCCACACACTAATATTTGCTGGACCCCCCGCATTATATCTTTGATTACGACACACATTTGCTGTGGCAATCATTTCCACAGCTCTCCATGGCACCAAAGTTATTTTGTCCAAGAGTTCACACACTACGCCGAGAGGGACCATATCCTGCAGTCCCAGGCGTAGTCCCTCGCTTAAGCCAGTCATGTCCCCATCTGAAGTTTGCTGGCCCGAGAGCATATTGATGATCCCGAAGAGGATTGGGAGAATATCCTGTGGTCGAAATAACACTCAAAATAGAACTTTTTGGTAAAAACTCAACTCGCCATGTTTGGAGGAAGAAGAATGCTGAGTTGCATCCCAAGAACACCATGCCTACTGTGAAGCATGGGGGTGGAAACCTCATGTTTTGGGGCTGTTTTTCTGCATAGGGGACAGGACGACTGATCCGTGTTAAGGGAAGAATGAACGAGGCCATGTATCGTGAGATTTTAAGCCGAAACCTCCTTCCATCAGTGAGAACATTGAAGATGGAACGTGGCTGGGTCTTCCAGCATGACAATGATCCCAAACACACCACTCGGGCAACGAAGGAGTGGCTCCGTAAAAAGCATTTCAAGGTCCTGAAGTGGCCTAGCCAGTCCCCAGACCTCAACCCCATAGAAAATTTGTGGAGGGAGTGGAAGGTACGTGTTGTCCAGCGACAGCCCCAAAACATCACTGCTCTAGAGGAGATCTGCATGGAGGAATGGGCCAAAATTCCAGCTACAGTGTGTGCAAACCTGGTGAAGACTTACAGGAAACCTAAGCACACAAGCCGTTCCACCAAAGAATTGTTAAAGAAGAATAAAGTTAATGTTTTATAATGGCCAAGTCAAAGTCCTGACCTTAATCCAATCGAAATGTTGCGGAACGACCTGAAGCGAGCAGTTAATGTGAGGAAACCCACCAACATCCCAGAGTTGAAGCTGTTCTGTATGGAGGAATGGGCTAAAATTCCTCTAAGCTGGTGTGCAGGACTGATCAACAGATACAGGAAACATTTAGTTACAGTTATTGCTGCACAGGGAGGTCACACCAGATACTGAAAGCAAAGGTTCACACAATTTTTGCCACTTACAAATGTTTGGATAATTTTCCTCAATAAATAAATGACCAAGTATAATATTTTTGTCTCATTTGTTTAACTGGGCTTAACTCAGTTGTTTACCTACTTTTAGGACTTGTGTGAAAATCTGATGATGTTTTTGGTCATATTTATGCAGAAATATAGAAATTTCTAAAGGGTTCACAAACTTTCAAGCACCACTGTATATATTAGAGTGTCACCAAATGCTTCGTTGCTTAAAATAAAAGAAAAGATAGCAGGGGCTGGTGGCTTGTGTCTGGCTCTGCAGTCTTGCTAGCTTTAGCCTCTTTCACTTTGTTTATTTTACTAACAGTCCACTTGAGAGTTTGTTTAAGAGACATGTTTAAGGGTTTGTTTGCACTGTGCTGTTTGTGTGGATGACTGTCACAGAATTGGTTATATGAGACTGATTGCCTGATCACCGGCTGGAGCCGATCACTCTAAAAACCGGCCAGTCCGTTATATACAGTGAAGCAAAAAGTATTAGTCAGCCACTGATTGTAAAGTCTCCTACTTAGAAAGATGGAGGAGGTTCTTTTTTTTTTTCATCATAGGTACCACTTCATCAATGAGAGACAATGAGAAAAAAATCCAGGAAATCACATTTAGGATTTTAGTAATTTAATTTTAAAATCATGGTGGAAAGTAAAGTAGTTGTCTTTCCAAATGGATCCGGTCAATAACAAAATAAATTAACTCAGTACTTGGTAACATAACCTTTGTTTTTGACAATGACAGAGGTCAAACCTTTCCCCTGCAAGTCTTCACCAGGTTTGGCACACACTGGTAGCTGGTTATTTTGGGCCCATTCCTCAATGCCAATCTAGAGTCATGATGTTTTGGGGCTGTTTTTGCTGGCAACACAAAAAAAAGAAACTTTCTACTACCTCCCTCCACAATTTTCTATGGGGTTGAGGTCTGGGAGACTGGCTAGACCACTCCAGGACCTTGAAGTGCTTGAAAAGCCACTCCTGTGGTTTTGTTTTTGTTTTTGTCCGGCGGTTGTGTTTGGGGATCATTGCATGGCTGGAAGACCCAGCCACGTTCCATCTTCACAAATGCCTCTGAATGATGGAAGAGGTTTTGGTTTCTCACGATACATGGCCCACATTCATTCTTCCCTTACCACGGATCAGTCGTCCTGTCCACTTTTCAGAAAAACAGCCCCAACGCATGATTTTTCCACCCCCATGCTTTTCCCAGTATTATGGCGCACTCAGCAGTCTTCTTCCTCCAACACGTTCTATTTTGGTTTTCATCAATCATCTTGACCACATAATATTCTCCCAATCCCAAAGAGATCTTGCATGGGCCACATATTGTAGGGAGATTACAATGGTCTTGTAATGTCTTCCCGTTTCTACATTGCGCCCACAGATTTATCACACCAGTCCTGCATTGTAGATTCATTCTTCCCAGCCTGGTGCAGGTCTACAATTTTCTTCCTGGTGTCTTTCAACAGCTTTTTGGTCTTGGGTTTGGAGTCTGACTGTTTGAGGCTGTGGACAGGTGTCTTTTATACAGATAACGAGGTCAAACAAGTGCCATTACTACAGGTAACGAGTGGAGGACCGAATAGCTTCCCAAAGAAGTTACAGGTCTGTGAGAGCCAGAAAGCTTGTTTGTGGGTGACCAAATACTTATTTTCCACCATGATTTACAATTGGATTCTTTAAAAATCCTACAGTGTGATTTCCTGGATTTTTTTTTTCTCATTTTGTCTCTCATGGTGTGTACCTGTGATGAAAACTACAGATCTCTCTCATTTTTCTAAGTAGGAGAACCTGCACAATCAGTGACTGACTAAATACTTTTTTGCACCACTGTACATGTATATAATGAAGGCTTTAATTATTATACAAATCAGAATTCATGAAACAGTTGCCGAATGTAAACAGTTTTTATTGTGCAATCTGTAACGTTTTGAAAACGGAGCTTTAAAAAAAAAAAAAGATGTGCCTTTTTTCACATACCCCAAATAGAGTTACTGCATTCATAATGTGGTTATCTCTGATCTTACTTGCTTTATAATCTATTTCTGTGTTCTGTTCTTTAATCTGACTGAGCCTTTCCCAGCTGTTAACATACTTTCTAGGCTGTGGTTAGGCTACCTGGTTAGCTAGCGAGCTTTAACCAGCATGCTCTTTGGCAATGTCGTTCTACTCAGTGCTCAGCAGCACTTGTAGTGGTGAAAAATTGTATGAAATATGAAGTGTTAGAGCTGTGTTTCTGCTATGCAGCGGTATGGAGGTATATGAAAAATGCATACCATACAGGAAATGTACCAGTTGAACCGGTATATCACCCAGCACTAATGTTTATTAACAAATAGAATGAAGTTGACCTGACAAAACATGAAACATCTCAGGATCTCAGGTTCATACTGTCTGCTATGAAATAAAAGTGTATGTAAATGCAAGTCCCAACTTTTTCTGATTTGAGGTTGTATCTTTAGCCCAAATAAAGGGACCTGGAATGCTGTTAGCAGTGTTTTCAGTACGGGACAATTTCTTGTTTAATACTGCCAGTACTCAACACATAATGTCAGATAGAGAACATACTGTATACATGTAGAGAAAATATATTTAATCTGTAAGTGATTAGTCATTTATTATGTTTAAACAGAGCCATATATTTTAATCTGTCTGCTGAGACTACTATAGTTTACTATTTATATCACTTACTGAAAATATTTAAATTAATACACCACACTTGTACAAATGTGTTCTGAAAACACACTGTTTTTTTGTGTCTAATGAATTGGGAAAAAACTTTAAGAAATAATGACAAATAAGGTGTGTTGCATTTATTTTTGTCCAAATACGTTTTGTCTATAGAATGCATGTTGTACAGTGGTGCTTGAAAGTTTGTGAACCCTTTAGAATTTTCTATACATCTGCATAAATATGACCTAAAACATCATCAGACTTTCACACAAGTCCTAAAAGTAGATAAAGAGAACCCAGTTAAACAAATGAGTCAAAAATATTATACTTGGTCATTGGTTATTGAGGAAAATTATCCAATATTATATATTAGTAAGTGGCAAAAGTATGTGAACCTTTGCTTTCAGTATCTGGTGTGACCCCCCGACCCCCTTGTGCAGCAATAACTGCAGCTAAATGTTTCCTGTAACTAAATGTAGTCTTGCACACCAGCTTGGAGGAATTTTAGCCCATTCCTCCATACAGAACAGCTTCAACTCTGCGATGTTGGTAGATTTCCTCCTCACATTAACTGCTCACTTCAGGTCCTTCCAGCAACATTTCGATTGGATTAAGGTCAGGACTTTGACTTGGCCATTTCAAAACATTAACTTTATTCTTCTTTAACCGTTAGTCGTTGTCTTGCTGCATGACCCACCGTCTCTTGAGATTCAGTTCATGGACAAATGTTCTGACATTTTCCTTTAGAATTCTCTGATATAATTCAGAATTTATTGTTCTGTCAATGGTGGCAAACCGTCCTGGCCCAGATGCAGCAAAACAGGCCCAAACCATGATACTACCACCACCATGTTTCACAGATGGGATAAGCTTCATATGCTGGAATGCAGTGTTTTCCTTTCTCCAAACATAATGCTTTTCTTTTAAACCACAAAGTTCTATTTTGGTCTCATCCGTCCACAAAATATTCTTCCAATAGCCGTCTGGCTTTTCCATGTCATCTTTAGAAAACTACAGACGAGCAGCAATGTTCTTTTTGGAGAGCAGTGGATTTTCTGCCATGCACAAAATTGTTGTTCAGTGTTCTTCTGATGGTGGACTCATGAACATTAACATTAGCCAACGTGAGAGAGGCCTTCAGTTGCTTGGAAGTCACCCTGGGGTCCTTTGTGACCTCGCCAACTATTACACGCTTTGGTCTTGGAGTGATCTTTGTTGGTCGACCACTCCTGTGGAGGGTAATAATGGTCTTGAATTTCCTCCACTTGTACACAATCTGTCTGACTGTGGATTGGTGGAGTCCAAACTCTTTAGAGATTTTTTTTTGTAACCCTTTCCAGCCTGATGAGCATCAACAACTGTTTTTCTGAGGTCCTCAGAAATTTCCGTTGTTCGTGCCATGATACACTTCCACAAACATGTGTTGTGAAGAGCAAACTTTGATAGATATTTACCTTTGAAAGTAAGATTATGCAATTATGGGCTCAGCTAATTTCATACAATATGCTTGAAACCTAATACAGTGGAACCTCAGAATTTGAAACTTGATTGATTCCAGAAGGCCGTTCGAACTGTGATTTGTTCGAAGTTGGAATCAAATTCCATATAAAAGTAATGAAAATAGGATTACTATGTTTCTGACCTGCAAGGGATTTGTTTTTTTTAATGTCTATATTTGTTTGTAATTAATTATTTACAGCCTGAATAAAGCAAATGAATGTAGTACAATGCATACAATCACTAATGACAATAAATAATTGAAATATAAAGACATGAAATAAGTGAATATAAAGTGAAACTTAATAGCCACTGAGGTCAAACACAGTTTTGAGACGTCTTATCCATAATGGCATGTATCCTAACAGTATCCTAACAAGATGCACAAGGGGATTTGTTGAGCAAACAACACACAACTTCACAGTTCTTCCACCAAACAGAGGGGATTAGTTATTTTTCTGTATTGCTGTATTTCTGTTTATGTAAAACCCACCTTGAATGTTTGTTGCCTAAAGCCTTACTTTTGTCTCTGACTAAAGAACCCAATTCTGTTCACAGTTCACAATATCTTCAGGCAAACTCCAGATGCCTGTTTTTGTTGTTAGATGAAAGAAGTGTCTATTTTGCATGTCATTTAGATAGTTTTTTAAGATGGAGGTGGTGTATATTTAGAGACTTGGTGATCTCCAGGTGCTACCATATTCTGCAAAGCCCCAACAATGGTTCTTGGAGAAATTTTTGCCTCTCTTATCATCTCTTTGAGCTTGAAAGCAAAATGCAATTGCACCCTATTTCAGGCTAGTAAAACCCTGGTTGTTTGTCCAATTTGTAACTGTTGCCCTAACAGAAAATATGTACATATTTGGGCATGTAGCTACTTTTTAAAAGAGATTGTCTTAATTTATGAAGGACAACACACTTATTTTTGTGTAATTGCAGTTGTGTATTCTCTGCTCTTCCCTGTGCCGATGAATAATTTACTATAATTATTCTGGTTAAGTTTGTATCTGTTTGATATAACACACAGGGTTTATAACAAGGTTTTACTTAGGGTATTTTGAGTTTATTGATAAGTGAATCCCAAGGGTTTCTACATGTGATAAGATATTGAATAAAAGAGGTTATTTTAGATCTGCAAATAGCCATGTTTGTATACTGCATATATACCGCTGTATAAATGGAACTTTACCTGTTTGAGTTTTCATTTATTTAGGCCCTATCCTAAGTCTTTTGTTTTGTCTTCTGTAGGTTTCAGTACCATTCCATTTGATCCATGTAATCTAGAGAGACAGATTCTCTCAGCAATAGAGGAATTACTGTGTGAACGTGGAGGATTTGGAGCTACTGCAATGCCAATCATGGAGGTCCGCTGGCTCCCCTTGCAGTTTGGAATCGGCCTGCTCCTCCTGAGCACAGTGGTACAATCTGCATCTAGTCGAGACACATACACCAACTCCTGGGCTGTTCACATCAGTGGTGGGGAGAAGGCGGCCCAGCGCATCGCCCACAAACACAACTTCATCAACCATGGCAATGTGAGTAGTTATCATTGCAGTTATCATTGCATAGCATTTGACCACATTAAAAACGTGTCAATGCACTCAGCACTATGATTAGAACATGGTTGGCCACACCACCTACACAGGTCATATAGCTTGCATTATCATAGTCTCAGGCAGGTGTGAAAAATCCTGTGCAAGGCATTAACATCAGTTTGTGATTAGAGAGGAAGCATCCACCCATCTTATTTCACATTATTAAATTATTTTAAAAATACATGAGCACATAACCCTGAAAGAAATAATGACCGTCATGCCAGTAGTAGGCAGGGGACAAGTTGTCTTGTCAGATTTTTAGGTTGTTTAATGTGATGTGGTTTTGGTATTTTAAGCAATGGGTTTACAATGGGTGACTGAATAGACAGACTCCTGTTAGGGTATTTAAGCTTGTACTCATGTACTCAACTTGGTTAATGAGAACACTGACTCCTGAAAGAGAGTGAAATGATTACAACTTGTTCTGTTGTGGTGCTTTAGAAAATTGTGTAAAACTGTACCAGTTTTTATAATTTGTTAGATTGCATAGACCTAAAAAAAGTATACAGTATAAAGTATACACACACAGTGGTCTGAATTGTTACTAATAGCTTAATGAAACAAACTAAATGTTAATTCCTCAGTAAATAATGAGGTGAGAAAATAGTGGTGCACCTTCTAAGACACTCTATTTATGTCAAAAACAGGAGTAGTTGGACAAGCCGATCTAAAGAGACGTTTAAATTCAGTGGGGTGGCATGGTGGCACACAGGATTAGCCTCAGCTCCAGAGATCGCCAGTTCAATCCTGACCTCAGACCTTGGAGTTTGCATGTCCTCCCTGTGTCCCAGTGAGTTTACTCTGAGTACTCCAGGTGTTCTGGTGTCTCCCACACTAGGTTTATAGTCATTGCTCTAAATTGGCCAGGTAAGGAACGTTACCTGCTGCCCTTGGACACAATGACATGAGTAGCCTCTTATTCTGGTACAGCTTATGGTACTAGTTGTTAATGCTAGCTAGTTCTGTAGGTACAGTGGTGCTTGGAATTTTGTTAACTATTTAGATTTTTCTGTATTTATCCATAAAAGCTTAAAACCTCATCAGATTTTCACAAAAGTCCTAAAAGTAGATAAAGAGAACCCAGTTAAACAAATTAGACAAAAATATTATACTTGGTCATTTAGCTATTGAGGAAAATGATCCAATAGTACATACAGTGGGGAAAAAAAAGTATTTAGTCAGCCACTGATTGTGCATGTTCTCCTACTTAGAAAGATGAGAGAGGTCTGTAATTTTCATCATAAGTACACTATGAGAGACAAAATGAGAAAAAAAATCCAGGAAATCATATTGTAGGATTTTTAAAGAATTTAATTGCAAATTATGGTGGAAAATAAGTATTTGGTCAGTAACAAAAGTTCAGCTCAGTACTTTGTAACATAACCTTTGTTGGCGATGACAGAGGTCAAACATTTCCTGTAAGTCTTCACCAGGTTTGCACACACTGTAGCTGGTATTTTGGCTCATTCCTCCATGCAGATCTGCTCTAGAACAGTGATGTTTTGGGGCTGTAGCTGGGCAACATGGACTTTCAACTCCCTCCACAAATTTTTAATGACATTGAGGTCTGGAGACTGGTTAGGCCACTCCAGGACCTTGAAATGTCTTTTACTGAGCCACTTCTTCACTGCCCAAGCGGTGTGTTTGGGATCATTGATTTAGGTCATATTTATGCAGAAATACAGAAAATTCTAAAGGGTTCACAAGCTTTCAAGCACCACTGTATCTCAGGAACATAAGTATGCGCTGATTCATATATTGTGTATCATCCATCAGCATTCCTAATGCAATCTCAGCATGCTTAATCTTGGACAGTCATTACAAGACAGTTTTGATTTGTGAATGTAACTCCATATTGTAGTTGTTTACAAATTATTGGAAAAGTAATGAATTGTCCATGTGGTCATCTGCTAATGATGAATGACAGTTCTTGATGCAGTGCTGTTCGAGGGATTTTAGATTAGGCTTCCTCCCTTGCCCTTTACGCACTGAAATTCCTCCAGATTCTCTTAATCATTTAATGATATTATGCGCTGTAGAGGGAGAAATATGCAAATACCTTCCAATATTTTCTTTGAAGAACATTGTTATTAAGCATTACAGTAATTTTCTCACAAATATGTTGACAAACTGGAGATCATCTGCCCATCTTTGCTCCTCAAAGACTCAGCCTTTCTTGGATACTGCTATTGTACCAAATCATGATTATAATCACCTGTTGACATCACCTGTTTGAAATCACATCTTTATTTATTCATGGGTTTTTTTGTTGTTGTTTTGTAACCTCAGTACTAGCACTAAATTGCCTTCATCCCATCTTTTTTGGAATGTGTTGCAGGCCTGAAATGGAGGAATGGATGTTTATTAACAAATAAAATGAAGTTGACCAGACATGAAATGAAATATCTGAAATATCTCGAGTTCATACTGGCCACAATTAAATAAAAGTCAATGCAAATGTAGGACACACTGATTTTGGTTTTTTGTTTGTTTGTACAGTGGGGCAAAAAAAGTATTTAGTCAGCCACTGATTGTGCAAGTTCTCCTACTTAGAAAGATGAGAGAGGTCTGTAATTTTCATCATAGGTACACTTCAACTGAGAGACAAAATGAGAAAAAAAATCCAGGAAATCACAGTGTAGCATTTTTAAAGAATTTAATTGTAAATTATGGTGGAAAATAAGTATTTGGTCAGTAACAAAAGTTCAGCTCAGTACTTTGTAACATAACCTTTGTTGGCAATGACAGAGGTCAAACATTTCCTGTAAGTCTTCACCAGGTTTGCACACACTGTAGCTGGTATTTTGACCCATTCCTCCATGCAGATCTCCTCTAGAGCAGTGATGTTTTGGGGCTGTCGCTGGGCAACACGGATTTTCAACTCCCTCCACAAATTTCCTATGGGGTTGAGGTCTGGAGACTAGCTAGGCCACTCCAGGACCTTGAAAGGCTTTTTATGGAGCCACTCCTTCGTTGCCCGAGCGGTGTGTTTGGGATCATTGTCATGCTGGAAGACCCAGCCATGTTCCATCTTCAATGCTCTGCCTCAATACATGGCCTCGTTCATTCTTCCCTTAACACGAATCATTTGTCCTGTCCCCTATGCAGAAAAACAGCCCCAAAGCATGATGTTTCCACCCCCATGTTTCCAAGTAGGTATGGTGCAACTCAGCATTCTTCTTCCTCCTAACACGGCAAGTTGAGTTTTTACCAAAAAGTTCTATTTTGGTTTCATCTGACCACATGATATTCTCCCAATCCTCTTCTGGATCATTCATATGCTCTCTGGCAAAGTTCAGACAGACCTGGACATGTACTGGCTTAAGCAGGGGGACACGCCTGGCACTGCAGGATCTGAGTCCCTCTCAGTGTAGTGTGTTACTGATGGTAGCCTTTGTTACTTTGGTCCCAGCTCTCTGCAGGTCATTCATCAGGTCCCTCCATGTAGTTCTGGGATTTTTGCTCACCGTTCTCATGATCATTTTGACCCCACGGGATGAGATCTTGTGTGGAGCCCCATATCGATGGAGATTATCAATGGTCTTGTATGTCTTACAATTGATCCCACAGTTGATTTATTCACACCAACTTGCTTGCCTATTGTAGATTCATTCTTCCCAGCCTGGTGCAGGTCTACAATTTTCTTCCTGGTGTCCTTCAACAGCTCTTTGGTCTTGGCGATGGTTGAGTTTGGAGTCTGACTGTTTGAGGCTGTGGACTCTTTTATACAGATAACGAGGTCAAACAGGTGTCATTAATACAGGTGAAGAGTGGAGGACAGAAGAGCTTCTTAAAGACGAAGTTACAGGTCTGTGAGAGCCAGAAATCTTGCTTGTTTGTGGGTGACCAAATACGTATTTTCCACCATGATTTACAATTGAATTCTTTAAAAATCCCACAATGTGATTTCCTGGATTTTTTTCTCATTTTGTCTCTCATAGTTGAAGTGTACCTATGATGAAAATTACAGACCTCTCTCATCTTTCTAAGTAGGAGAACTTGCACAATCAGTGGCTGACTACATACTTTTTTGCCCCACTGTATGTTTGTTTTTTTGGCATTTTTCATACTTTCACAACTGATTTTGGTTTCTTTTTCACTTTGGACCAGAAGACCCAGGGTTCTAATCCGACTGTTGCCACTGCCTTAAGCCACACTTGCTTTGATTGTACATTGCAAAATTGAAGCAATTGGAAGTTGTTCTGCATAAGAGTGTCTGCCAAATGAATAAATGACCACATGGGTGGAGTATCTAATTGTGAATTTATTTTACTACCTGATGGAGCCCTTGTGCAGCCATTTGAAAAATGTCTTGTATGACAGGGACATTAAGAGCAGGTGTGGTCAAATCTCTCACTGCAAACATGCTTATCATTCCCAAATCCACTGCGCTCATCTAAAGAAACTCACTTCGCATTACTGCCATCTGGAAGATATCCATTTTTATTAATAGCAGTTGCTGTGTGTGATTAGTTTTTTTCTTTTCTTGAGTCTTTACATTTTGCTTCTTGAATTGTATTATTGTCTGTGCCTCATTTACAATAGACAGATGCAAGCAGTTGCTGTGCAGACCCATCACTCCTTTGTCTTGTAGTAAATTGCAGGTTCGACCAAAAAGGATGAATATTTTCACATCAAAATTCAGACTAGCTTCCTTTGGTG
Organism: Ancistrus triradiatus; assembly: GCA_025084515.1. Classification (NCBI taxonomy): domain Eukaryota; kingdom Metazoa; phylum Chordata; class Actinopteri; order Siluriformes; family Loricariidae; genus Ancistrus; species Ancistrus triradiatus. The sequence goes on along the minus strand of JAJAGP010000467.1, from coordinate 206,945 downwards.
AATAAAATGCTCCATGCATGTACAAATACTTACATTCCCATCCACCACTCCAGAAGCTGTTGGCCTTGTTGAAGCTCTTATTAGTTAGTGGGTGGACAGAAAGGGACTGATGAGCAGCCTGAGGCTTTACAGCTATAGTACAGCAGAAAATGCAGCCATACATTTTTATTTTTTAATTTACAGCTTGCTCGAGATGGTACAGCATAGAAAGCAGAATACAAATAAAAAAGGAGCATGTGCAGGGAAAGAGAAAAGCCCAGAATGGTCTTGTGCGAAGTATTTTTTCCTCAAATATAAAATTATTAAATTAAACAAACAAGCAAACAAAAAACAAAATGGATACAAAACAATCAGAAAAACGCAAAGTCATAGATGTTTTACATTTATTCGAGATGAGTTGTAACCTGTTTTTTAAAGCTAATGAAACTGATACAGTGGCTAGATGGGGTTGTAGACAAATCAAAGTAGTTCCAAATTAAAATCTGTCATTCATATACTTTTCCAGTATTAATTTAATTAATTCTGTTGTTTGCTTTTACAGCAGTATATTAATGGTTCATCTGAAAGAACATGGCCTTGATGAAAATACGCATACAGTAAATGTATAAGCATTATGATTTAAATTACAATACTTGGTTGTGACACAAATTTCAATTTAACTCTGTTATCTAACATTGACTTAATATATGGTTATGGATATGGTTTCCTCTGTCCAAACGAGCTGTTCTGATACAACAGTAGCGTTCTTCTGTGATTCTGTGAGGCTGTGTCTGGAAACCATTTGTAAACAATTAGAGCAGCCACAGACACAGCAGCCAGACATTGTAATTAAAAGCAGCTGACTTTTATAGTCATTAAAAATTCAGCTAACGTAATAAGATAGAGTTTTACCTCAGTTGCCAAGTTCCGCACACATCATTGGTGACCTCATCATGGTTTACAAGGCTCATCAAAGTGCAAAAGGAATGAATTCTATGCCGTCTGGTCTGAATGGACAGAAGAGCTACTGTAGTACAGAAATGTTTAATGCTTGGTTCTGAAAGAATGCGTCACTGCACACCATGAAGTGCCCCCTGCTGAGTATGGGGCTGCCTAGTCAGAGACCTTTTAGAGTGCTCACCATGCTAATCCCTATAACACCATAGAAACCACCTACAATGGGCATGTGAATGTCAGAACTGAACCTTGGAGCGATGGAAGGAGTTCATATAGTCTAGTTTTATCACATGTAGGGTTGGGAACAGGTGCACCATTTACTGGGGAAGTGACAGCCCCAGAATTTGACATGTAATACCTAAATAAGCATGCTATGGACCATGTGGTTTTAATGTTTTGGCTGATCGTTGTATGTATGTATGTATGTATATATATTTTTTAAGTATAATATAATGGATATTACTGGCTATGTCAGTGTGCTATACTAGAAATGTCATAACCAAAGGTATGAATAATTATATATTTTTTAAATAAACTCTTGAAAGAAATATGTTTTGATGGTTAATTAAATCCATTGTAACATGCACACGGACTGTGTTAAGATTCCAGGCAGCTTTTTGCATTCTCCTTCTGTTATCCAGTTTTGTGTGGATAGAATGTTTAAAGGAAAATATTTTAGAGTTCATCCATGTGTGTGCATATGTGCTTTTAGGTTTTAATTATGTACATGTTGCTTCTTGTTCTTCGCTCATGTGGAATCAATATTGATCTGTCAACTACAAACAAGACCAACATACATGAAATCTAGATTCTGGGTGCTGTGTTGTATAATTAATTTCATCCACTCAAATGGCCTGTGAGTAATTGAAGAATGCTGCTCAGTTACGTTTCTGACAATGTATTGTGCCTGTGTTTTACCTTCCATTCCCTTCTTCATTTGTTTTCCTCAATAGCACACTCTGAGAGCTTCAGAATGTAGCGTTTGCAATAGAGCTGTGACATACTAGTCTGTGCTGCTGCCTCTGCTGGGTTTCATTTTTACCCACCTACAGCAACAATAGCAACAGAAGTCCTTTGGAAAGTCATTAGTACTCAGAATTGATGACAATTAAAATTGTATTTACTCTGAGTCGGAGGTACAGTTACCAGATGTATCGGAATTATTACATGCTCATGCTTCTGTAACACAAGACTAAGCAAGCAAAAGTAACAAATTACTCACTCACTCACTTTCTTTTCTGCTTGATCCTAGTTCAGGGTCGCAGGAGACCTGGTAGGCTCAAGGCAGGAACAACCCTAAGAAAGGGCACCAATCAAACATACAGCACACATGCTCATACACGCACTCTCACACACTAGGGGCACTTTAGAGACACCAATTAACCTATCACACATGTCTTTGGACTGTGGGAGGAAACCGGAGTACCCAGAGTAAACCCACATGGGCATGGTGAGGACATGCAGACTCCACACAGACAGGACCCAGACCACCTCACCTGGGGATTGAACCCAGAATCTTATAGATTAAAGAGTATTTTTATTTTATTTTGTTTTTGAACATAAAGCAAAAGTTTGGACGTGTCTGGTTAAACTGTTTGTTTAATGTTTAACAACTTATTTTTTCATGTTTTGGTGCACTACTCTTTATGTGCTGAATTTAACATGTTGGAAAAAAGGTACAGTACACCCCCCACTTAGTATGTTTTTGTAACTTAGTTTCATCTTCCTAGGGGTGCCAATAAATGTGGCACATGTGATTTTGTTTCAAATAATTATTCTTCTGATTGTTTCCTCAGGTTACATTTATTTCAATTCAAGGCTTTTAGATTTTTCAGTGCGACATTAATCCAATTCACCAAAATTTTCTTATAACCTATTTTGTTCATCTTTGTCAGGGTGCCAATAATTGTGGAGGAGACTGTGACTGATCTATTAAAGCACTGTGGTGAAACTGTGGCATACGAAAACGTTCCTCTCTCATCTGTACTGTGTGAGCTGAGATCAGACACGACTAGCCTGTCTATGGTTGTCTGAGCTTTCTGCTCATTTTGCACCTCTAATTTGTGGCTATTAGCAGTCTCGCGACAAACAGCCAAAATTAGCCTTTCAACAATTTTATCACTGATGGCTTTCATTTGGACTGCATTAGGAATGCCTATAAAACTGAAAAGAGAGAGACATTTAAGTATAACATTGAGACTAAAATATAATATTGCTTGTTTCCATATTAAAAATAATTTTTGGAAGCTGCTTCTAGAGGTCCCCACAGCGGAGCATCCACGTATTTGATTTGGCACAGGTTTTTACGCCAGATGCCCTTCTTGATGCAACCTTCCCCATTTATTTGAGCTTTTGACTGGCACTAGTACTAAATCCCAGCTGACTATGGTTTTTCTGTAAATGCGCCAGAGTCCTTCATATTGTAAGACCCACCCGGGATTGAACCAAGGCCCTCTCACACACTGCCGTTTTCAGCAGTTGTAATATTACAGAATTGTAAAATTTGTAAATTGTACTTTGTACTTTTTTAATGTGTTGCTCTGCCTCATAGTTCTCAGTCTTTACACAGATATTGTTTTGTTTGTTTGTTTTTAATGCAGACGAGGACAGATGTGTGCAGACAAACAAAACAAAGTGGTTATGCTACCAGTGGTTACTTGTTTTGTTCCAAGCTACTTCTTTCTGTGAAGTGTGAGGATGACTCAAAAAAGCAGATTCCACTTTTGAAGTTTGCACTGGCTCTCTGAAAGGTCTTGGTGGTGATAGGCTAAAAACCACAGTTTTCAGTGTGTATCTCTGTCACAGTTTCTTAAAAACTTAAACATTTTACATAATGATCACATTACTGTTTTCTCAAGAAATCTTGCACTCTCCTGACAACAGGTATTTATTAACATGCATCAGCAGATAAAAAGCTACTTTTTGTAGCAGTGGTAGTGCTTACAATTGAAGGGTTTATTAAAAGCGCTGCCTGTGATTGAAAGGGTTACAATCCACACAACGTTTAGTATTATCTGTAAACGTATGCAATACCTATACATTTTATATTGTCAACTTTCTGGAAATCTTAAGTTTGTGAGAACTGGAAGCAGTACAAACTCCCCTGTGTGTGGTCCTCATATGCATTCCTGCCAGTTGTTTCTCAAGTGAATTTTAAGCAATTACCCTTATCACAGTGTAGACAGGGAGAGGACTGTATTGCCTAAATTAGATTATTCTATTATTTCTTCCTTTAATCAGGTCAAACATATTAGGTTTGATTGCTATGAAATGGAAAGCAGATGTCTCACCTCATTCACCGCTGGTGACATCATCTTGGTTTCATTGGTCTTTCTGTCCTTATGTCAAGGCAAAACATAAAAAATTATTCAGACCTAAACTTCTCATTGTGACCCATTTCCCCATGGACAAACGAGCATATTCATTTTCCAGTTCTATCTTCATCTAATGTCATTGAAAATTAGCTTTGGTAGAACTAGAAAATGTACATGTACATGTATTCAGCAAGATGTTTCTGCCTTTCTGAAATTGATTCTTTGTTTTTTAAACAAAAAAAGTTACATTTTGTTAATTATTCTACTGCTATGTAAAAGTGAGAGCAGATAAGTACATTGCCAATTTGCAGTTTTATTACTGTCAATTAATTAAACATTAATTAAAAGTTACATGTTTTTTCAATCATGTATTGTTTATTAAAGTCACTGATTTTGTGTCATGACTACAGACAGTGAGTTGAGTACGGCAAGATAATTTGTCTTGGTTGGGCAAAGCCATGTTTGCAAGAATTGCAACCCCCTTGTAAGCACTTAGGGTTACCATCACACTGGACCATTTAGCAAAAGTGTTAGTGAATTGTCTGTGGCTTTAAACATCCAGCTGCACAAACTACATTTTTAAATAGTGGATTTTCGTTATTGTAACCTACAGTGTAAACAACCCATCATTGGATATGATTATGTATTTTCACAATTCATTTACAAGTCCCTTCCCTTTATTTATTTATTTATTTTTGGTTAGTTGATTAGTCAACAATTGTTTTTGTCAACCTGTGGGTGCGGCTCTTGTTCCAGCACTTATTTTACTTCACCGGCTCAAGTCTGCACACCTGTGAATGTAAATGTCACAATGCTGGCCAGTCTCTGCCTTAACGCAAGTTCCCATAGCAAATGAATCCCAAAGCGAAGACAGGGCACCAATCCATCATAATGCACATGCACTCACTCTCTCACAGTGTCATCTTAGCGAGCATCGTTCATGAGACCTTGTTTTCCCTAACAGTAGTTGATTAAAACAAAAGATGTGGAGAAAACATCCTTTTTAATGTGCTTTTGTTTGATGTTCATGCATCTGCTGCTATAACTGTACTTTGCAGTTAACTTGTTTCGTTGTTGTATTTTTTTTAATGCTCCCATACTTGTGAACCGTTTGTTCTCGCATTTTTGTCATCACGCTTTCTCTGCTACTCCTGTCACTCGGCACAACTCAAGCAGGTGATGTGAATCGGGTAGCAACAGTGCCATCATTCAATATGTTCTTCTTTATTAGTACAGAACGCAGTGATGGCAGACAATGGAAATGATACTCTCCCCAGCACTTATCCTAGTGCATTGCAGTTACAAATTAATGACGCCCCGACATTGAAATTCTGAGTCAGTCAGTGTGCTTCAGACCAAAGACGAAAAGGACCATCCAGACAGTTATCAGCAGCAAGTCCAAAAGAGAGGGTCTGTCATGGTATGGGGTTGGTTCAGTGCTCTTATTTAATTTACATTTCTGTGATGGCACCGTTAATGCAGAAAAGTAGCCAAAACATGAAATATCTTGGGTTCTTACCGTCTGCAATGAAGTCAAAATAAATCTAAGAAACTCTATTTTTTATTAACCATATTTTTCATTTGCATTTTCCATACCATTCCAGAGTTTTCTGATTTGTGGTTGTACATTTATTTATATATATATATATATATATTATATATATATTAAATATTAGATATTATATATATATCTATATAATATATATATATATATAGGGTTAGTGTACTTAATATAATGCTCAGTGAGATGTACAAGCTGGATGTAACTAATATATTGGCAACCAAGGGAGATGTAAGGCATTGTAAAAATAACTGAATACATTTCAAGTCATGTAACAGAAAACAACACATAAATTGATAATGGATAAATACGTATGACTAAGCTAAGTCTCAAAAGCCTGGGAAAATAAATAGGTCTTTAAATCCAGTTTGAAAAATATCAGTCATAGGGGATGACAATATGAAAGGGTATGCTATCATTTTATAAATGTTTTTTTTTTTATTATGCAGCACAGATATTACAGTTAGTTTGGAAAACAATTGTGAGTGTGAGAAGGCAAGTAGCAACAGAAAGAATTTACACCCAGAATAGGAGGTCATGCAGAATAGAGGTGTACTGTACTGCTGTAATGGTTATCTGGGACGCAGCTGAATTGAGTTCCATCTGTGGCTACAAGTCTTCCCATTTGCTTTTGGAAAAGAAGACAATGGGAGATCCATGCTCCCCTGTTGCTAAGCAACATAGAAGTCAATCAGCATCCAAATAGTTGTTTGTGAGTAAACCATACACAGACAGATGTGGTGGTGAGCGTCAACCAAACTGGGGCACTGACAAGGGCTTTAACTTTGCCAGATTTCCTGCACTGTCAAGAGACTTACTATAATGGGGATATGGTTTGAATAAAGGGTTGGCGATATGGTAAAACAATTAAATCACGATAATTAAAGACATTTTCACGATACGCGATATCTATTAAGAAACATGTGATAGCAGAAAAAATGTATCAATAGTGACAAGTTCTTAAAATCTACTCAAATATTATCCCATACTTTTTCCCCATACATTTTTATTCAAAATGTGCTGCACTTCATCCAGTTAAACAGGACTAATTACATTCTTTATAATGAAACGTAAGCATTTCGACAATCATGATAACTGCATTTACAACGATCCGATAAAATACTGTCATATTGCCCACCCCTAGTTTGAATAAACTTCACAAAATCAAGAAGACATTTTTCAAAAGTCTTTTCAAAAGGGTTTTTTTTGTCTTTTTTTTTTTTTTGCTTAATGACACAAAAGGAAGGTCAGATCTGTGGATGAGTCACATTGGACAGAGACTGTAGCCAATAGATGTTAAATTCTTAATTTTTGTCATCATCCTGTAAGCTGTATGGGTGCACAAAGATGATGAAAGTGTTTGTCTCGCATCATAATTATAGGATCTGAGCAGTTGCACAAGAGTGTCAGGTGCTGGGTGAGGATGGGTGGGGGAAAGGTATGGAGTAATAGCTGGGAAGGCAAGCACTTTAAATGTCATGTTTCAAGGAGGCACATTATTCTTACAGGAGCCAAAGAATGGGACAATGAGTCACTGAATATTTAATGTCATCGTGAACAGGTGAACTTTCTGGATGAGTTTTAGTTTTTATTTTATTTGGACCCATGCCTAGTGTCTTTCATAGAAGATGTGGGTCAGAGGTTATAACAGCAAGTTTTCTTAAATAGCCCTTTTCTGAAAATTGTTATATTTACAACAATGCGTAATGCGGCGAAAGCTAAGTTGGAATTTATCTGTGCTTTGCTAAAGTGGTTTTATTTTGTCTACTTTGCCTTTTAAATCAAAATAATGCTGAAGTAAACAAGTATAATTATGCTGCAATTAGGGTTGCTGAGATGTTGAAGTTGAGAAGCACTGAGAAATGGCTCCGACAAGAGCTGGTAACTGTGTTAGGCTGAATTGAAGAGCTTGGGGTAGGGAGCTACTCCAGTTTAATTGCTGTCTAATTATGCTTAAAACACATACAATACATGAGCTTATAAAAAACAGAAATAAATACAATGGGGCAAAAAAGTATTTAGTCAGCCACTGATTGTGCACGTGTTTCTACTTAGAAAGATGAGAGAGGTCTGTAATTTTCATCATAGGTACACTTCAACTATGAGAGACAAAATGAGAAAAAAATCCAGAAAAATAAGTATTTGGTCACCTACAAACAAGCAAGATTTCTTACAGACCTGTAACAACTTCTTTTGGAAGCTCTTCTGTCCTCATCTCGTTACCTGTACTAATGGCACTTGTTCGACCTCATTGTCTGTATAAAAAACACCTGTCCACAGCCTCAAACAGTCAGACTCCAAACTCAACCATAGCCAAGACCAAAGAGCTGTCGAAGGACACCAGGAAGAAAATTGTAGACCTGCAGCAGGCTGGGAAGAGTGAATCTACAATAGGCAAGGCTGGTGTGAATAAAATCAACTGTGGAGCAATTGTAAAAAAATGGAAGACATACAAGAATATTGATAATCTCCCTCGATCTGTGGCCCCACGCAAGATCTCATCCCGTGGGGTCAAAATGATCATGAGAACGGTGAACAAAAATCCCAGAACTACACGGAGGGACCTGATGAATGACCTGCAGAGAGCTGGGACCAAAGTAACAAGGGCTACCATCAGTAACACACTACGCCGAGAGGTACTCAGATCCTGCAGTGCCAGACGTGTCCCCCTGCTTAAGCCAGTACATGTCCAGGCCCATCTGAAGTTTGCCAGAGAGCATATGGATGATCCAGGAGAGGATTGGGAGAATATCATGTGGTCAGATGAAACCAAAATAGAACTTTTTGGTAAAAACTCAACTCGTTGTGTTTGGAGGAAGAAGAATGCTGAGTTGCATCCCAAGAACACCATACCTACTCTGAAGCATGTTATTGTTATTGACCAAATACTTCTTTTCCACCATAATTTACAATTAAATTCTTTTATAATCCTACAGTGTGATTTCCTAGATTTTTTTTCTTTCTCATTTTGTCTCTCATAGTTGAAGTGTACCTATGATGAAAATTACAGACCTCTCTCATCTTTCTAAGTAGGAGAACCTGCACAATCAGTGGCTGACTAAATACTTTTTTTGCCCCACTGTATGTGCAACCTGTATAACTATAACACACCCCAAAACATAAAATATCTTATGTACGCTCAAAGAATAACTGAAGGTAAACCAGAATTACAGCGCATGCTGGGAACACCACACCGGCACTGAGAATAGGAGGTGCCAAACAAGTTATATCATGGAGATTGAGCCCCTGGAAGTTGCGCAGCTGTTTGATGTTGGCCAGCGTGGACCACGACTGAACTGCCTCCACTTTGATTTTCTTTTTGTTCATTTTTAACAGACAGTACTGCCGGTATTGCAAGTTACAACCAATCACTAGCCATTGCTGTCACAGTTAACTGGGAACCAGAACTTTTCCCCAGTCCTTTATCTGACATATAGATGGTGTTCATTAGAACATCACTAGACAATATTTACAACATCATTTTACATATAGTGTAGCCCTATAGGATATGTAGATTGTCTGCTGCTGTGTATAGGTGCACTCAGTGTTTAAATGTGGTCAATATGAAATCATACATAATTATAGGTACTCCCCAGTTTATAATGGGCATATGTTTTGACAAATCCATAGTAAGTTGAATTTGTCATAAAACTTAATATATACACTGTATATATATATATATATATATATATACACATACACTGTATATATTTACACTGTATATATCATAGCACAGCCTGTATTAAACACTTTTAAAACACGCCCGCAACCACGGCTTGTCCTTAATACAATGTCCAGCACTTATCTAGCCCACCACACTCTGTCATGCACTGCCGACTTCCTCATCTGAATCTGGGAGAGTATTGTGCTGCATATCACTTGTCCAGGAAAAATGTATATTTAAAATTCAGAGTACAGTTTCTGCTGAATGTGTATTTATGTTTATTACCGGATTCTCATCGTAAAGTCAAAATATAGTAAGCTGGGCCATCATAAAACGGCGAGTACCTGTACAATCCAAAAACAGTTTTATAATATTTAAGTTGCTTTAATTGCCGTGGGGATGAATGTCTTACATATTTGTAGATTAAGGTTGAAGTCGGTTGATTTCCAATCTGGATGTTTGGACTGAAGCTGCTGTTAAACAAAAGTGTATTGGATACTAACAGCACATATGTAAATAGACCAGCATAAAATTGAAAATGCCAGGTTCCGTGTGAAAAAGACAAATTTGTGTCAGACGTGGTATAGAATGGTAGTTCATTGAGCCCATTAGCCACATACTTAGGTTTACATATCACAGGTTACATTAGCTGGCAGGTCTGTTGCAGTGTTAAATATAATAAATTATTATAGTCTCATCTGACATAAACATCTGGAGCTACTTATCATGAGACTCTAAGTGGTTTAGAACAGGCTTCATGATGCTGTTAGGAAGTAGCTTTCTTGCTGTTTGCTGTGTTTCGCTTGTTTTCGTGAGACATTCGTCCCAGTGTCCCTGGGTGTGTTTGTTTGAGTGTGGATATAACAGATGAGTGATGCAAATCTACCACCCCCCATCCCCCATCTGTGCACACAATCTTCCGTGTTTATTTGCATCTTGGCGCCAAGCACTCTCCAGGCCTCTTTGGCAAGGGTTGCTATGGAGAAATAGGTCCCTGTCTTATTTTTGGCTAATTGTATTAGGCACAGTACTTGATATGTTGCAAAGCCATTTGTCTGTTTCAGTCCAGGTAATTAGGCTGCAGAGTTAAGCAGAAAAACAAGGACTTGCACTTTTGTGCCTTTTCTCAGTAACAAGCACACTAAAGTGGTCTCTGTTGCTGATAGTTTGATATTGCTGATGGCTGGCACATGCACAGAGTAAGCCCCAAACATCCGGGCAGATAAACCATACTGTGTTGTAGTGCATGTCTTGTTTACCTCACTTAAATCACAAGATCTCGTAATCTTGATAATCTTAAAGAGGTTAATTTGTTTCTTTGACCATGTCTGTGAATTTGATTAGAATAGCTAATGGAGCTCATGTGGTGTGGTCCCACGAACAAGGATTTTAACTTCCCATTGCCGGTTGACAGAAGATATTAGTGATATGTTAAATGTGCCCCTCAGTGTGACACGAGATATGCAGGTGTCTTTCACTGTATATATTTAGGTTACATAAGGCTCTGTTGCCTGTATATGTTGAATTACTTGAACAACTCAACTACAGTAAAATATATTTATTTATTTATTTATTTATTTAACATGTTTTTATATGTCAGTGCATCCACACCTGTTCTCGATCAGGACATCACTTAAATAGGACCTGCCTGACAAAGTACACCAAAAGTACACCAAAAGATCCTTAAAAGCTACACATCATGCCGACACCCAAGGAAATTCACGAACAATTGAGAAAGAATAAGTAATGGAATGTGATAAATGGAACTATGAATTCTGCTGTCTACCAAAACAGTCTGAAGGAGAATGTCTGGCCATCTGTTCGTGACCTCAAGCTGAAACGATTAACCAGAAAAAACACACCAGCAAGTCCACCTCTGAATGGCTGAAGAAAAACAAAATGAAGACTTTGGAGTGGCCTTGTCAAAGTCCTGACCTGAATCCTATTGAGATGCTGTGGCATGACCTTAAAAATGCCGTTCATGCTCAAAAACCCTCCAGTGTGGTTGCAAACAATTCTGCAAAGATGAGTGGCCAAAATTCCTCCACAACGCTTCATTGCAAGTTATCACAAACACTTGGTTGCAGTTGTTGCTGCTAAGGGTGGCCCAACCAGTTATTAGGTTTAGGGGTCAATCACTTTTTCACACAGGGCCAGGTAGGTTTGTTTTTTTTCTCCCTTAATAATAAACACCTTCATTTAAAAACTGCATTTTGTGTTTACTTTTGTTTTCTTTGACTAATATTTAAATTGGTTTGATGTTCCGAAACACTTAAGAGTGACAAACATGCAAAAAGGGGGCAAACACTTTTTCACACCACTGTATGTTCAAATCTCTTGACTGATTTTTGTTTGAATTGTTTGCAAGAAGCGGAATTGCCATAGCTAATCTTCAACGGTCCTTAAAAATGACACTTATAGGAAAAATAGCATTCTTAACATAACATAAATGCAGCTTTACTGAGAGGGGTTACATAAACATGAGCCATGTACTAAGCAAAGACCTCTTGCGTTCTTCCTACTTGTTCTTTTCTCTATATATGTATGGCCCCAAAGATACAAGGTCTTGTCTTATCACACTTTCCAGATATTCAATTTGATCCTAAACAGAAAAAAAAAACCTTTCTTTAATGAAAATGTCTCGGTGGTCTCTCAGTACACGCACTGTAAATACCTTTTTTATTATGAAGGAATACACCAGCTTCCATGTTGGAACCAGGCCATTTACTGGGTTTTTACAGATAAAATTATTTACCCTAAATGAAACAGAAATAGCTTTGTAACTGCAAGGGCTGTATTCATAATATAACAGGTCAGTGGATAGGTAGCAGTAATGCCAAGTTTGTTACATCACCAGATCACATGTGTCATCACAACATGAAAAGAACATTCTGTATGAAGTGTGGATGCTGTTTGAGCTTCAGACATTGATATATTTACAAAATAAATATTTAAACAATTTGTAGGGCTTTTTTGTTTGGATAAAATAAATTTGGTTTAAAGTGTCGTTATACTCCCTAAGCACTGACATGGTCAGTTTCAGGTTTTAGGGTGGCTCAGCAGAGTTGTATAGAATGATGCATCACGGTTTGTGTTGTATACTGATGCTCCAGGGAGGTGTCTTCAAAGACGTGGTAAGAAGTGACTGCATATGTATCATGGAGGAAGGTGTTAATGTGGGCAGCCTTTTCAGCTTGCTACAGGTGAGCTGCTTTACTATAAAAAGTCACTTAGTGCTTTGGAGAATATTTTATAAAGTCTGGCTTCTGGTTTCTAAAGAGGAATGACCAGGTGTTATTTTCCTATCTTGACTGCAAATAAGTGGCTTTAGAACAAGTTCATCAGGCTCCTGTTTGGGCATGGTCAAAATGTTTAGCTACTGTTTGAATCCATCAGGTCTGAATGGAAGAGCATTGACTTGTCTTTGCAAAAAAAAAAGTTGTATGCAGGTTTACCCACAAATTAACATTTGAAGAAATCAAATGGAATAGCTATCCCCTACTAGATTTCTTTTTAATGGTTTGTTTTATAGACCATTACATACATGCATAGAAAGGTATACAAAATATTTTATAAGATGCCAATAAATAAATACTGAAATACTGTATATGCATGAATTATTAATGGTGGAAAACAATTATTTACATATTGCATTATTTATTTAATCACCCCTCTCCCTCAACACTGTTCTGAAATGAGGTAGCTTTCACCCATCAAGAATTGATTATCCAGGAACTCTATGCCAGAATGGTTTTAAGTATTGATGGGCTGATCCACATTATTTCTGTTATAATCCGATTCCAGTGCATAACTGTGGATACCGATACAGGAGGTCAAGCAACTGTGGCTTTCAAAGTTTCTCCTTAAAGGGCACTGAAAAGGTTGAGTTTGCCATGCATGTTTCAAGCACAAAGGTCTGAAGTGAATGAAGAGTGTGAGCTGATTGGAGTATTGTGCACTCCCCTTTTCCTTCACTGACTCACTCACACACAGACACACACGTACACGCTTCTCTATATGATATTTTTATGTGCCGAGTTTGTCCTAATACTGGAAGCTTGTACATCATGAGGTCTGTCTTCCAGCAGCCCACAGAGATCCGCTGCGCTTCTCTAGCCAGCCAGAGTAATCAGTGATGATTTGTGGGAGGAAAACTCATATTTGTTACAAAATACATCACAAAAGTTTTTTTACTAAACTCTTCACTGCAAAATAAGTGTCAGATCCCTCTGCAAATAACCTATTTTTTAGGGTTGGATAAATCACTGTCTGTGGGTGGTCGATACAGGATGATGATCAGAGGCGATAGAGGAGAGTGAAATATCAAGGCTGACAGTGAGTTAGCACAAAAGCAAAGCGTGAAATAATGAGCATATGGTTGGATTTGGAGGCTGTGTTGCTGTTGTCCTTCTCTGCTGTGCGTTCAGAGGAGAGATTGGCCGTGGTCAGAATACAGGTGCGAGTAGATGGATCAGTATAAAGGTACAATTTGCTGAATGTTCAAAGACAATATTTTATTATTCACAAAGCGAGCTTGTGGTTTGACAGTTGAGGTTGGATTTGTTTGTGTTTATGTTTGTGTGTCTAGAAGACAAGAAATATGCTCAATATGATCAATACCTTCCATCAAATACACTAGTTGTGATTTAATAGGTGCTTAAATTTGGCAATAACTTGAATAATAAATTTTGTCACTATTAATTATCTTGTGGGGAGATTTATTCCTGGAAGAATGGAGCACTGTTGAACAACACTGAAGAGCAGGTTACATAAAGTTCAAACTAACACATCTTAAAGAATGCTTTTCTCTTATTATCCACAAATTGACAAATGGCCCTGCTCCTCACATCTGTCAGTCCTTAACCAAGATAGGAATGTCAGCTGTAATGTTCAATATAGTGATTCAGGTTTTATCTGCTTATAAAGAATGTATGTTTCCTGATTTAGTAGCTCTTAGTCCAACATGACTGCTACTTCCCATCTCCATCTGTTTTAGCGTTTTTGCTGATGCATCTTGCTAACATGCCATGGCTTGTCATTAGTTATATAATTTCTAGTCTTTAAACTGCTTATGCATTCAGCCCTCCAAATAGTGGTGCTTGACAGCTTGTGAACCCTTTCGAATTTTCTGTATTTCTGCATAAATATGACCTAAAACATCATCAGATTTTCACACAAGTCCTAAAAGTAGATAAAGAGAACCCAGTTAACAAATGAGAAAATATATTATTTGGTCATTTATTTATTGAGGAACATGATCAAATGACAAAGCATAATATTTTGTCTCATTTGTTTAACTGGATTCTCTTTTATCTAATTTTAGGACTTGTGTCGAAATCTGGTGATGTTTTAGGTCATATAGAAAATTCTAAAGGGTTCACAAACTTCCAAGGACCACTGTATCCATAGGTCTTGCATCTCGTTTCACACATGGAGTCTTATTTTAAACTTATAATTATACGCTAAACAATACAGTATAACAATTTTTTACAAAGCATTTATGTTGTGTTCAATATTTAAGTAGTCTAGAGATTAATTAATTTGGGAATATGTAACCCTAACCCCAGTATGACAGAAAACCTAAAGTTGTGGAAAGGCACAAATTAGGAGAAGGATGGATTTATCTATCCCTGTGAGTACCATTCAGAGTATTATCAAGAAGTGGATAGTGTATGGCACCACCAACACCAACAAAATTGGGTCATCCTTCCAAACCTGATGACCAAGATAAGAAGATAGTGATCAGTGAACCTATCAAGAGGGATTTATAAGTCTGTAAGGCTGAGAAAAATAATGTGCACGTGTAAACAATCTCACAAGCTTTACACAAAGCAGAGTAACAAGAAAGAAGCTGTTCCTGTAAAAGAGTCGTGTTTGTGCTTTGCCAAAAAAACACTTGGGAGACTGTAATGCCACATGGCAGAAGTTTTTATGGTCAGATGAAACCAAGACTGAACTTTTTGGACTGAAGCAGTATGTTCAGCAAAAACCAGGCACACCACTGAAACATCATATCTACCGTGAAGCACGGTGGTGTTAACATTATGTTATGGGGCTGTTTTCTCTTTATCAGGAATTGTTGCAGCTGGTCAGGATTGAATGCTACCAAGTACATCCAGATTCTTGAGGAAAACATGCAACCCTCTGCTAAACATCTGATAATGGGCAGGAAGTTCACCTTTCAGCACAACAGTTACCCCAAACAACCCTATTTATAATTTACTATTACACTGGTAAAGAGAATTGAAAAGGAAGAGATTATATGAGGTATCCTATCAGTTTTATGCTTGGATAGTGTTAAATTTGCTAGCAATAGGAGGCAGCAGAGTTTTGAAAACGCATGACAGACACACACTTTGATAAGTAGTTAAAAAGAGATGCATGAATGAGTGCATCTCAAAGCAATCAACTCCTGGAAAAACTAATTATCTTAAAGGAAAAAACATATACTAATTAGCAACACTCAAAATGCATACTTCTGTCACTTTAGCGTGAAAATTTCATCACTGAATGTTATATCAGGTCCTGGCCAACAAAACAAATAGACCCTTATTCACACAAAATATTCTTAAACAAACAAGCCAAACACCTTTATCAGTGTAATTTAAGTAAATACCGAAGGAGCACGTACTATCCCTAGCAAAAATTGTGGAAATACCACACTTTTTGGCCCCATCAACAGAGTTATCAATTGAAAAAATGGAAAAGATTATAAAACTCCTTCAAGAAGGAAATATAACCCATAGTGTGGCAAATGATTTTTTTTTTGTTCCCATGTCTGAAATTTGGTGTAAAGTCAACAGAATGGTAAGGTTATAAAAAGGAAAACATACTGGGTAGACCAGGTAAGTCATCAAATCTGCAAAAAACTCACCGCAATATGGCTTAAACAGAATGTGCACCAAAAAAAAAGTGAAAAACCAATTGGTCGAAACAGGAGTCAGCATTTGTGGCAGAACTTTAAGAAATCAGCTGAAAATCCAAATGACAGTTCAAGGCTATTGCTTTAGTTGCCATTTTATCACAGTGAGGCTTAGTTCCAAAAAAGCATGTACACTCTGTAAAACTCTTAAGCAACACTGTGACTGTACATTATATCCATTAATATAATTTCTCAACTAGATGTGTCTATGTGACAGACTTGGGCTCATTCAGTAATGTATCATTTAATTTACTCTTTTTGTGGCTTCACCTTTACTTTTGACAGCAATGTTAACGTTGTAGTTAAATTATTGTTCTTGACGATAGTCACTATTTACAGGCTACAGCATTAGGAAATTAAAAACAAACTGAATGCAGTGGCGTACAGGCATTAGATGCATACAGTGGTGCTCGAAGGTTTGTGAACCCTTTAGAATTTTTTATATTTCTGCATAAATATGACCTAAAACATAATTGGATTTTCACACAAGTCCTAAAAGTAGATAAAAAGAACCCAGTTAAACAAATGAGACAAAAATATTATACTTGGTCATTTATTTATTGAGGAAAATGATCCAATATTACATATTAGTGAGTGGCAAAAGTATGTGAACCTCTAGGATTAGCAGTTGTGAGTGGGCACCCTGATTTATTTAAAAAACAGGGATCTGTCAAAGTCTACTCTTCACAACACATTTGTGGTAGTGTATCATGGCACAAACAAAGGAGATTTCTGAGGACCTCAGAAAAAGAGTTGTTGATGCTCATCAGGCTGTAAAATGTTACAAAACCACCTCTAAAGAGTTTGGACTCCACCAATCCACACTTGGACAGATAGAGGAAATTCAAGACCATTGTTACCCTCCACAGGAGTGGTCGACCAACAAAGATCACTCCAAGAGCAAGGCGTGTAATAGTTGACGAGGTCACAAAGGACCCCAGGGTAACTTCTAAGCAACTGAAGACCTCTCTCACATTGGCTAATGTTAATGTTCATGAGTCCAACATCAGAAGAACACTGAACAACAATGGTGTGCATGGCAGGGTTGCAAGGAGAAAGCCACTGCTCTCCAAAAAGAACATTGCTGCTTATCTGCAGTTTGCTGAAGATCATGTGGACAAGCCAGAAGGCTATTGGAAGAATGTTTTATGGACGGATAAGTCCAAAATAGAACTTTTTGATTTAAAAGAAGTTATGTTCGCAGCTTTAGCTTTATGCAGCTTTAGCTTTAGCTTTAGTGAGGGCATGCTTGTACTCTGCCATGCTGTCCCTCCAAGCAATCTTAAACACCTCCAATTTACTATGTCTCCACTCTAGATGCCGTGTTCTATGCTTTAAGGTACAGGTGTTGTCATTATACCATGGTGCTAGCCTTTTTTCCCTAATGCGTTTGACCCTAGCAGGAGCAATCGTGTCAAGGGTTGAGCGAAGCACACATTCTAATTGGTCATTTACACACTCAAGATGATTGATCTCCGTAGGTGTATTAAATTTCAAGTCTGGTAGGTTTTTAATAAACGCAGCTGGAGTAGCAGATGTGATAGTGCGCTTGGTGTGATAACGAGGCAGAACGATTTTATTTATTAGAGATAGCTCAAATACTAAAAGATAGTGATCTGAAATCGAATCACTTTGCAGGAAAACATCAAGGTTCTATATTGATACCAATGTTAATAAATTAGATCTAAAATATATTACAGCGGTGGGTTGGGTCCCCTCACATTCTGATGATACCCCGGATTCTAAGATGGACTCGAAAGCAATTTTTAAAAGTGGATCCTTCTCTTGTCAAAGTGAATATTGAAATCACCTACAATTAAAGCCTTATCTGTTGACAGTAGTAAGCAGGAAAGAAAGTTAGCAAATTCCTGAAGAAATTCTGAATAGGGACCAGGAGGGCGGTAAATAGTGATAAGCTGAAAAGAGTGTGGTTTTGACTTCCATAATGATGGATCAGTCACATTAAGAATCAGTATTTCAAAAGAATTAGCCTTGTATTGGGATTTAGCTGTAACACCTAACTCTTTGTCAAAAAAATGTAGCTATGCCTCCCCCCTGACCATTAGGACAAGGGCGACTAGCATGACTGTATCAAGGAGGGGAAGCTTCATTTAAGGCTAAATATTCATCAGGTCTAATCCAAGTCTCAGTGAGACAGAGAGCGTGTAAGCGTTTATCAGTGATCATTTCATTTACAATCACTGCTTTGTTTGTAAGTGATCTAATGTTAAGTAATCCTAGCTTTAGTCTAATGTTGTTATTTCTTTGGCAGCTATCTGTGTTTATACAAATGAGGTTATTAAAACAGACTTTTTGAGAGTGTTTACGTTTAGGGCAGATGCGGGTAACAGACACAGTTTCAATAATGTGGGTTCTGGTTGACAGTGCATGGCTACCAGCAGAGAGTTGGTTAAGCCGGTCTGTCTGCTGCCTGACCCCTGCTCTGGATAGTCAGCCCCTAACCAATTGGGCCATAAGACTATGGGCAATGTTGCAGGAGATGAGAGCAGCACCCTCCAGAGTGGGATGCACACCATCCCATCCTAAAAGGCCAGGCTTACCTTTAAAGGCTATCCAGTTGTCTATATAGCCCACGTTGTTTTCAGAGCACCAGTTGGACAGCCAGCAGTTCAGCGACCATAACCTGCTGTAGGCTTGGTCACCTCGCCTATTGGGATGGGGCCAGAGCACACTACAGCATTGGACATCGCCTTCGCCACGCTAACCACCTCTACAAAATTAGCCTTAGTAACCTCTGACTGACGAAGGCGTATATCATTAGCCCCTACATGAATAACTATCCTAGAGAATCTGCGGCTCTCGAGTTCACTAAGACTCGTTACAACGTCAGGCACTCTGGCTCCGGGGATACAGAGAACTCTAGCTGCTGGTGTCCCTAAAGGGGTAGCAAGTTTCACGTGTCGTAAAATAGTCACCTATGACCAGAGCTCTTTCAACAGGCTGCTCAGTGGGTGTTTCACTGAGGAGGGCAAACCTGTTGGACACGTGAACAGGTAAAGAGTGGTGCTCTCGTGGACTAGCCTTACGACTACGTCGCCGAACCGTCATCCACTTGCCCTGCTGCGAGGACTCCACCAGGGCTCTAACTTCACCTGTGGCATCCAGATCTGCTAAGCTAGGAGCTGAGCTAGCTTCTCTAATGTCTGGATGCGCGCCTCTAAAACTACAATCTTCTCCGTCAGACTGGCTACAAGCCTACACCTATCACAAGTAAAATTTACACTACTGACGAAGGAAGAATAGCTAAACATGCCACACTCGGCACAGGGAACAAGCACAGCAGAAGCCATGTTAGTACAATTAATGAATTAAAGGTACTTAGCTTCGGGTGGTGTTGTGGGGTGCCCAGTGAAGATCTGGTTTAGCTGCAGCCGATGGTATAATGCAATGCTCGATTAAAGCGTTAGTACAAGTTAAGTCAACACAAAACGTCACAAAAAACTAAGTCTCAGAAAGAAAGTGGGAAAAGACTGTAAAAAGTTATAAAAACACACACTACTGCAAAAAAAGACGCAACTCTGGTTATTAGCTAATGGCTAACTACTGCGAACACAAGCGTGTAAAGTTACTAAATAACGATTAGCGCCAAAAAAATATAATTCGTCGGTACGAGAATAAAATGATTAAGATGTTTGTAAAAACCTACTAATATACCGATTTATATATAGACAGAATGCGATCGGAATTAAAATAGTTCAAAGGTAATTAACGTAACAGCGTACTAAGGCGTGCGTCCTGTGTGCAATCGGCGAGAATGAGTCTGGGTTGGCCAGATCCTCATTGCTCATCGGTCTCTCATTGGTTCTCTCACACTCCACGTTCCTCATAGGAGAAAAATAAGATAATCCAGTTTCTCTTTAATACAGTCTCCAAATTAACAAAAAACCCGACAGAAAGTGACTCTCCCGTTCTGTGTAATTTTAACAGTAATGACTTCATGACTTTCTTTAATGATAAGATAGAAAACATTAGGCATAAAACTCACTGCTCATCGCATCACCAAACTATTCAGCCACCTTCCAGATGCAGCACTAGTTAAGACATCTGTTTAATGAGCTGTAAATCAAGATTAAAATATTTTACCCCAATTACTAATACTGAACTATCCGCACTGATCAGCTCGTCTAAGCCATCAACATGTTTATTAGATCCAATTCCTGCACGTTTACTCAAACAAGTATTACCTAGTGTTATAGAGCCAGTGTTAGTTATTTTAAATTCATCCCTTACCTTTGGTTATGTGCCCAAATCCTTTAAGTCTGCTGTTATCAAACCACTGATTAAAAAGCCAATCTTGACCCTTGTGTGATATCTAAGTATAGACCAATTTCAAATCTACCATTTCTGTCCAAAATCTTAGAAAAAGCCATCTATCAGCAGCTCTGCATTTACCTCCAAAGGAATGAAATTTTTGAAACATTTCAGTCTGGTTTCAGGCCCCATCATAGTACTGAAACAGCATTAATTAGGGTACTAAATGACTTGTTAATGTCCTCAGATAAGGGATGTGTTTCTTTTCTTGTTCTGTCAGATTTAAGTGCAGCATTTGACACTATAGATCATGATGTTTTACTAAACAGACTAGAATATATTGTAGGTATTAAGGGATCAGCACTTTCTTGGTTTAAAGTTTGTTCATATGAATAATCTAAGGTCTAAGCCCTCAAAAGTGAAGTATGGCATGCCTCAGGGGTCAGTGCTAGACCCGCTTTTATTCTCTCTGTACATGCTGCCATTAGGCTCAGTTATTCGTAAACATGGCATTAGTTTCCACTGCTATGCAGATGATACACAGCTGTACATATCAGCCAAACCTAATGACAGCCTTACAATCAACAAAATTGAGGACTGTGTAAAGGAAATAAAAGATGGATGTTATTTAATTTTCTCTTACTTAACTCAGATAAAACTGAGGTTCTATTAGTGGGACCCAAGGCTGTGAGAGACAGGTTGGCTACATCTATCCTAAATCTAGATGGCTGTCCAGTATTGCCCAGTCCATCTGTAAAAAACTTTGGGGTCACATTTGATTCAGATCTCTCCTTTGATGCTCACATTAGCAGGATCACTCGAATTGCTTTCTTTCAAAAACGTAATATTGCTAAACTTAGAAATAGCCTCACTTTTAACGATGCAGAGAAACTTGTTCATGCGTTTATAACCTCAAGGTTGGATTACTGTAATGCCTTACTTATTGGATGCTCTAGTAAATCTATAAATAAATTTCAGTTAGTTCAGAATGCAGCTGCCCGAGTGCTAACTCGAACTAGAAAATTTGATCATATCACTCCTGTTCTATCATCACTGCACTGGTTACCAGTTAAATTCCGCATCGATTACAAAATATTCTTATAACTTATAAAGCTCTACATGGCCTGGCCCCACATTATCTGAGTGAACTCTTAGAGTTTTACAATCCAGCTCGTCTACTTCGTTCGCAGGGTACAGGACTTTTTTTAGTTTCTAGAATTAAAAAAGTCACAGCAGGGGGAAAGGCTTTCTCATACATGGCCCCCCAACTATGGAATAAACTACCCACTTTAGTTCAAGACTCAGAAACTCTCCAAAATTTTAAGTCTAGGCTAAAGACATACTTATTTACGCAGGCATTTGACTAGATTTATACTGGGATGCATGGCTTGGGTCACTGAGGCCGGAGTCTGGAGTCATGTCTGGCCTGCCTGCCTTGTCCATTAGCCGGGAGTGTCGAGTGGGCGGTCTGGCTGAACTGGGCTTCAGTCTTCTTGATCTTGACTTGTGCATCCTTGCCTTGGACTAAGGGCAGAGCTGGGGGTTCACAGTCAAAGAGTGTGTGATGGTGATCAGAGACGTTGGGTTGCTGTTTTCTGCCTCCCGTGGGGTTGCCGATGTCTCATGTGATCCTTCTTGGCTGTGTTACCTACCAGTTCTCCTCTTTCTAGCTATGCTGCTATAGCTAATGCTGCCGGGGTCTCATGCTACACATGGAATCTGTGATTGTTAATAGACACTGTGCTCTTAATTAATAACTAATTTCATTTTCTGTTTTCTCTCGGAGCTGTGTTCCGGTACCAGTTCCAGCCCCACACATGATGTTCATCTGCTGCAGCTTCATTCAAGCTGCTTCCATCATCAGCTCCAGCCCCATCATACCCAGGCCACTTAATGTTGATGTGCATATTTCACATTTTATTTGAACTATGACTCCATGACTTTAGTTTCGTTCTTTGTTTTATCATCTATGACGCGCAATTAGATTGGGTCCCTTTTTGAGTCTTGGTCCTCCCAAGGTTTCTTCGTCATAACACATAGGGAGTTTTTCCTTGCCACTGTTGCCATAAGCTTGCTCAATTTGTTTTTGGACGTAGATATTAGGAGATAATCTAAACTTGTAAAAGTTGCTTTGAGACAAATGCTCGGCATTGTAAAAAGCGCTATATAATAGATCTGACGTGGACTTGACTTGACTTGTTGGAGAAAGGAAAACACTTCATTCCAGCACAAGAACCTTATCTAATCTGTGAAACATGGTGGTGGCAGTATCGTGGTTTGGGCCTGTTTTGCTGCATCTGGGCCAGGACGGCTTGTCATCATTGATGGAACAATGAATTATGTCAGGGCATCTGTCCATGAACTGAATCTCAAGAGAAGGTGGGTCATGCAGCAAGACAACGACCGTAAGCACACAAGTCGTTCTACCAAAGAATGGTTAAAGAAGAATAAAGTTAATGTTTTGTATGGCCAAGTCAAAGTCCTGACCTTAATCCAATCGAAAATGTTGTGGAAGAACCTAAAGCGAGCAGTTAATGTGAGGAAACCCACTAACATCCCAGAGCTGAAGCTGTTCTGTATGGAGGAATGGGCTAAAATTCCTCCAAGCCGGTGTGCAGGATTGATCAACAGTTACTGGAAACAGTTAGTTGCACAGGGGGGTCACACCAGATACTGAAAGCAAAGGTTCACATACTTTATGTAATATTGGATAATCTTCCTCAATAAATAAATGACCAAGTGTAATATTTTTGTCTCATTTGTTTAACTGGGTTCTCTTTATCTACTTTTAGGACTTGTGTGAAAATCTGATGATGTTTTCCGTCAAATTTATGCAGAAATATAGAAAATTCTAAAGGGTTCACCAACTTTCATAGCAAATACAGTATAAAAATCAGTGCCATATGGGTTAGGATGTGACCTACATAAAGTTCATATGTGGAAACACAAAATGTACACTCCTCCATTTCACATCTTGTCATGACTTAAGTGATATAACACCCTCCTCACTGCCTTATTATAAGGAAATAACAGACCTGGAAAACTTCTTCTGTCTTAATGCCTGAATTCTGCTGCACACGTGGGAGCTTTCTGATTATAAAAACAGCATGATCAGCAGCCAGTATTGTTGAAATTTTGGTTTTGTATAGATGAGTTTTTCATCATCTGTTTTTCAACATGTGGATCTTCTGATTGTCCCTTTTGACTAGTTATCTGTGTGGGTGGCTTCACTTCTCTCCTAATTTACCCTGTTCATATGTGCACGTGTACATAAACCTCCTGATCAGTTTGCTCTCTACAGTAACATCTACAGTCAAGTCAAGTCAAGTCAGATTTAGTAATATAGCACTTTTCACAATGGAGCATTTTCTCAAAGCAGCTTTACAATTTTAGATTATCTCCTAATATCTACGTCCAATCCCAAATTGAGCAAGCCTAGGTCGACAGTGTTATGAGGAAGAAACCTTGGGAGGACCAAGGCTCAAACAATGAACATCATGTGTGGGGCTGGAACTGGTTCTGGAACAGCTCGGAGAGAAAACAGAAAATGTAATTAGTTATTGATTAAGAGCACAGTGTCTATTAACATTCACTGATGCCACGTGTAGCATGAGAGCCCAGCAGCATTAGCTATAGCAGCATAGCTAGAAAGAGGAGAACCGGAAGGTAACACAGCCACGAGGGATCACATGAGACATCGGCAACCCCACGGGAGGTAGAAGACAGCAACCTAATGTCTCTGATCACCATAAGACTATTTGACTATGAACCTCCAGCTCTGCCCTTAGTCTAAGGCAAGGATGCACATGTCAAGATCAAGAGGACCGACGCCCAGTTCAGCCAGACCCGACACTCCCAACTAACGGACACGGAAGGCAGGCCAGACATGACTCCAGACTCCTTCCCCAGTGACTCAAGCCATGCATCCCGGTCTAAATTTAGTAAAAAAGCCTGCATAAATAAGTATGTCTTTAGCCTTAAAATTTTGGAGAGTGTCTGAGTCTCGAATGAAACTGGGTAGTTTATTCCATGGGTGGGGGGCCATGTATGAGAAAGCCTTTTCCCCTGCTGTGACTTTTTTAATTCTAGGAACTAAAAGAAGTCTTGCATCCTGCAAACGAAGTAGATGAGCTAGATTGTAAAACTCCAAGAGGTCACTCAGATAATTTGGGGCCAGGCCATGTAGAGCTTTATAAGTTATAAGAAGTACTTTGTAATCAATGCGGAATTTAACTGGTAACCAGTGCAGTGATGATAGAACAGGAGTGATATGATCAAATTTTCTAGTTCGAGTTAGCACTCGGGCAGCTGCATTCTGAACTAACTGAAGTTTATTTATAGATTTACTAGAGCATGCAGTAAGTAAGGCGTTACAGTAATCCAACCTTGAGTTTATAAACGCATGAACAAGTTTCTCTGCAAGAGAGGATTTTCTAAGTTTAACGATATTACGTAATTGAAAGAAAGCAATTCGAGTGATGTTGCTAATGTGCGCATCAAAGGAGAGATCTGAGTCAAATGTGACCCCTAAGTTTATTACAGATGAACTGGGCAATACTGGACAGCCATCTAGATTTAGAATAGATGTAGCCAACCTGTCTCTCACAGCCTTGGGTCCCACTAATAAAACCTCAGTTTTATCTGAGAAAATTAAATGACATCAAATCTTTTATTTTCTTTACACGGTCCTCAATTTTGTTGATTGTAAGGCTGTCATTTGGTTTGGGAGCAGAGATAGTAGTTTACACCGCTTTCAAAATGTTTTTTTTCTTCCTTCAAAATAAATAAATATTTCGAGCTGAAAATCAATGTAGTATATCATGAAAATAAATATTGCGATATATTGCTATATCGATTTTGTTTGTTTGTTTGTTTGTTTGTTTTGTTTTTAGCACAGCCCTACTGTACACAGGGCCATTCAGACGCTTTGTTTGATTTATACTTATGCAGAGCAGCACAGCGGTTAAGGTACTGGACTGTGAACCAGAAGGCCCAGGGTTCAAATCCCACCTCTGCTAAACTCCATTTTGAGCCATGATTGCTTGGATTCTAAGACTGTATCAGTTGTAAGTAATAGTTTGGACAGTATATCATAAGGACGTCTGCTAAACGAGGCAGTTGCTGCACAGCTGCAGAGTTCCCTGGTTTGTTTCTGACTGTGTGGAGTTTGCATGTCCTCCCTATCTCTGTGGGTTTACTCAGGTTTACTTTCCTCTGACATTCCAAAGATGCATTAGATTAACGGGTCTTTCTAAATTGCCCTGTTATGTCTGACCAGTATCGATATAACCTTGCTCCTGAGAGAAACAAACTTACTACTTATGTTCTGCTTAAACTGCAAGTGTAAGAGAAGACAGAGCACAACAATTAGAATAATTTGAAAGGAATTGAAAAAATATGAAATGAAAAGCCATTATGTCCTTTAGCCTAATATGTCTTTGTTCTGTATATTGCTAAAATATTGCATTTTGCATCACCATTCAAATATATATGCTTGATACTATATAATTAATAATACAGGACAAATGAATTACAGCAGGCTCTTCATTTTGATATGATCCTTACTGAGGTAGGAATTTCTCCTGTTTGTATTGCCGTCTGTATTGCCCAGAAGACAGGCATGCTCTGTTATCCAATTACAGGAAGATACTTATCTGGTCTTGCATCATTCTCCCTTTTTTCCTTCACCTTAATGATTGTTTTTGTCCCTTTCTGCATTCCACCAAAACTACAGCTCTCGGTTCACTGCATCCCAAAATATTATGCCATCCTACTTTGTTTGTTTTCCACTTCTACTAGTCTCTATGTGCCTATTCTTCCATTTAGGTTGACAATACTGATCTGTGTGTTTTTGTATAATACAGTGGTTAATTTCTGGATAATGCAATATGTTCCTGATGAGCCTTAATTTGTGTATGCTAAATAGTTTCTAATAGAAGTCATATGCATGACTAGTTATGTCGGAAGACTGGGGTTCAGATCCCACTTCTGGCAAGCTTCCACTGTTGGGTCCTTGAGCAAGACCCTTAACCCATAATTGCTTGGATTGTAAGATTCTATCAATTGTAAGTCGCTCTTAATAAGGGTGTCTGCTAAATATTGTATATTTTAAGAAGTAGTAGCATTTGATACCACAAGGCTTTTGTGTGTTTTTTTTTTTTTTTTCACAAATTAGTACCTTGAGCATGCAGACGAAACATGTTCTAGCATGAAGGGTACTCTCTGTGTTCTCTGTCTCTTTAGCATAGAGCAATTTTGCAAAAGCCTAGTTCTAGAGCACAGGCTTGATGCTAAGGTCAGTGTAACCTCTGGAGACTGGATGACTCTGTTTTAGTTGGAAGAGCAACACAGCACCCTGTCTGGAGACCGCAGTGTCCTTACCATTGCACTTTCTTGTTTGTTTATTCTGAGTCTGACATTTGGATGTAAGTGCACTACACACACACACAAACAGTGAAAATGTGCTGGGTTAACAATGTGCATTGAGCACTCTGATTATAGGCTATATTTTTGGATATGTGAGGAACTTGCTGGCAGGAGGTGGTTGGGTAATTACTCCCCTGTTGTGCTCCAGAGAGGGCTGAGGCTGTGCCCGTTAGTGTTTTCACAACCGCATCTCTGCATTATGCTCTACCTCTCTTCATTTTTATTCTTTTTTTTATTTTTATTCTCTCTTCCTGAGCTTATTCTCTGTTGCTTTGCATTTTCTCAGTTGTTTTACTTTCAACTACTTAGCCTTCAGCTCTTTTGCCAGTCTTAGCTCATTCTTCCATTGAGTTAAATGTAATGATTTGTAAGTGGAAACACTTTTGATTCATATGGATGCTTACACTCACTTACAGTATACTAAACTCTGTCTATGGTTATAGCAAAAACCATATGTTTTTTCAGGGATGCACCGAATAGTCTGTAATTGAAATTATTCGGTTGAAAATTGCAAAACAAGCACTCTAGGTGTTTGGTCTGAAAATAACTGAAAAGACTGAATAATTTATAATGAACAATGACGTTTTTGATGATGTAATCCAATCACAAGCAACATGGAGCAACGCACTCTTTGTAAATACAGCAAACATGTCAGCTGTGTGGAAGCAGGGCTCTGCAGTGTGAGCGTTTTGTTCACATTTGCCCCTACTTTTTTGAAGAAATGCTTTATATAGGATCACTTGAACGAATTGAGATTTGAATGTGCTAAGGCTAAACAGTGTTCATCGGGACTGTCTCATTACCTAGCGAGTGCCCTTGCAGCCAACTTCCTATGTGGGGTGTTCTTTTTGTAAAGCTTCCTAACCGACAATGGATCCCTAAGACTGGTTAATGAAACAGAACACTGTGTTACTGATTGTGTCACCAATTGTGTCAAAAATTGTCTATGCCGTCTGCACAAACCTTAGCAAAGTGTTACCGGTCTGTATCCTAGTCTCTTCCATTTAACAAAATTTTAATATCTCCTTAAGGCTTCTTATAGAGGAACAGCATAACACACCAGGAACAGAAGCTAATATTAGGACTAACATGGGGGAAATGTAAGACCTTCTGAATGAGATCTGTGCTTTAGTAAATTTATCTGGCAACTGGTCATACATTAATGTATTACAACTAGCAAGAGTCAAAGTATTAATATGTGAAATTGATCAAATGTACATTTACATAATTTCATACATATTTAACAAGTGAGACACAGAACAAGTCAAGACAAGTCAAGTCAGATTTATTTATATAGCGCTTTTTACAATGGAGCATTGTCTCAAAGCAACTTTACAAGTTTAGATTATCTCCTAATAACTACTTCCAATCCCAAATTGAGCAAGCCTAGGGCAACAGTGGCAAGGAAAAACTCCCTAGTTCTAGGAAGAAACTTGGGAGGACAAGACTCAAAAAAGGGACCAACTCCTTGGGCGGCGTAGATGTTAAATCTAAGAGGGGGCCGAATAAGTCATTGGAGTCAAAGTTGAATAGAATGTGAAGTATGCACATCGACATAATGGCCCGAGGGTCTGATGATCAATCAAGGCGAACCCTTTAACAGTCATGAGTCAAAGTTCGAATAAAAAAAATTGTGGAATTATGCCAGTGGCGCTCATCAGATGAAAGCATGTGTGGGGCCGGGAACTGCCGGAAACACAGCTCGGAAGGAGAAACCAATGGGTCAAGTAAATTCAGGCATTTTGTTTTTTTAAAGTTTCCACATAGTCCTGCAATTAAATTTTATACATTTGTAGGTACAATTTTTAAATAAGAAACATTTATTATTTTATGTTTATGTTTAAACATTTTTTTCACTACGAAAAAAAGTCTTGTTTGAAAAACATGACAAAAATACATTTATGTTATTTATTTTATGCAATGGTGAAAAAAGGCTAAATTAATAAAAACTGCGAAAAACCTTAGGCCAAATGTTTCATTTGTTTCGGGTACAAATTTTCATTTCATTGCATCCCTAGTTTTTTCACAGTCAGTTCAAGCTTTTTATTAGCACCATTTTAGGGCCATATAAACTAACATAGCTTATTATAATTCATTCACAACTTGAGATGCTTAGGTTTGGTCAAGCTTAAACCCGGTTTTGATTCGGAAGCGGTTCCAAAGTTTCAAGAACCCGGGTACCCGTTAAGAAAACAGAATTTCGATTCCAATTTCATGCTTCAATTACACGGCCGCAATTAGTGCAAAATACGACTGCAGGGATATTGATCTGCCAGGATCAGTGCATCATGTAATCACTTACACCATCATGTAGTTTTGTTTGAGTACACTCTGCTGGAGCTTTAGCAGATTTTGGACGTGCCTAAATGCTCAAAAGTTTGGCTCAGCTTTGAGAGAAAACGGAAAGACAAAATACGATATGCATGGAACATTGATCTGTTGTAAAGGAGGTGACAAAATATCTGAGACACCAGCATAATATTGAGCTTCAGCAGTGTACCGTGTACAGCTGACTGTGCTCTCCTAGTGCAAGTGCTGCGTTAGTCGGGAGAGTATAAAATATTAAAGTGAATAAAGCTTAGCGTGGTTTAATGTTCTAAAACAGCAACCTAGGAAAACCAAACGTCTCTGTCACTACTCTTTATAAGTAATCTCTACTGTTGAGATTTTTCTTCCCATTTAAACCTGTTATAAGTAGAACGCTTAACATAAAAATGATTACTTTCCCTTTGGCCCACATGTTCATCTTTTCAGCAGTAGATGACTTTTGTCTGGTAGTAAAGAGTTTGGTGTTCCTAGTTCACTGTTTTAGTGCATTAAGCCACATTAAGATTTTTACTTATAATAAGATTAAATGGGAAGAAAAAAGCTGTTGTTTACTTTTGAAGCTAAACTATTACAAAACAATAAAATATTTAATTTGGAACAGAATCAATAAGCAGAATGATGAAATGCAAACAATACCCAGCCCTAGTCAATTTAGAATTCTAGCTAAATATTGAAAGATTTCACTTTGATATAAGGGATAAAAGAAAATTTAGCAATTTTATTTTTATCAATTTGTTTAATTTACTGCACAAATAGCTTATGCTGTTGATTTTCTCTCATGTTCTTTCAATGACTTTGTTTTGTACAGGATAATAGATCTCATCTGAAGAAAATAAGCATCAAAGTCATTTGCACTTTCATATAACAGTAATTATACCTTCTCAAAGCAGTTGAGTCACGCTGTGTTTATTCCCCAGTAATCTCATGAACTCTGCTATGTTCAAATCTTATGAGCTATTAATCAAATCAAGGTGGCTGTAAAGTCCAGTGCTTGTTGATGGTCACTTTAATTGAGCATGTACCATGAGCACAACCTGGCTAAGTTATTAATGAGTGGTCAGTATGGTCAGTATTTCTCTCCAGTATTTATGTTGGTGTATTTGTCATATCTAGTGATAAAGGCCTATTGTTTTGACATTATGAATAATAGTTATAGGAATAGGATAGGAATAGGAATATGCAACTCATAAAATTATAACTGGGCATAGTAAACTGTCAGTGAGAGAGGTGTTGCATTTATCACAGTTATTACATCAAGTGCTAGACTCTGTGGGTCATGTAGAAATGACACTGAGGCCTGTGAGTGACAGATTCCACTGATTGTTTATACTGATCTGGCCTGCCTCCCATCTCCAGAGAGTGGGAGCAAGAACGGTATCCTCACGTCATCCTCAGTTCAGACTTTTTCTCTCTTTTTCTTTTCTTTTTACATAATTTCCTCACTAATGTGTCACTGTAACTGGGACTGTGGTAGCCTAGCGGTTAAGGTACTGGACTCTGGACCAGAAGGTCCAGGGTTCAAATCCCACCTCTGCCAAGCTGCCACTGTTGGGTCATTGAGCAAGACCCTTACTGATCTCTAATTACCATATTTTACATAATAATTATTAAAGCTTCCTGTGTTAATTGCTTTATGTACTGGCAGAGTATAATTTCTGTTGCTGCCTAATGCAGTGCGAATTTATTCTTCTGCCCAGCTGGTCACCTCAACAACCAATCAGTGCTGTGGATCCATTTGAACTAGAAACTGTTCTAACTCGGTTGATGTGTTTAGAGATTTTTTTAAGTTACTCGTGTTTGTGTGTATGACTTTCCTCTACCTTTTTGTAACAAGCTCTTAGTGGCATTCATATGTGCCTGACCTATTGTAAGTAGTCCTTCTTTGTTTGTCCTCCCACTACCTGTATGTTCACACTAACCTATAGTTATATAAACTTTAGAGATGCCAATTGACGCTAACGCTGTCTTTTGAAAGTAGGAGGAAACCAGAATACGCAGAGAAAACCCATAAAGACACGGGAGAACATGAAAACTGTTATGCGCTTGGACTTGAGCTTCCTGGAACTGTGAGGCAACACGCCTAACCACTGCATTACCATGCTGCCCCCAGGATAGTCATTATATTCAAAATGTCCTAGAGACCCATCAGTTCAAACTAGAATATATAGACAAAGAATTGCAGCAGATTGATGGAGAAACAGTCAGAAAGGAGAGAGGGACTGAACTGTCTGGAAGCAAAACAGCCCAGACAAGATGAATATTGGTGGTTTCGGGGCAGACAATGTCTTCCCTACCATTCTCTTTTACCCTGATTGGCAATTGACAGTGCCACATTTTCATGGACTTTGTCTGGCGATGAGAGAAAGCACCAAGACATTTAGTGCTGAAAATGAATGGATTAGTATGCTAGGTGTTTTATCTGTAGTTCTTATTTGTTTTACCTTCTTCACAACCTAGTTTTAACTGATTGCCTAACATATGCCTATGTTCTGTTGTGTATAGTTGAGATCCTCAAATTTTACACATACCAAGATAACATTTCTTAAGAAATCATAAAAGAAAACCAAAAGATACAGAATTCTGGGATTTTGCTGATAAACTCTTGATGAATCATAATATAACAACCTTAGAATGTGATGACTATTGATTGTGTTGAAAATATGGTGTGAGAAATTATATCGAGTCTTGACGTGAGAATGAAACAGGTTTATGTAGACTGCAGCACCTTAGCAGCATCACATAGGTGGTTTGTGAGAAGTGCAAGACTTAGGGGCATTGGTTGGAGTTACTCACTGCAACAGGAATGTGAACTGTAAGTGCAATTGAAACATAAGGATACACAGCAGGAATGCTGCATCAGGACAGTGTACCACTGTACAGTTCCAAAAGACAGAAAAAGAACATCAGGCTCTGTGCATTGGGATATTGCACCAGTATTACTGAATCAGGGCAGCAAGAGAACATGACAGCAGATTGTTAGCTATGATCTCAGACAACATATTGTTCAGTGTGAGAGCACACAAAATAAATTAAACCTGGCGTACACTGTAAAAACAGTGTAGGGAAAGACTCCTGCTTCTCAGTAATTGAATTATGGTGACATTTTGAAAACTCCCTTTTAATGATTTAATGAAATTTTGTATGTATTTGTCACTTTGATTGTGTACAGGGCAAACATGTTCATGTCAAGACCTAAAAATATGCATAAAGCATGCCATTAGGAAGGTAGTCCTAGTCTTTAAATGTTGGTTACATTCAAATATTGACTTACATTTGAAGCCTGCTATCCGAACTCTCGTTATCTGAATGCCCATAATAAAAACGTATGGGGAATTCAGTCTGCTCCCTGAACAAATAACTCGTTATAACGAATGCCAGTCAGGTTTAAAATGGAAGTAGATTGGGTTCTGAAAGGCTTGTATCATCACCTACAACTTTCACTTTCATTTTATTTAATGGTTAATTATGATATGGTTATGGCTGTTCATTTTCTATGATAGCAGTTACACTAGCAGAAACAGTTGTGACAATATATTTTAGATGATAGAACATGGAAATTAAAATTCCTTGTTTTTTTATTAACAATAAAAATCCCAGAAAGATATTTTGACAATGAATAGGTCATTTATGCCATTAATAATTTGATTATTGAAAATAATTTGAACAGAAAGGTCACATTGTTATTAAGGCTTTTACACAGTGAGCAGTAATTTCCTCTGTGTACTTGAGTTTATGGGATTTCTTTGACAGGTTATTTAACTTTGTATTTGCAGCTGGATCTCACTGATTAAACAGTTTCTACTGGGTGCATGATACACAAAAATGTACATGTCATAATTACCATTACCAGTACTGCTGAGTTGAATAAATATGAAACGATTATATTTATAATTGGTATTGTTGATCTACTTGTGACTGTGAAAGCCCGATGTTTAGCAGTTTGGAAGTTGTGGTAAACTTAACGTTACCAGTGTGAACATGTATAGAGATGTTTTCCACATTAGAAAGTAAATAAAAAAGATAGATCCAGTTAAACAGGTATTATTGCCCTTAACTACCTTGTTAAAGTCAGATGGTTAATAAGATCTCTTGTCATATAATGGATCTCATGCGACTGATTTATATTTGAGGACATGATAATGATGTAACTTTCTTATCTATTATATTTTCTATCCTGCCGCTCTGTGAGCTCTTAGTGCAAGTAAGCTGGAAGTGTTGTCTCCCTTGGTCTTTGTAGATTTCAAACATCTTTTGCAGACTGGTTTTGTTGTGTTCATGGGCTTAAAGTAATTCCATATCTCACTTCTTGCGTGTACTTTCTCTACCAGCTGTGGACGGTTGGCAAAACCATTGGTATTAGCAGCCATTAACCCTCAGGTAGGGACACATAACACAGACAAACTACGGTTTAGTAAAACAAGTGCAGTACATACCCAAGGCAGTTTGATACATTGCAATGTGGACGTGGACTCAAAAAAGTCAAAAATCGATTTTTTGAAATGTCAATTGCTAACATAATGTTGACGAACGAACACAACAGGCGGAACTTGGAACTCGGAAGTGCATTGCTGCCCGGACAGTCTGTGGCATGAACAAATGTTCTGTGTCTCAAATGTTTAAAAATCAGGCAATGGGATGTTTACATTATTTAATATTAAAATACCATTGCAGTACTTAAGAAGACCTTTTTTTAAGCTGACTGTGCTGTTTTTATTTAGTGACTGATTATTTTTAGGTATGTTTTCAAAAGATTTTAAATAATCTCAAAAGTAATCTAATTACAGTTTTGTAAATAGTGACTGTGCAAGATCTGCATCCTTTGCAAAATCATAGTCTGTGACTAAAAACTCTGAGTCTTTTCAGATTCTTCTAGCTTATGGTTTGCATGAAATATCTTTGAGACAGGACACTGTATTCAGCTACAAACTGTGTGACATCGTTCTCATCGAATAAATACAGACGCAAATCACAATAGAATTCGTATTTCGCTTTGCTTTTTCTGAGTTGGCTGGAAGAGCTTGTTTGTCTCTGTTGTATCTCTGTTGTGTCTCTGTTATGTGCACAACACAGACTGCCCGGGTGCTGCACTTCAACACTAGAGTTCAACATTTCGTTATCAATTATCATTTAAAAAAATTATTTTTGGCTTTTGTGAATCCATTCAGAATTGTCCTGTCTGTATCATGATGCATCTAAAAATTGATTTACCAATGCTAAAAAATAGATCTTTTTTTAATGAGAAAATTTTGATGAATTTCCCGCATTACTACAAGGTTGTATGGGTAACACTGACTACAAAAAAACATCAAGAACAGCATCAAGGGTTTGGCAGCAAACCACAAGCTATACAAATTGAAATAAGACATAAGATTGTAAATCATCATAAGATACAGCATATGAGTGTGTAGTAGTACATAAGGAGTAAACGAGTATGGTTCAGATGTATATTATTAAATAGATACAGTAACCAAGCCTGCATTGCAAACCTCCTAAAGAAAAGTGGATGGAAAGTTTAATTGATGATTAACCAAAGACTCAATCGTGATGATAAAAAGATTGTGCTAACAAGTAGAAAGATTGCCCAGTGGAGAGTAATTGTAGAGGCTAATTGCAAAATCATTTGTGATTGTGCTAAACTTAGCTTGGCTGAGGCACTTAGAAAAACACTTTTCTGCGGCTAATCAATTGGTATTTCATTAATTTCCTTTGTTACTTACCTGATTTCACATTAGAAAGAAAGCGTCTACATCAAGTCATTCTCAAGCTTGGACTTTAATCAGTGTCATTTAAGCTGTGTTGCATAGGAGGAGGAAAACAAGGTGAAGATACAAATAATTACAGTGGGGCAAAAAAGTATTTAGTCAGCCACTGATTGTGCAAGTTCTCCTACTTAAAAAGATGAGAGAGGTTTGTAATTTTCATCATAGCTACACTTCAACTATGAGAGACAAAATGGGGAAACAAAATCCAGGAAATCACATTGTAGGACTTTTAAAGAATTTAATTGTAAATTATGGTGGAAAATAAGTATTTGGTCATTAAATTTGGTTCAGCTCAATACTTTGTAACATAACCTTTGTTGGCAATGACAGAGGTCAAACGTTTCCTGTAAGTCCTCACCAGGTTTGCACACACTGTAGCTGGTATTTTGGCCCAATCCTCCATGCAGATCTCCTCTAGAACAGTGATTTTTTGGGCAACACGGACTTTCAACTCCCTCCGCAAATTTTCTATGGGGTTGAGGTCTGGAGACTGTGTAGGCCACTCCAGGACCTTGAAATGCTTTTTACGGAGCCACTCCTTCGTTGCCTGAGCGGTGTGTTTGGGATCATTGTTATGCTGGAAGACCCAGCCATGTTCCATCTTCAATGCTCTCACTGATGGAAGGAGGTTTTTTTCTTTCTTAAAATCTCACGATATACTTGGCCCCGTTCATTCTTCCATTAACAACAGGTCAGTTGTCCTGTCCCCTCTGCAGAAAAACAGCCCCAAAACATGATGTTTCCACCCCCCATGCTTCACAGTAGGTATGGTGTTCTTGGGATGCGACTCAGCATTTCTTCTTCCTCCAGTTGAGTTTTTACCAAAACGTTCTATTGTGGTTTCATCTGATCACATGATATTCTCCCAATCCTCTTCTGGATCATCCATATGCTCTCTGGCAAACTTCAGACGGGCCTGGGACATGTACTGGCTTAAGCAGGCGGACACGCCTGGCACTGCAGGATCTGAGTCTCTCTCGGCGTAGTGTGTTTACTGATTACTAGCCTTTGTTACTTTGGTCCCAGCTCTCTGCAGGTCATTTATCAGGTCCCTCGATGTAGTTCTGGGATTTTTGCTTACCGTTCTGATGATCATTTTGACCCCACGGGATGAGATCTTGCGTGGGGCCCCAAATCGAGGGAGATTATCAATGGTCTTGTATGTCTTACAATTTCTCCCACAGTTGATTTATTCACACCAACCTGCTTGTCTATTGTAGATTCACTCTTCCCAGCCTGGTGCAGATCTACAATTTTCTTCCTGGTGTCCTTCGACAGCTCTTTGATCTTGGCCATGGTTGACTTTGGAGTCTGACTGTTTGAGGCTGTGGACAGATGTTTTTTTATACAGATAATGAGGTCAAACAGGTACCATTAATACAGGTAACGAGTGGAGGACAGAAGTGCTTCTTAAAGAAAAAATTACAGGTCTGTGTGAGCCAAAAATCTTGCTTGTCTGTGGTTGACCAAATACTTATTTTCCACCATGATTTACAAATACATTTTTTAAAAATCCTACAATGTGATTACCTCAATTTTTTTTCTCATTTTGTCTCTCATACAGTAGTTGAAGTGTGCCTATGATGAAAATTACAGACCTCTCTCATCTTTCTAAGTAGGAGAACTTGCACAATCAGTGACTGACTAAATACTTTTTTGCCCAACTGTATACGAAAATCATGACACCACTTTGTAAAATATTGCTAATATTGCTTTTAACTTTCCCATTAACATTCAGCTAAAGAAAAGTTATTGTTTTGTTATAACACCTACTGTTGTAGTCTATATCGCTAGAGCTGAGTCTGTGTCAAGACCATGACCTTTAGTAGTCGAGTCAAGACTAAGACCAGAGTAAGATTTTTTTCATTATACAAGAATAAAAACTAATTTAAAAATGTAATTAGTTTGTAATTCATTTTACATTCATTATCATTCATTATGTTTTATATATCATCATATATAAGTTAACATTAAATAATATATAGGTATTACTATGTATTATTATTATAAATATAATAATAATATATTATTATTATAAATATATTATTGTAAATTATTATTAAATATTATTATATCATAGTCTTCATTAAACTAAAGCAATGTAACTTTTGGAAGCAAATGATGGTGATGATTCTGTTTCCCTTCTCTCAAACTAAAACAGAATATAGCCAATAACATCCACTCTATACATTTTTATTATTAAATGTGAAAACATAATAATATTTTAATCTGCCTGCAAACAAAACTATACTAAACTAAGCAAAGCAAGTGGGTGAAAATCAGACAATTCAAAATAAATGTGTTCAATGATTGGATACTAAACGAGAAGAGCATTAACTTGGTTTTTTCGTTTATCAATCTGAGTGCAGATTTTATTTAGGCATGTAGAGAAAGGACTGATTTGACTTCAAGCTTACCTGCAGAGAATGAATTCATGGCGAAACCTTATTAAACTCGTTTAAACAATATATGAACACACAACAAGGCTACTGGGCAGAAAGCTGTAAGTAATATTGTAAGATAAAAGAAACTGTATAAAGAAACTAAGAAACTGCTGACACCCGACAAGCACGGTTTTGGATCAGTTTCTTAGATGCACGTTATGCTGGAACGGTGACTCTTGCCAATCCTGCGATTGACTGTTGTCCTGTCCTGTTCTGTGTCTTATGTTCTCTGGGATGGTGTTCTTTCTACACTGATGACCATGTAAGGTAAAAAGACCATTATATAACATATTGGCAAATCTTGGCAAAATTGTATTCTGTTGTAAGGAAATATAATCAGCATATAACATCCTTCTAGGTCTTGCAGTTGCTGTAAACCAGAGAACAGCACAACTGCTTTGTGTTGTTTTGCTCAAAATAGAATCCTGCACTCCTATGTATGAAGTATTTTAATAAAACCTTAGAATGGGTTATGTAAGGATGTGGTCTAGTGAATAGAAACAGACATTATGAGCTGTCTTCCCAAAGTAATGCACGATAACTTTGTGATGTTGTGTTGGTAGAAAGCTATCCACTTGGGATATGGATTACATTAGAAAGAAAACTGATCCACTTCTTATTAGTAAAACGCACCAATACATCTTTAATGATTTTTCAGCATCTTTTTTTTCTATCTGCTCTCAGGTAGATAGAACGCTGTTCGACCTTGTGTTTTCAGAGTGCTCTGGAGACTAGGTATGACCATAACTTAGAGAAACCGATAATAGAGACAAGCTATAGAGGAATTTCTATTCTTGGTTTTGAGTTCTGGGGGTGGAACAGTGTGGAGTTGTCTTCAGTAAGTGTTGTTCCGGTTGTGAAAGTCTGTAGTGTTTGACTGGATATTTTTCTCACCTCTAAGAGGCCCTGCTTCAGGCAAATGAATCACAAAGATATAAATAAAAAAAACTAAAGTAGAAGCAGGACTAACAATTCTTGAATAAATAGCAGAAAAATCCGTAGGTTCATGTCCTGCACTATATCTAATCGGAGTTCTCAGTAGGTGGGGAGAGTGAAACACTAGATGATGCTGAGTATTTTAAAATCCTTGTTTTCCATTTCATTGAGACCCCAGAGAACTGTTCTGTCTTGTGAAAAAAGGGTAAATATGTTCCCAGAAAGGTAACCAATAGTAAATAATAGTCATGCTTGTCTTGTCATTTGTGTTTTTTTTCCTAGTCCATTCCATGTCCTATGATACATTATGTTGTCTGTCTATGGTGTAGGGCAAAACATTTTTTCTTAACAGTGAAAGGCAGCTCACCTTGGTCAAAATAGGTACAATAGTGCTTGAAATTTTTTAAGTTGTTTATAATTTTCTATATTTCTGCATAGCTATGACCTAAAATATCACCGTATTTTCTCACAAGTCCTGAAAGCGAATAAAGAGAACCCAATTTTTCCATATAGACGTGATGTGAAATCTTTAAGGTTGAAATTGCCAATTCTAAATAGAACTACCAAGTTTAATATAGCCTTAACTAAAAGATTGTTTCCATATTTCAGTAAGATGTCTCATGAATAAAAACTACCTCTTACGCAGTGGTGTTTGAAGTGGTGTCAACACTTCAGAATTTTGAACATTTCCTCATAAATATGAGCTAAACATCATCAGATTTTCACACAAGTGATAAAAATAGATAACGAGAACCCAATTAAACTAATTAAATGAGTTAATAATTTAATATTATACTTGGTCATGTATTTACTGAGGAAAATTATCCAGTATTAGAAATCTGAATGGCAAAAGTATGTGACCCTCTGTGATTAGCAGTTCATTTGAAGGTGAACTTCAGTCTGATATACTGTTTTTGTGTGTGTTTTGTGTTGATATAGCGTGTAGAAAAATGTATCAGGAGCTTGAATGATTAGATGAAAATGATATTTAGCAATGTATCATAAATTTATATTCTCCAAGGAGATGAAGCTGGAACTTTTATCTGGCGCCATTCTAATGAAATTTATAAAGATGACTCTGAAGAAAGCAATCAGATTTCCCTATTGAGTTATGTTATGGGATTTCAAGTCAGGTAAGGGACCAGCCGAGATTTCAATCATTGCCTCAAAACTCATTGCACAGATATACATTGAAATATTGGACATTTTTCCTCATTCCATCAGTAGAAAATAGGTTTGCTGATGATGAAATCATTTTTCAGGATGATAATGCATCTTGTCACAGAACAAAAAGCGTTAAAGTGACATGAACTGTACTTGTTGACAGTGCTGTATTTGGTTACCCCTCTTGTCAGTGTAGCAGTAGTATCAAACACATGCTGGAGAGAAGAATGGTGCAGATAATTAAAAATGGAAAAGAAAAGATAAAGAATTGCTAGAGTGTATGGCACAGTTGCAGTTTATTGTTTGTAAGCTGAAGTTTTGTCTTTTTCAAATGACTAAAAGGGCACTATTACAATGTAAAAATAAAATGTTCTGGATTAGATTTTTTGTACTTTATTTATAATTTGTGTGGTCCATGCAAAATACATCAGATGCCAAATGGCTTACTGTTTACTGCTTGTTCTTATAATACTTTATTATGAAATAAGCTTGATGTTAGTGACTTTCCCCAACTGTAGTTTAATGTAAGTGGTTTAAGCATGTTTAAGGTACACTATGCACAACAATATTCTCCAGCACTCAGCAGTGTGTGAAATAGGAAGTCATGTGGCAGGAGAGATGAGTGCTAGGACATGTAGTGAGGAAAAGCCATGGTCGCAGTCGTGTTTAAACCA
This sequence comes from Ancistrus triradiatus, assembly GCA_025084515.1. Lineage (NCBI taxonomy): Eukaryota > Metazoa > Chordata > Actinopteri > Siluriformes > Loricariidae > Ancistrus > Ancistrus triradiatus. The sequence goes on along the minus strand of JAJAGP010000467.1, from coordinate 166,542 downwards.
TAAGTGGAATCCCATTTCATCCTTCAGAGGCTGCATTTGAAGACTGATTGCGTCATAGCAGTGCGCCTAGGCTGTCCCATTTCGAAGGCTCCTTCGTATGCGGTCGACAAATGCAGCCTTCTTTTCCCTGTTTTTGTATCCTTTGCCGCCCAGCATATTCCGAGGTGCATTGCGTGCTGTGACGCAAACTGGAAATCTGCTGTAGAGCAAACCATCTCATTTCAGTGTCAGCCTTTGCCGTGGTCTACTTGGTCTTTCGAAGGCCGCGTCCTTCAAAGAATGCAGCCCTTGAAATGGGACTCAGCCAATGAATGCCATCGCCTGAGGTGAAGCTTTTCCTCCTCCATTAATTGAAAAACCAAAAACAGCATAAAAACTAAACTCAAAATTTCTGGCTCCATTTTTATAAAGCTTATAGCAGTTTTGTGATACGGTGCAGGCAGGAATAGTGCTGTGACGGAAGAGTAGGGGTGGGAACAGTGGTTCTGTGATACAAACAGGAAATCCAAGGCAGAGTAGACAGTCTTATTTTGGTTTGGCCTTTGCCGCAGTCTACACAGCCTTCGAAGGACACACCTTCATATACCGCGTAGACTGTCTTTCGATGGATGCAACCCCTGAAATGGGATTCATCCGTTGACTGTATATATAATGGACGGTATGTCACGTCAGCGGATGGCAGGTGAAGCCCTACATGTCTGATGCCCTCTAGTGACTGGCTGCAGTACAACTTTTAAACCCACCCATTCCTATGTAAGTGAATTGCTCAGCAGGTAAGTTTTCATTTCAAATTACACATCCGACGATTTCTTCTGGCAAGTGTATTCTGTCAATTCTATAAGCTACCATCATGTTAGTATCTCTCCACTATTTTTCTTGACGATGAATGGGTTTTGTGGAAGTTATTTGGTGATACTTAAAGGCATGTGGCGATTAGGTGATTGACAGCTATGGCTGTGTTGATTGAAAGCTCATTCTGACGGATCACAGGACGTGAACACGCTCTTAAGCCTGGCATACACTGAGTGATTTCGGAAATCTTGTTCTTTGGGGATACCTCATACTGCACATTTGAATCATTCATCGTGTAAGGACAAAGCCTGTGATTTATATGCTGACACTGTACAAAAAGAGTTAGACTGACATGCTGCGACGTGGATGCTCACAGTGAACATGAAAAACGCAGCTCCTAGACGAGTGTTCTGTTTTGATATAAGCACTCAGTTTAGCTGAATATGGCACATTGTATATCAAAATATTGAGAAAGGGCATAGGTTGGCTAACTTGTGTCAGGCTGTGCGCTGAAATTCAACGAGAAAAGGACAAGCTGGGAAAATTTGGAGAATACGGTTTGTCCGTTTTACAGAGAGTTGGAGCTAAGCTACAGCTTTAGCATGTGTGTATGGGGTATCCAAAACATTCTCAACTCGCTCTGTGTGTAGTCTGTGACTTGTACTGCTCAATCCGAGATCGTTTGGGCAGTTAATCAGGGATCACTTCCCCTCTTACACTGCATGGCAAACATCAGTCGATCGAGCCAAAGCTCGGATCGATCCTGAAATTCGCTCAGCTACGACCAAATCGGGCTAAAACCACACAGTGTATGCCTGACTTTAACTTCTTAACTTCCATCTTAACGTCAGTCATTTGAGCCGTCATGGTCTAGCAGTTTTGTTCATGAAATTCCAATGCACAGTGTATGTCCCTATGAAAAGTGCAGTCAGTTACAGTGTCCGCCACCGGCATGAAACCGAGAGGTGGGCGTACCCTAACAAGTATGTTCGGAGGTTTGGGCAGAGATTACGCCCTGCCTACAGTCTCTAATTACATCTACTGTGCAAGCGCGCCCAGTATGTCAGCGCCCAGGCCACCATCTTGGTGGTTTCAAAAATTCACAATGGGTGTCAATGGTGATATACAGTCCATTATATATAGAGTCTATGGTTTAAACATGTTTAATATAGACTGCGCTATGATATATATACAATTTGTATTAATCTCCTTAGTTTATGATAAATCGACACGGTAGCTCGGTAGGTAGCAGTGTTGAAAGAAGGTCCTGGGTTCGATCCCAGAAGGAGTGGTCTGGGTCCTTTCTGTGTGGAGTTCACATGTCCATCCAGTGTCTGCATGGGTTTACTCTTGATGCTCCAGTTTCCTCCCACAGTCGAAAGACTTGCGCTTATGCTACAGTGGCCTTGGTGTGTGTGAGTGTATGTGCCCTCTGTTGGATTGGCACCCTGTCCAGGGTTGCTCTTCCCATGCACCCTTTGCCGGCGGCTTTCTCGTGACCCTGACCAGGATTTTGCAGATAAAGAAAATGAGTGTGAATGTGATTTATAATAAATTCAACTTACAATGGATTTCTCTGAACGTATCCCCATCGTAAATTGGAGATTACCTATATAGGATATAACATAATGCCATTGTATAACTTCATAACATCACAACATGCAGCAGATAAACAAATTCCAACAAACTGTTCTCCACTCAACAGGATCTAAAAATGAATGTATATAAATAATCTATAGGCCATTATTTAATGTAAAAAAAATCAATTTGTGAGTTTTTTTTCCAAATCAGCCAGACACAGATATTTGGGCAGTATACAGATAGATTGGAATACAGATCAGTAAAAGTGTAAGAGAAAAGTAGGTCTAATACCTCAGACACACTTGATTTATAATGTCTAGATGCAATGTAAGATTCTTTCCATCAAGTCACTAAAGCAACGGAATGAATATACTCTCCATATGAATACTACACAAATGTGTGCCTGTGTTTGCTATGAAGTCATAATTTCCTTTTTCATGTCCTGTTGTGCTATTGATTGAGTTTCCTGCATCCCAGTTCTCCCCCACACTATTACTCATCCTTTGCTATTCAGCCAATTTCAAAAGAAACACTGATTTCACGTAACTGATGGGCTATTGATCAGCAGGTGTTGCCTCACTCTTTTTTTGACTTTCTGACTTGGAGTGGAACAATCGTCCACATTCATATGTTTCCTCAAAATCCATTTTAATATTGGTTTTCCAAAAATGTAGTGGAGTGTAGTCAAGTTGCCAGTGTTTTTATATGCTGGATGTGCAGCCCATATTAAAGATTAAGTATGTAATTTTTCTAATCTATTTTACAGTTAGTCAGAGCTCACAAAAATTATCGTTTCACAGCTTCTCAGAATGTTATAATCAGAGCACTTGGGCCATTTGCCATCATAATAATTTGCCCATGACTCTCTGTAGACCCTTTAGATATGCACCACTCTGCACATACACTTTATTGGTATTGATTTATTACACCACTCTGCTGTGGTACTGTTTGAAATCAGTCAAGAGTTAAATTTATACAAACCTTGGTGTTTGAGGACATTTGCTGTCTTAAACTGAGGTGATCAGGAAGATGGATATTGAGAATCGTTAATGAATTGAAACTGGTTCCTGACTGGTTAATATTGAAATTTTTATAAGGACTTTTGATAAATTTTGATAAGGTGCTGCTGTTGGTATTTATGTAACGTTTTTTATTCGAACATGAGCTTCCATTTTCAAAAGCCTGGAGTTAGATTGGGTCTGCAGGATGGGCACTCTGTGATGAACCTGTTCGCTCTGATCTGTGACTCTGACTGTCTAACCCTAACCATCATACTATGCTGTCTGGTTATGACTGAAAGGGTAAAACATTCAAAAGTGTGGGCTCACAGATAAATATAATATATAAAACAGTAGGTGTGTATAAAGGGGTAACACCAGCAACGTCATGAAGCACAAATAAAACATTCTGCAAATCTGAAGTGGTGCAGCATTTGACTGCTTTAACAAACTGGTTGCTTCACCTACGTCTTCAATGCAGCATCCCAGCTTCACTGCTGACGTGATTGTTAGTTATAAAAACAAGTCTGTAGCTATTAACATGGCTGTCCCATCGATTTTAAGCATTTGTAATTTACATTCCTAAATAATCCCACATACAAAGTCAGTCAAGCAGCAGCTACAGCTTCATCAGTGTATATCTGATAAATCTTTTCACATCTTTGACATGTCATATCTTTACATTTTTGCACCAAACTATGTTTATCATACATATATAACCGCAATGCCCTAGTGGTGTAAATACTAACTGGTTGTAAGATTGAATTATTACAATTTTTTAAACACCTTTGATACCAATCAGCTACTTTGTTCCTTAAAGCAAGCAGTTTCTCTTTTCTTTGAGTATCAACTTATGTAATGCCGTATTATTTATTGGTTTAAAATGGAAACTAGGAAACATCTTATTACTTTTACATTTTATAATTTAGCAGATGCCCTTATCCTGCTCGACTTACAATTGATACAGTCTTACAATCCAAGCAGTTGTGGGTTAAGAGCCTTCCTCAAGTACCCAACATTGGCAGCTTTGTTTTTTCTTCTAAAGAAACATGTATCCATATATTTATTTATTTTTATTTTTTTTTGAGAGAGAGAAGAGAGCAAATTTACAGAGGATAAAAAAAGCAGAAGGCTTAGAAGCACAGAGGATAAGTATCAAATTCTGAAACTTGAGAAACAAGTGCTTGCAGGTTTTCAGTTGTTCCTTTCTTAAATAATATACTCCAAATTCAAGTGCCATCTGCAAAAGAAAGTGAGCAATGCTGACATTTGCGAAAAAGCAATATGTGAAACTGGCAAAATACAAGTAAGGAAGGTTGGAATGTGTAAAATAGACAATTTTCACCCATGCAATGTACCAGACTCAATTCCCCAGAATTTTGTGCGATTGCACACGGAATGCAAAGTTTGACTTGCATATCTGTGTGTGGGTCTCTGAGCATTCCCTGATTTCTGTTTGGTTTTTGATCATTTGTGCTCTGTCGAAAACGTTAGGCCTGATCCCTTGTTGAATAAACCTCTGAACTGCCACAAGCATTTGTCTCTGTCTCCAACAGCCTCCCAGGAGCACAAACATTGGGCTGACTGAAAAACTGTAGAATCATATTGAGCTCTTGTGGTATGATCTTCACCATAAGGTCATAGAAAAGTGTGACAATAGGCAGTCACACATCTGGGATATGCTGTTGAAGATGTGGGCTACAGTTTGCACTGAATATTTTCAAAAAATGACAGCTAGAATGTCAAATGTCAGCAAAGCTGTTAGTGGTTTCTTTGTTAACTGTAAGGTTTAATTTAGTAAAAGATGACATTGTACTACACTAACTATAAATTATCATTAATATAAGGACACAATCTAATTGTTCTAAACCACTATAATAATGGAGCTAGTGTCGTATCGTTGAGGAGGGTGAGAAGGAGGGCATCATTGTGGTGTATATACAAAAGCTAGTGTCTAAGTAGGCAGCATTCTTACTCGCTTTGGAAATTGTTTGTGTTTTATCGATTCTAATTCCGATTCTGCTTATCGATTCCAGTTCTTATCAATTCCAATTTTCAATTCCAATATGGTGAAATGCTTCAGGTTTATAAGGCAGGCTTGTACTAGGACACACTTCTATCAACAGAAGCAAATTGGAGTGAGGTCTCGGTGTTATAACAAAAGTCTAGGATCCCATTATACTTGATTAGAGATTATAAATTAAAGTCAATCTTATCAGTCAGGAATGTAAATGGAGAGTTATAAAGGATAGGATATAGCTGTGTTTAACAGGTAGCATACCTGTCAGATGAAATAAACCTCCAATCAGCCGCTGATGGACGGCGAATTTAACACCAGCAAACCACGTCTTTGTGAGTGATGAAGCTTATTCGGTTCATTTTTGTTGATGGTAGTAAAACTGATCTTCAGTGTCGTTGCTCTTCAGTCGAGTTGTAAGTCCATTAAGAGCCCACATTTGATTTAAAGAAGTGACTTTGTTTCACTTTTCCAGCGCTTCCAAATCCTTAAGGTGACAAACCTTTGGCTCATTGGAAGTATCAGGCTGGACATTGATAGCTTTTCCTTCCAAATTTAAGTCTTTTACTTGTGTAACTTTGATGCTTTTTTAGGGCTGGCGTTGTTGCTAGGTTACATTTGTATGTCATGAAGTAATACAGCATCAGTCAGAAACATTCCTGGAATGTCTGTCAGATAATCAGATTGCGGGGTCGGAACCAACTGTGGTATAATTTACCTTGGCTGCTAGCATTGTGTCAGCACTTCAGCACTGTGGATTCTTAGCTTTGTGTTTTTATTGCTATTTGAAGAGCTTTTGCTATGAGAATTAGAATAACTTGCAATTGAAAATGGCTTTGGCACTCCTAGCGCCACTTGCCACAGAGCTCCCATTTTGCGTGTGTTTCATCATGGGATTGCCTCAGCAGCCTTAAGTAAAGCTTCCTTAAAATTCAGCCAAAGTAAGGTATCTTAGTAGGCAGCATTTTTAAGGTATCTAAGAAATATATGTATAAAGGCATCACTGCATGTACAGTGGGGCAAGTATTTAGTCAGCCACTGATTGTGCAAGTTATCCTACTTAGCAAGATGAGAGAGGTCTGTAATTTTCATCATAGGTACACTTCAACTATGAGAGACAAAATGAGAAAAAAAAATCGAGGAAATCATATTGTTGGATTTTTAAAGAATTTAATTGTAAATCATGCTGGAAAATAAGTATTTGGTCTCCCACAAACAAGCAAGATTTCTGGCTCTCACAGACCTGTAACTCTTCTGTCCTCCACTCGTTACCTGTATTAATGGCACCTGTTTGACCTTGTTATCTGTATAAAAGACATCTGTCCACAGCGTCAGACAGTCAGACTCCAAACTCAACCATGGCAAAGACCAAAGAACTGTTGAAGGACACCAGGAAGAAAACTGTAGACCTGCATGAGGCTGGGAAGAGTGAATCTACAATAGGCAAGCAGGTTGGTGTGAATAAATCAACTGTAAGAAAATGGAAGACATACAAGACCACTGATAATCTCCCTTGATCTGGGGCTCCACGCAAGATCTCATCCCGTGGGGTCAAAATGATCATGAGAACGGTGAGCAAAAATCCCAGAACTACACGGAGGGACCTGATGAATGACCTGCAGAGAGCTGGGACCAAAGTAACAAGGGCTATCATCAGTAACACACTATGCCGAGAGGGACTCAGATCCTGAAGTGCCATGCGTGTCCCCCTGCTTAAGCCATTACATGTCCAGACCCGTCTGAAGTTTGCCAGAGAGCATATGGATGATCCAGAAGAGGATTGGGAGAATACAATGTGGTCAGATGAAACCAAAATAGTAGCCGGAGCCTATTACACATTAACACTTACGGTAACCTACAGTTGGCAAAAATCATTAACACAAAGCTCATTTTATAATGAAGTGTTAAAAAATCTCATGTCATTGAGTTAGAAATGGATTGAAAGTGAAAAGCAAAAGCAAAACACTTACTCTATTGGTGAACCCTAAGCTAAGTGTGTGTTAAGCTAACTACAGCCTGTGTTCTGGAGGATTAAGGCCCAGCTTGCCATTTGGTTGGCTCTTATATCTAATCTTTTTATGACTTTTGGTGTGTGTGTGTGTGTATGTGTGTGTATATATATATATATATATATATACACACACACACACACACACACACACACACACACACACACACACACACACACTGGGGAGGAAATATTTCTTTTATCTACTTGCTCACTGACAGTTGCTCAAGTGAACAGTCTATAATTTTAATGGTAAGTTTACTTTAACAGTGAGAGATAGAATATCGAAAAGAAAATCCAGAAAATTACATTATATAAAATATATAAATTGATTTGCATTTCACTAAGTGAAATAAGTATTTGATTCCCTAGCAAAACAAGACTTAGTACTTAGTGCCAAAACCGTTGTTGGCAAGCACAGAGATCAGGTACTTCTTGTGGTCGATGACCAGATTTGCGCACATATCAGGAGGAATTTTGGTCCACTCCTCTGTGCAGATCATCTCTAAAGCATTAAGGTTTTGAGGCTGTCGCTTGGCAACTCGAAGCTTCAGCCCCTTCCACAGGTTTTCTATGGGATTAAGGTCTGGAGACTGGCTAGACCACTCCATGACCTTAATGTGATTCTTCTTGAGCCACTCCTTTGTTGCCTTTGTTGTTTTGGGTCACTGTCATGCTGGAAGACCCTTCCACGACCCATTTTCAGTATCCTGGCAGAGGGAAGGAGGTTTTCACTTAGGATTTTACGGTATATGGCCTCGTCCATCCTCTCGTCGGTGCGATGAAGTTGTCCTGTGCCCTTAGCAGAGAAACACCCCCAAAGCATAATGTTTCCACCTCCATGCTTGACAGTGAGGATGGTGTTCTTGGGGCCAGCATTTCTCTTTCTCCAAACACGGCGAGTTGAGTTGATGCCAAAGAGCTCGATTTTGGTTTCATCTGACCACAGCACCTTCTCCCAAGCACTTTCTGAGTCATTCAGGTGTTCATTGGCAAACGTCAGGCGGGCCTGCACAGGTGACTTCATGAGCAGGGGGACCTTGCGGGCACTGTAGGATTTTAATTCATTACGGCGTAGTGTGTTTACCAATGGTTTTCTTGGTGCCAGCTGTCTTAGGATCATTAACAAGCTCCTCCCATGTAGTTGTAGGCTGATTTCTCACTTTTCTCATGATCATTGATACCCCACGAGGTGAGATCTTGCATGGAGCCCCAGACCGAAGTTGATGGTCATTTTGTGTTTCTTCCATTTTCGAACAATTGCACCAACAGTTGTCTCCTTCTCACTCCTCACCCATGGTTTTGTAGCCCATTCCGGCCTTGTGCAGTGTCTACAATTTTGTCCCTGACATCCTTAGGCAGCTCTTAGGTCTTGCCCATGGTGGAGAGGTTGGAGGATTGATTGATTCTGTGGACAGATGTCTTTTATACAGGTGAGAAGTTGAGACAGGTGTCTTTAATGCGGGTGAGGAGTTGAAATTGGGAGTATCTAACCGGTTTGTGGGAGCCAGGATTCTTAATGGTTGTTAGGGGATCAAATACTTATTTCACTCAGTGAAATGCAAATCAGTTTATAGATTTTATATAATGTGATTTTCTGAATGTTCTTTTCAATATTCTATCTCTCATATATAAAATATGACTCCAAAGGTCCTAAAAGGGTTAGTTATAAGAGCCAACCAAAAGGCAAGCTGGGACCCAGAACACAGGCTGCAGTACATACACTTAGCTTAGAGTTCACCAATAGAGTAAGTGTTTTGTTTTTACTTTTCACTATATATATATATACACTTACACACACACATATATATACAGTGTATCACAAAAGTGAGTACACCCCTCACATTTCTGCAGATATTTAAGTATATATTTTCATGGGACAACACTGACAAAATGGTGCTTTGACACAATGAAAAGTAGTCAGTGTAAATTTATTCTTCCCTCAAAATAACTCAATATACAGCCATTAATTTCTAAACCACCGGCAACAAAAGTGAGTTCACCCCTAAGAGACTACACCTTTAAATGTCCAAATTGAGCACTGCTTGTCATTTTCCCTCCAAAATGTCATGTGATTTGTTAGAGCTACTAGGTCTCAGGTGTGCATAGGTAGCAGTTGTGTTCAATTTTGTAGTACAGCTCTCACACTCTCTCATACTGGTCACTGAAAGTTCCAACATGGCACCTCATGGCAAAAAAGTCTCTGAGAATCTTTTAAAAGAACGAATTGTTGCGCTACATGAAGATGGCCAAGGCTACAAGAAGATTGCCAACACCCTCAAACTGAGCTGCAGCACAGTGGCCAAGATCATCCAGCGTTTTAAAAGTCCACTAAGAACAGACAGTCGTCCAAAGAAGCTGAGTGCACGTGCTCAGCGTCACATCCAAATGCTGTCTGTGAAAGATAGGCGCAGGAGTGCCATCAGCATTGCTGCAGAGATTGAAGAGGTGGGGGGTCAGCCTGTCAGTGTTCAGACCATACGCCACACACTACATCAAATTGGTCTGCATGGCTGTCACCCCAGAAGGAAGACTCTTCTGAGGTCTGTACAAAAGAAAGCCCGCAAACAGTTTGCTGAAGACATGTCAACAAAGGACATGGATTACTGGAAACATGTCCTATGGTCTGATGAGACCAAGATTCATTTGTTTGGTTCAGATGGTCTGAAGCATGTGTGGCAGTAATCAGGTGAGGAGTACAAAGATAAGTGTGTCATGCCTACAGTCAAGCATGGTGGTGGGAATGCCATGGTCTGGGGCTGCATGAGTGCAGCAGGTGTTGGGGAGCTACATTTCATTGAAGGACACATGAACTCCAATATGTACTGTGAAATACTGCTCTGGCATGATCCCCTCACTCCGGAAACTGGGTCGCAGCGCAGTATTCCAGCATGAAAATGACCTCAAACACACCTCTAAGATGACCACTGCTTTATTGAAGAGGCTGAGGGTAAAGGTGATGGACTGGTCAAACATGTCTCCAGACCTAAACCCACAGAACATCTTTGAGGCATCCTCAAGTGGAAGATGGAGGAGCACAAAGTCTCAAATATCTGCCAGCTCCGTGATGTCGTCATGGACAAGTGGAAAAGCATTCCAGTGGCAACCTGTGAAGCTCTGGTAAACTCCATGCCCAGGAGAGTTAAGGCAGTTCTGGAAAATAATGGTGGCCACACAAAATACTGACACTTCAGGAACTTTCACTAAGGGGTGTACTCACTTTTGTTGCCGGTGTTTTAGACATTAATGGCTGTATATTGAGTTATTTTGAGGGAAGAATGAATTTACACTGTTATATAAGCTGCACCAAAGCACCATTTTGTATATATATATGCTGTCACGTACCGGGCTAGGGTTGGGACTGCAGATTTAAAGGAAAGGGTAAAAGGGAGAAACAAGTCACACATCTCGTCACCGAACACGAACACACCAAACACAAACACAGACAACCAGCATCCATGCGTAAACCAAAAAACAGAGTACAAGCACAGTTCGGTAACCAAAATACAAACACCAAAAATTCCTAAACAAACCAGGAGAAACACGCAAGACGAGCACGAAGCCCCTGAACACTCACGCCATACCTGTTCAAATGCAAAGCGCGTCACAAGGTGACGTCATTAACCTCTGACGCTTAGGTCAGCTGACCCCACTCACGTGACAACCGGCCAAAATCCCAACAGACACTGATTACAGCAGATCAGTATTCATAAACTTCTGTTAATCCCTGCATCAAAGCAGCATTAAGGACTAGCACTGTTCCAGTCTGAGCCAACATCCTTTCTAATGTTTGGCAAATATTACATACATTTTTAAAGCACATTTTTAATAATATTTAGGGATTATGGACATTATAAGAACCACACACACATTGCATCTCAACCCCTAGCATTTTACAGGTGCATCCCTACATGTCACTCACCCCCATGTTTTTCTCTATTTTTATTTTTTATAATTCACAATTCTATCAAGAGTCTGGAGCACTTGGAAACACTGCTTGTGGTATAAAGATTAAAACCTTACAAACTGAATTACAGTGTGCGTGCGTGTGTATGTGTGTGCTTTGTAATCATTTTGAAGGGAATTTCTGACTGGATTTAGAGAAAAACTGAACTTAATAAAAATGAATCAAAATGTGATGGTATAAATAATCCCTTTATTACAAAGATGGGTTCAAATGAATTAAATTAATTAAACAAATTGATATTTTACAGTGTTTAAATTGCTAATGAAATTAAAGTGAGATTGTGGTTAGGCCGTATGGGTAATGTGTTGATGAGCTGCAAGTTTGGAATTAGATTTCTTTTAACATAAATTCGACTGCTGTACAGTGCTGCAGGAACAGAGTGTTTTCAGCTCATATTGAGGGCCACTACCTGTCTGTTCATGTATTGTAGTTGTTGTCATGGAGATGGGGCCATGGTCAAGGAAGGTGGGTAGGGGTTTCATTGTGTAGTACCCTACAACTGAAAACTTACTGCTACACACTATATATCAAAAGTAATAAGACAACCAGGTGAATATGCCAAATTCAGGCAGTTCTGACATATTAGGTAGCAAGGCATATCTAATAAAGTGGCTGATGAGCGTGCGTGCGTGTGCGTGTGCGTGTGTGTTGGGGGGGGGGGCATTTTTATAGTGTTGTAGGTGCAGATGGAGCATTAATTAGCTACAGTAATCCTTATGTCAGTGGGCACACACACATACATACATGCATAAAGTACTGTGAAAAAGTCTTGGGTATTCTATATTTTCAGTTTATATTCTTCTTATTATTGTTTACATTTTAGTCGTCACTGCACTTTGTCGTTCTACAGACTGTAGTCTATATGTTTCTCTACACAATTTGTTAGTCCCCTTTAGTCTTCTGTAATGGTCAGGACCACCACAGACCAGGTATTATTTGGATGGTGGATCATTCTCAGCACTGTAGTGGCACTGCTGTGGTGTTACTGTTCAGTTGTGTGTTAGTGTGTGTTGCATTGATGTAAGTGAATCAGACACAACAGTGCTGCTGGAGTTTTAAACCACCTCAGTGTCACTTCTGGATTAGAGGATGCCTAACACAAACTGCACAACAACAGATGAGCTACTGTCTCTGACTAAATCTACAATATGGAGAAATAAGGTGAATGTTTGCAATAAAGTGAACAGTGAGTGAACAGTGTTTAAAACTCCAGCAGCACTGTTGTGTCTGATCTAAGGTACCAAGTCAACAGATACTAACAAATCACCACCACACCAGTGTCACTGCAGTGCTGAGTTAAATAGAGAATAAACAGAATATAAACTGAAAAATATAGCATGCCTAAATGTACTTTTGCACAGTACTATACTTCTATCGTCTTTAAATGGTTACATGTTCGGCTTCCTGTTCCACTGGTTCATAAATGTAAGGCCAGACAAACACAGAATCAAATGTGAAACACCATTGACATTCATACCTCTGACATAAAAAGTACCCTAATGGTAGTTGTGGCTGTTTTTCTTGTATGGATACTTTTGTAGTATTGCTTTAATTATGGAGATCAGCAACAGTTTTTCGTTTTGTATGTTTAGTCCCCCTTGAACATCCCACTTGTGATTTTTTCACCACCTTGTTGGATTAGTAAGTGTGTTCATGCTTATACTCTACATACCCACAAGTATGCACCCGAACTTCGCATTATATTTAGGTAAAGTGTTATTCAATTTATTCCCTTTTTGCTGCAGTAACATCAACATCTGCTCTAAACTAGGCTTTAAACTAGATTTTAAACTAGATGTTGTAGCAATACTCTGAGTATTGGATGGCATTCAGTCTCAAAAGTATGAGGGGTTCAGGCACAGACATTAAGGAATAAGACCTGTCTCCAAATTGTGTTGGATAGGGTTGAGTGGATATCTCTTGGAGGCATCCTCTAACCACTTGCACCACGGTGCCGTCCCCAAAACATTTAAATTCCATGTGTTAAGACATTAATTATACCACAGTTAGTTCCGACACCGCAATCTGATTGGCTGAGAGACTTTCTTGCCTTGACATTATTGCACAATAACAATACTCTGACCGAAGCCGTAGAAGCATTACTTAGCTACTTGAACACGTAACCTAGCAACCATGCCCGCCCTAAAAAGCAGCAAAGTTATTATCACACAAGTAAAACGCTGCCGAAATGAAAGCTATAATTATTTTATTAATTCTATTTGTTTTGAAAACGATTTATATTTGGAAGATGACTATATTAATGACCAACCTGAGCCAATGGTTTGTCACATTTAGGATTTGGAAAAGTGGAAAAGTGAAACAAAGTCACTACTTTAAATCAAGCGTCCCAGGCTCCTGATAGATTCACAGCTCAACTGAAGTGCAACGACACTGATGATCAGTTTTACTAGCATCAGCAAAAATGAACTGAATCAGCTTCATCACTCAAAAAGACGTTGTATGCTGGTGTTAAACTCACGTCTTTCATTAAACACCATCAGCAGTTGATCGGAGGCTCATTCATCTGACAGGAATCTGTTGAGTCCAGCTCTTAACCCACCAAAGCTGTTGATGCCCTATAACTCTGCTGTTACATTTCCGACTGATAATATTAACATTAAGGGCTTCATCTTCCAAATATATAATCACTAATCAAATGGGACTTTGGTTATAACATTGGGATCTCACTCAGACTTGCTTCTGTCGGTAGAATTGCATGTCCTAGTAACAGCCTGCATTATAAACCCGACCCATTTTTATTTGCTGACTGTAAATAAACTTTCTTTTTAATTCATTAAAACTTACCAATCGATATATTTGTGTTTACTATCTGTATAATAAACAGTCATTGAGAAATTCTGTTCCTGGACTCTTATGACTGAAGGGTATAATTTGATGATGTTTTAGCAGTGGGGTAACGACAGAATGGAACTATTTTACCTCGTGGAATGTTGATAAACAAATAGTTTTTTCTGTCCTTTGTACTTTAAAATCTAACAATAAATGGCGATAACGGAATTGGGATAATTTTAGTAATACGCTCGAGGTCATGCTTTAACGTGAGATATTGGCACAGGTGTACTGATCTTTATCTGACCGCATCACAACCATGACAATATCTGACGTAAAAGCACTCCCTCTCGTGTATTAATGCTTAATCATATACAGTGGTGCTTGAAAGTTTGTGAACTCTTTAGAATTTTCTACATTTCTGCATAAATATGACCTAAAACATCATCAGATTTCACACAAGTCCTAGAAGTAGATCAAGAGAACCCAGTTAAACAAATGAGACAAAAAAATATATATTTGGTAATTTTCTTGTTGAGGAAAATGATTCAGTATTACATATTAGTGAGTGGCAAAAGTATGTGAACCTTTGCTTTCAGTATCTGGTGTGACCCCCCTGTGCAGCAATAACTGCAACTAAACGTTTCCTGTAACTGTTGATCAGTCCTGCACACCGGCTTGGAGGAATTTTATCCCATTCCTCCGTACAGAACAGCTTCAACTCTGGGATGTTGGTGGGTTTCCTCACATTAACTGCTCGCTTCAGGTTCTTCCACAACATTTCGATTGGATTAAGGTCAGGACTTTGACTTGGCCATTCCAAAACATTAACTTTATTCTTCTTTAACCATTTTTTTGGTGGAACAGAAGATTTGTCAGCTGAGGTCCTGTGAAAATGGTATGAATTCAGCAAAGTGAAGAAATGTTTCACCCACCACCAGATGTTCTATGGATTTCCTTATCCAGCTAAACTGCATTGCTTTCATAAGAGGAGGTTTGTTTAGTTTTGGCACCTACAGCCACAAGAGTTCTTGGACAGCATCAACAAGTAGCCTACAAGTAAACAACTAGCATGCTGGTCAGTTGGTGTTCGGCTGTTTCACATCTTAAGAGGTAATAACTTTATCCAGACCTTGTTAATTTGAAGGCATAATGGAACATGATTATAAGCTTTTGCTGCCTAAAGTACTGTCTGAATATAGATGGGTTCTTAAGTTTCAAAAGCCTTTGGCATGAGGCACAGCTTTGGTTAGAATATACACTATAGTTTATTTATATAGTGAAAAATGCTGTTTTCATTTCAATTTTTTTGTTTGTTTGTTTTTACACTGGATTACACAGGGACTGTTTTAGCCTAGCGGTAAAGGTACTGGACTATGGACCTAAAGGTCCCTGGTTCAAATCCCACCTCTGTCAAGCTGCCACTGTTGGGCCCTTGAGCAAGGCCCTTAACCCACAATTGCTTGGATTGTAAGATTGTATCAATTGTATGTCGCTCTGGATAAGGGCGTCTGCTAAATGCTGTAAATGTAAATGATTAAAAGAGGCTTTGTTAAAGCTACAGTTGGGCAAAAAAGTATTTAGTCAGCCACTGATTGTGCAAGTTCTCCTAGTTAGAAAGATGAGAGAGGTCTGTAATTTTCATCATAGGTACACTTCAACTATGAGAGACAAAATGAGAAAAAAAAATCCAATATTTTTCATTTTTAGGCTTGCTCAATTTGAGATTGGACGTAGTTATTAGGAGATAATCTAAACCTGTAAAGTTGCTTTGAGACAATGCTCCATTGTAAAAAGCGCTATATAAATAAATCTGACTTGACTTGACTTGACTTAATGAATTTAATTGTAAATCATGGTGGAAAAATAAAAAAAGTCAAACGTTTCCTGTAAGTCTTCACCAGGTTTGCACACACTGTAGCTGTTATTTTGGCCCATTCCTCCATGCAGATCTCCTCTAGAGCAGTGATGCTTTGGGGCTGTCGCTGGGCAACATGGACATTCAACTCCCTCCACAAATTTTCTATGGGGTTGAGGTCTGGAGACTGGCTAGGCCACTCCAAGACCTTGAAATTCTTTTTGCCTATGTTGCCCGAGTGGTGTTTTTGAGATCATTGTCATGCTGGAAGACCCAGCTACATTCCATCTTCAATGCTCTCACTGATGGAAGGAGGTTTTGGCTTAAAATCTTATGATACATGGCCTCGTTCATTCTTCCCTTAACACGGATCAGTCGTCCTGTCCCCTCTGCAGATAAACAGCCCCAAAACATGACGTTTCCACCTCCATGCTTCACAGTAGGTATGGTGTTCTTGGGATGCAACTCAGAAAAGGGGGGGAAAAAGAAAAGAAAAGGGGAGAAAGGGAGGAAAACGAGAAAGGGGAATATCAAGAAATGGAGCAACACTGTCACCAGCTTTAAAACGCTCAACGCACTTGCGTTCAGCAGGCCCTTTTCATGCTGAAGCGCTTTCGTTGGTCATTGACTCTATTTATCTCTTTTCCTCCGACATCCTTTCCTCCCTTCTTCTTTTATTCCCCTCCCTCACAGCCAAGAACTTCTCAATTTCACCTATCTCTCTCCCCAACAACACTGGCTTCTTAACACCTATATATGTTTTACTTTTCTCCTTTCTTTTCTTTCTTTCCTTTTTCCACTATCATTTTCCTTCCTGGTGGGGTTTTTTTTGGCGTTTCGTCGTAAACTCGCTCCCTAGAGTCATGACCAAACCGACAGCGCTTTCCGCATGAAAAGCCGCTGCAACGACGTCTGCTTTGAGGCGCTTATAAAGCGTGGTGGCACAGCTGCTGTCATGAGCGTGACGTTCACCGGGCGCGGGAACGGCACTGAGCCCTGGTAGCGTTGCGTGCAGTGCACGCGCAATTTTTCAGAACGGTCGTGCAGGGCGCTCGGCTGCTCCCCTGCATGGATAATGTCTGATGTGCCTGCCGTTTACAGTATATGGACGTTACAGAATACCGCCACACTTTTGTCTGGATTTCAGACATACCCTTTTTTAAAGGAGAGGATAGAAAATATCCTTATTTACACATGCTTTTGGTTAGACAAATAGATTTTTGTTGATCTAGGATGTTGGGTGCTGTCTTCTTGCCTCTCATGTACAGACACTCAAGTTTGTTGGTTGCTTAGGAGGTGGATTGCAGATGTCTCATACGATCCCTCTTCGCTGTTACCTTCTGGTTCTTTCCTCTCTGGCTATGGTGTTATACTTAGTGCTGCCAGAGTCTCATACTATACTCGCACAAATATGTTCTGTAAGTAGACTGTATTCATAATACTAACTACATATTCTGTTTCCTCAGAATTCTTCCAGTACCAGTTCCAGGTCCACTCAAGCTGTTCTACATTATTAGTTCCAATCCTCATAGCGTTACAACATCAGAGGGCAGTAACAGCCGAGCTTGTCATGCCACCAAAACATTCCCACTGAGCATGCGAGAAACTAGATTACGTTTCAAGGCTGTGCCACATGCTGTGCTGCTAGGGTCATTGCATTCAAAACAGAAGGCATTCTTGGGTAATATAATTTCCGCTCAGTTTAGGGTGTAATTCTGTGATGCAAACATTTGTTCTGTTTCTAAACAGCAAAGAGAATCCTACAGAATGAAGATCAAGCATAATATTAAACATTCATCTTGTTCCCTGAAATAATTACTTATTTAAGACAAGAACATTGATGTAGTCATTATTGCATTTTTTTTTTTTTTTTTTTTTCATTTTTCATTACAGGAAATTTTAATTCCTAATACCAGGAGTCCATGACACGCCTCATGCTCATGAACCTCATGCCACTGTAGTAGTCTCTGAAGTTCCTGTACTCTCCAGGCCTGAAGTACCACATCCTGCCTCTGTAGTGAGGAAACTCGTACATGAGCCAGTGGCCGTCCATCACGTTACAGGACATGCAGCCGTTGGACCAGTGGTAACGATCCATGAAGGAATCACAGTCGTCCATCTCCTCATGCATCACCTTGACCCATGAAGTCTCCCCCTCTCAAATAAAAAGCCAGATGCCTCATGCTTACGAACTCATCTCCACTGGGTTACTGCGCAGTATCATCCTTGATGTTGTCAGCTATCATGTACTATCCTGCACCTCTAGGGCTAATGTATCTACGCGTACGCCGATACCTACCCTTCGATCGTCACACTTTCATCTGTAGCTCGCTCACCTTCTAGTGCTAGCACCCGTACTCTTGTGCCCTTGATGCCTAGAGGTGCCGGGAGGCCTGCGATGGAGCTATATCACTGCTGCTCTGTGCGCCCGTTACGGCTGTGATTGCACCTCTTTCATCCCTACATTATTCGTATTTCGTCATGGCTTGCCCGGCCCCTTATGGTGGGCAAAAAAAAGAGGTCCATAAAACGCGACAGCGACCTTGCGCTGGTGATTATGATGACTCGACTTTAGATTCTCTGACCAGAAATAAACGCGTCCTTGACAGCTGCTCCTTCAAAAGGACATATATTAACTGCCTCCACGCACGGTTCATGTAACGACAGGCACTATAAGAAGCTTCCGTGGAAAGGTGGAACCCCCTAGGGACTCACATTGTTCAGCTCTCGAAACTTACATTTCACCCAACACCCTGGCATGTTGCACATCCTTACTGATCTTTAGAGAGGGATTTTCACCCACGTCTAGTGAGGAAACTCGTACATGAGCCAGTGGCCGTCCATCACGTTACAGGACATGCAGCCGTTGGACCAGTGGTAACGATCCATGAAGGAATCACAGTCGTCCATCATCTCATGCATCTGCCCCATGAAGTTCTCCCTCTCATAGAGCCTCATTCTGTACGATCCTCTCCACTGTTTAGGAGTAAATCACTTGTGAGTCACTTATCAGGTATAGAATATTATGACATACGATATACATGACATTCATCGTACCATAGGGACAAAGCGGCAGGATCTGATCCAGTTGTTCATGTTCCAGCCCCACATGTTATGGTAGTCGCTGTACTCGCCCCTCCTCATGAAATACTGGTTTCCCATGTAGTTGGCCTGGTCGTACACCATCCAGCAGCCGCTCTCCACCCTGCACGAGTGGCAGCGGCTCATGTACGAGTGCATATCGGAACAATCACCGGTGCACTCATAAGAGCGCCCCATGAAGTTCCTGTCCTCATAGAAGATCACCTGTTTGGAAAGAATGTGTATTTCAAATAGTCAAGCAAAAATGCCAGAGGCATTGAACATTTTTTACTGTTTCCCTTTTACAAATTAATAACTGATGTTATTTTACATAAGATAAACTTTTAATTTATGATCATTACCTTGCCCATGGTCATGTTGGCTGCTTTGGTTTACTCAAGCTGTTTCCTCCTAGTGAACTGAAATCCTGTCTGGTTTAACCCCTGCATTTATACCTGACCAGACTCAAAGAACATTATCCAAACTCCTGACTAAGGGAAACAGCACAGAGGCCAATAGAGAGCTGGGGACCCTTTTTCTGCATTGACATGTGGCTTGTTCTCCAGAAGTCTTTACAATGGTTTGTGCCAAAACAATACACATTCAACTTTCTGGTGTCATCACGTCTTTTAAAACTCCTACTAGACATTTTTTGAATGTTTCTATTGTTAATTTAGACAGTATTTTTCTGCATTATCTTTTTTGTGTTAAGAAGCTTTACAAGCATCTATGCCCACATCCCCAACTGAGCAAGCTTTGAGTTACAGTAAAAAGGAAAAATGTCCAATGTGATGCGGAAGAAACCTTGGGAGAACCAAGACTCAAAAAGGGACCCATAATTAAAATTCAGATTTCGAACATCGGCACCCTAAATAAAACTCTCAACGGTGTGAGCATCCAGTCCAGTCGGTGGCGATAATGCACCAATAGGGAATGAGAGTCACCATAAAACCCAAAAGAAAAATGGTGCAGTCATAGGCATATTATGTATATTATATTATTTTATTATTATTATATTATGTATTTATATCATATCAGTTCATGGGTGTGATTTCAGACACACTCTCAGTTTCACTTGATTTTCACTTATTTCATGTCTTTATTGATTTTATGCATTGTATTACATTCCTTTGCTTTATTCATGCTTTTAATCAAATACAAGCATAAAAAACAATCATTTAGGGGTCGGGAATGGATTCATCCTATTTACATCATTTCTTATGGGGAAATTTGCTTCAGAGTTTGAACAAATCAGAGTTCAAACAGCCTTCTGGAACCAATTAAGTTCAATTTCTGAGGTGCCACTGTATCATGATCTGTAGTGTAAAATACTACAGTTAAATCTAATAGACCAAGCTACAGCTAACGTTAAAATGAGATTTTAAACCAGTCTAAAATTAGACAGCAATAACCTGTTTTCAGAAAAGACTTATTTTGTTAAATGAGGCTTGAATAACCTTTCATCACTACCTGCAAAGAGCATAGGGCAGGATTCAGCAGTTCGCCAGATCCCTTTAATCATATCACGTTTGTTGGTTGGTTTATGTTGATTGCTCTATATCTAACAGATTTTCATTGACACGAAAAGTATTGGACACACAAAATGATTTGTATAAAATATTGCGTTCCTTTCAACAGAAAAGACAGGCTGCTCCATCACAGACAGGTCAAGTAATCATGTTATGTGGGACAGACTTGGCCTGCAGGCACCTATTCACCACTTAATCAACCAGCTCTTATTCAAATGGTTCTCTTTTTAAGATGCTTTAGCCCCTCCAGGCAGGCATTCAGATCAGTTCTTCCAGCAGCTGACCAGAGCAGATGTCTTTCCAGGCCAGAATAAATGCCATGAGATCCCAGAAACATGAAGGTGCCTTTTAAGGATTACATGATCATTGCAAAATGTGCATAAACGCAATGCTGTGTGAAGAGCTGACCATTGACAAATTCCCAGTCTCTGACCATGGACATATAAAAATACAGGTATAGCACATATCGTGTGTGCGTCATATTTCATCTTTGGCTCAAATAATCTTGTCAAGGCTAAAATCATCAACAAAAAGTTAAAGTAATGATTGAAAGATGTCTGACATATCTAGTGCCCTTTCACAAGCAGTAATACATGGGAGACTCATCATTTTGTAAAGCTTACAGCAGCCTGTGGATTAGAAAGTTTTGTTACCTCAAAGGTGATTACCCTTGTCTAGTAATACAGATATTAATATATCTCAGTAACAACTAAGTACATCTACTTAGTTTGTACCATGTACCAGTTTCTAATATATCATTAAACACTGGTCTGGGGATAAAGTCAGTCAACCAGCAACCTCAAACCCCCAGAGTTGGATTAAACCATTATCAGATTGAGCACAGTGGCTCAATTATTAATTATGGCAGGAAAGCTAAATTTGCTTCCGGCAAAACATCTCAGAAGCTGTATTGCTGAGGTGGCAAGCAGAAATGATTCATACACCTTCGTAATTTCAAGGCTGAACATGAGTCATTACACATGTAGAAAGAACACGAGGGAGCTCCTGAGATCCTGGGGTTGTCATTCTGGTTAAGATGGTATTTCCTTTCAAGCAAATCATACTGGAAGATTATTGTTAGTAAGGATGTTTTCCTGATTAAAAACCCTTCCGCTAGCTCAACATCACTTCCTTACTGTGAAAAAATCGGCTTTCATTACTGAAGATCCACATGGATGAAGGCAGAAAGTTTGGATCCGCTCATTATTTCACCGTTAGAGTCTGAAAACTATTAGAAAGTTCCCTCAACCCTATGTTTATCAGAGATGTCCAGTTTTGCTCCACTTACTGCATTTCTTCAGGGACCAATAGGCCTTTTGTTATAAAACATGTTCCTGCTTGCTTCCACCAGTTACTCTAGTGACACAGCAGTCATGGTAGCGTTCTGGACTTGCGTTCAGGTCTCAGCACTGCCAAGTTGCCAATACTGGGTCCTTGTGCAAGGCTCTTGACCCTTAATTACTTGGATTTGGAGCTTGCGTCAGTTGTCAGTCATGCTATATATGGGCTATAATTAATTCTGCAAATGTAATTGCCTTTAAAACACCAATATCATGATTGTAATCAATATCTGTGGTGTTCAGCAATGAGAACACTGCAAATATAGTGCTGATGTGTTGTATACTGTACTGCACATTCCCCAGTAAGTTGTTTCTGTGCCCACTAAAATTACAAAGGTAAAAAGCCAATTTTATCATAGATTGCTGAGCAAGACTACAAGAACTGGCACTACATTTCCCATAATGCCTGAGCTTCTTTCCAAAAGCTTGAAAGCTCTCAGTCAGAGCCAGTTTATTTCGGTTCAGACATCCACAAATACTTAAAAGAATGATAGCTCATAGCTCTATGTTTAGTTCATGCAATTAGTCTTTAGTTTAAATTTATTCTTCATGTCTTATCTATGACATTAACGCCCACTTGTGTTAAATCACTTCATCTATATAGTGTTCAAATAGGTTATATTTGAACAGTTATTATGCACAGTTATTTATTATTGTGCCTATGACTGACTGACTCAATTGTAAATCACATTAAGCTCTTCTGCTAAATGCTGTAAATGTAATGTGTAAATATGTATGAGTATCTGATTTCTCATGGCTTAGCAGACATTAAATATAGCAAGTTTGGAAAAATGTACCTATTTGGAAAGCAAGTCATGCAGCACCGTATTTGTCCAACTGGAATGAAGATGAATTCAGCAAGCGAGAATTAGAGTCAACCCTAAAATAATCTGTTTATGATTAGAACTTGTCAGCTTTAACTAATGCCCTCTTTGGAACGGTGTTGGAATGTTATATTCTCCTGTTTAATGTAACAAGTATTTGTGTGTACTAAGAAGCAGTTTGTTCAGTGAAATAATTCCTCTTGTTCTTCTGTTTGGATCTCCAAAATTGTGGTCAAACATTTACACTGTGGGGATATCATTGTTTATAGAATCCAGAGTGTGGCATTCGATTTTAAGGAGTTACCAGACATCACTGGCATTTAATGCCTTTATATCTTTTAGCAATTTATCTTAGATTAAGCTCCTTTGGAACTGTGGAGTCTGTGCATTTACTGGATGTTTGTTTCTAAAATATCCGGTTTGCTTCATGTAATATTTACTCTCTTAAAATTGATTGTGGCCACTGGTTATAGATATTTAAAGCACAGTATTTAAAAATGATCACATAAAACAAGCATTACAATGACTGAACCTTTGGGAGAATTGTGGGATTTGAAACAGACAAACTGTTGATATTGATATTCATATTCAATATCAGCAATTGTGTGGGTCATTTATGGGATTACCAATTCAGCATTCAAGCAAGTGCTGGGTGGTATGACTTCAAATGAATATCAGTATAATTGATGATCAATATAATTAATTCATCTATGCCACCCAAGGAGGTTGGGTCCCTTTTTGAGTCTTGGTCCTCCCAAGGTTTCTTCCTATAACACTCAGGGAGTTTTTTCTTGCCACTGTCGCCCTAGGCTTGCTCAATTTGGGATTGGACGTAGTTATTAGGAGATAATCTAAACTTGTAAAGTTGCTTTGAGACAATGCTCCATTGTAAAATGCGCTATATAAATAGATCTGAGTTGACTTGACTTGACTAATTTATCCTGATTACGATTACTGAATGATTATTTGTTTATTATGATTATATGTTTTATTTTTTGGAGGTTGGTTTTTCCCCTCATAGTTCGCTGACAGGGTTTGTACTGTAATGATGCTCAACTATTAAAACTGGGATATTTTTTCTAATGAAAGTGTGTGTATTATTGTGATTTTCAAATAACTGAAGGAAGCATAGACAAACTATTTATTGTTATTTAATGAATATTTTTTCCAATTGAAATAATCCTTCACAATGTAGTACAATATGGCATCAATTATTTCTATCCATCTTCTTGAATTCCTTTCATATCATGTAAAAAAAAGGACTGACAGAATAAAATAAATAAATAATTGCAATAATAGACATGGGCAAGATTACGTCGGTTAGAACTTATGAATGTCGGTTTCGATTAATTTTCAATGAATTGCCCAGCCCTAATTCAAGCTGATTCAACACAGAGTTTTTTTGCAAAGCAATCAATTCTACCAGCTCTAAGTTTCTAAGTTAAGATCCTGTTGCTTCTCTGCAAAAGTGCATTACACCCATAAAAGCTAAACAAACCAATATTGGAGCTATGCAACTAGTTTGATGTCACTGCTACCAGGAATATTCCATGGAGTGACTGGTGAAGGAATTGTGCTGGAAGAAGCCATGAAATGAAAACTGCAGCCTGTATCCTATCCCAAAATGACAACATTTTAATATTTTCAGGTTCAACTCTGTGGTTGTGATTGAGCCATTGATTAAGATTATTCACATGGTGTATTAAAAGGATGTGAGAAAAAGAATCAAGTACGTGACTACTTTTCTTGATTTCATCATGATTTATTTTCAGCTGCATCAATTGCTTTTAATACCAGGAGTCCATGACACGCCTCATGCTCATGAACCTCATGCCACCGTAGTAGTCTCTGAAGCTCCTGTGCTCTCCAGGCCTGAAGTACCACATCCTGCCTCTGTAGTGAGGAAACTCGTACATGAGCCAGTGGCCGTCCATCACGTTACAGGACATGCAGCCGTTGGACCAGTGGTAACGATCCATGAAGGAATCACAGTCGTCCATCATCTCATGCATCTGCCCCATGAAGTTCTCCCTCTCATAGAGCCTCATTCTGTACGATCCTTCCACTGTTTAGGAGTAAATCACTTGTGAGTCACCTATCAGAGATATCTTATGTATTTACCTGATGTTATAATATTATATGAACGATCATCGCACCATAGGGACAAAGCGGCAGGATCTGATCCAGTTGTTCATGTTCCAGCCCCACATGCTATGGTAATCGGCATACTCGCCCCTCCTCATGAAATACTGGTTTCCCATGTAGTTGGCCTGGTCGTACACCATCCAGCAGCCGCTCTCCACCCTGCACGAGTGGCAGCGGCTCATGTACGAGTGCATATCGGAACAATCACCGGTGCACTCATAAGAGCGCCCCATGAAGTTCCTGTCCTCATAGAAGATCACCTGTTTGGGAACAAAAAATTAGTCACAAATTTCAGCCACACAGGTCAATTAAACAAATGTTTGTTCTGTGTTGCTTACCTTGCCCATGGTCATGTTGGCTGCTTTGGTTTGTCCAAGCTGCTTCTCACTGCTGAACTGACATCCTGTGTGCTTTAACCCCTGCATTTATACCTGAACATGACCAAAGAACATGGGACTCCCATTGTGAAAAAAACCCTGACCAAGCAAAACAGTACAGAAGCCCAAAGAGAGCTGAAATGTTTCTATAGTGTATGGTCTCCAGAAGTCTTTAGAATGGTTTGTACTTGTAACACAACTTGTTTTGTTCACAATTTCTTGTAGTCGTGATATTTCTGTTTTTATTACTGTTATTTTTATATGTTAAAAACTGCATCTAAAATAAATTATGTTCTGGTAATGTGGAAGTATATGCAGATTTAACAGCATATATTGTCAGTGTTTTATTATTAGAGCTGAGACATGGCCCATAAACAAAGTGTACAGTGGTTCTTGAAAGTTTGCGAACCCTTTAGAACCCATTGTTACCCTCCTGGAGAGTCCAAACTCTTTGGTTTTGTAACCTTTTCCAGCCTGATGAGCATCAACAACTCTTTTTCTGAGCTTCTCAGAAATCTCCTTTGTTTGTGCCATGATACACTTGAACAGACATGTGTTGTGAATAGCAGACTTTGATAGATCTCTGTTCTTTAAATAAAACAGGGTGCACACTCACACCTGATTGTCATCCCATTGATTGACTGAAAACACCTGACTCTAATTTCACTTTCAAATTAACTGCTGATCGTAGAGGTTCACATACTTTTGCCATTCACTAATATGTAATATCGGATCATTTTCCTCGATAAATAAATGATCAAGTAAAATATTTTTGTCTCATTTGTGTAACTGGGTTCTCTTTATCTACTTTTAGGACTTGTGTGAAAATCTGATGATGTTTTAGTTCATATTTATTAAAAATATAGAAAATTCTAAATAGTTCACAAACTTTAAAGCACAACTTGATGTATGGGTACATACATTTAATAAAGCATATATGTGTTAAACACGGCCAGTGGTTTTTCTTTTTCAAATTCGCACATATCAATGCAAAGACTCCTGACGTCTGGAACAGAACTTCAAATTTGTTAGTTTCAAAATCATCACAAACACAACACAAACATTTCAGCCCTCAGTTCTGTAGCACCAACAACAAAATACAAAAACTCTCAAATAAGTAATTATTCTTGGCAAGACACTTTAAAAGACATAACTATCCAACAAATGAATCATCAATAGCCAATTTTAAACCAAGATCCATGAACAAACAAACCAACTCATTCTCATTCTGCTTTATTCAGAATTCAAATGTGTCAAAATGTACATGCATTACTCCTGTACATGAGGTCTAAACCAATCTGTAATAATTACTTAAAAACACACTGCATCCTTCATTATGTCTTAGTGAATTGATCAATATCATCATACAGCTTGTCTTTTTTATTGAACTTCCAGAAATTGTGATTTTTCTGTCACAAGTCAATCACCCTGTTATGTTTCTGAATGCATCCAGGTCTTTCAGAAGTCCTTGAGTGTTACTGTTTTTTCTCTCAAAGCTGGTCTTCACCATTCATTCAGAAAACTTAACAACAAGACAATTCCAAAGGATGGCCAGAATAAATACAACATAATGTAATGTGATTTTTTAAAATAAAATAATGTACTAGCTCAAACAAACCCTCACTGTACGGACACTATTTTTCTCTGAAAGCCTAAAAGGCCCAGGGGTTCAGTGTCATGCCCGCCTCCGGCACCGCTCCACCCGCTCGCACCTTGCCTCGTTCTGCCTCGCCTACGTACTG
Source organism: Ancistrus triradiatus (assembly GCA_025084515.1). Taxonomy (NCBI): domain Eukaryota; kingdom Metazoa; phylum Chordata; class Actinopteri; order Siluriformes; family Loricariidae; genus Ancistrus; species Ancistrus triradiatus. The sequence goes on along the minus strand of JAJAGP010000467.1, from coordinate 139,493 downwards.
ATCACCTGCACCTGCCTGTCATTCCGGACTTCCTCCCGCACCCCATATAACCGCCAGTCACACACAGACACTCGCTTCTCAACGAGGTTCCCATACCTTTTCACCGAGCTCTCCTAGCCAGTTTACGTTTAACGTTAGCTCTGTTTACCTTTACGGCCTGCGTTTGCCTTCTCACTCCGTGCTCCGTTACAGTTGAGAAGCCTGTACACATGGAGGCAGTGGCCACCGGCCTACACTCCGACGCTTCCACAGCGGAACAGATCGCCGACCTTCGTGCTCAAATCCAGGAGGTAGTTCAGGTGGTCTCACAGCTCGCCGACAACCAGCGCTCCCTCAACGCACTGGTCCCCTCCGTCAGCGAGCTGACCCAGCGTGTGTCCCAGCTATCACCTTTCCCCGCTGTGCACGCCTCTGAGTCGGTTCCTCTTCCTCCCAGCCCTCCTCGCCAGCCTTCAGCGGCCTACCGTATCGCTCTTCCGGACAAGTACGACGGTAACCCGGAACGCTGTGAAGGCTTCATCCTCCAGTGCCAGCTGTACTTCACCAGCACACCACCGGAGTCCGATGCGGCTCGCATTGCCCTCATCTTCTCCTTCCTCACCGGACGAGCCCTCGATTGGGCCACTGCCATCTGGGCACAACAGGCAGAAGAAGCCACTGTCTACAGCAGCTTCCTCACAGCCTTCCGAGCCGTTTTCCAGCACCCCTGGGAGGGGCGTTCTTCTGGGGAAGTACCCTTCACTCTACGTCAGGGTCGCCGCTCCGCCGCCGACTACGCCCTGCAATTCCGCACCCTGGCGGCTCAGAGCGGATGGAATACACCTGCTCTCGTCTCCGCTTTCTGTCAGGGCCTGCATTCAGATCTCCGCAGAGAATTGGCTGGTAGGGACCTGGACCTGTCGCTGGACGAGCTCATCACCCTCGCTATCTGCCTGGACCAGCTCCTTTTTCCGCGCTTCGCGAGACGTCGCCTCCACCCGAGCCCATGGAACTCGATCGCGCCCGCCTGCCTACGGAGGAACGCCGACGCCGTTTCGAGCAAGGCCTATGCTGTTACTGCGGCTCGGACCGCCACCTACGTTCCACCTGCGACCTCGCTCCGTCATCCGGACCCGCCAGCTTGCGTGCCAGAGTCCCTGCACGCACGCCCCGGGTGAGTCCAACCTCGCTTGAGTCTTCCTTTCTCCTTTCTGTGGTTTTGCGACTCACTCACGGTGACGTGCCTCTTACAGCCCTGATCGACTCCGGCACCCAAGGGAACTTCATCGCCCAGCACCTCGTCTCTCAGTGGAAGATTCCCTGCACCTCTCTGCCTCACAAGCGCCGCATCTCTTCGGCTGACGGCCGTCCACTCGGCTCGGGCTTCCTCACCCGGGTTACGGCCCCTCTCTGTCTGCTCGCCGGGGCTATCCACCAGGAATTTATCTCGCTCTATCCTCTTGGGTCCCTTACGCATCCTGTCATCTTGGGCCTACCCTGACTTCGTGAACACGACCCGCTCATCTCCTGGTCAGCCCTCGAGCTCGTCCGCTGGTCGCCTCGTTGCCTGGAACGCTGCATCCACCGACCCGCCTTGCAAGTGCACTCGCTCCCGCTAGCTCAGCCGGATCCTCTGCCTCCCAACGTATCTGCCCAGTACGCGGACTTGGCTCCCGTCTTCGGCACGGCCACGCCTCCTACTCTTCCACCTCATCGTCCCGGCGACTGCGCGATCGACCTTCTGCCAGACGCCTCGTTGCCTAAAGCACGCCTGTACCCGCTGTCTGCCACTGAAGAGAAGTCTATGACGGACTACATCTCGGAGTATCTGAGCCTCGGCTTCATCCGGCCATCCACCTCGCCGGTCTCGGCGGGCTTCTTCTTTGTGCCGAAACGTGACGGAGGCCTCAGGCCGTGCATTGACTATCGAGACCTTAACCGGATCACACGCAGCTACGCCTACCCGCTGCCACTTGTGCCCTCGGCCCTGGAGCACCTCCGCGGGGCACAATGGTACACCAAACTCGACCTGCGGAATGCCTACAACCTTGTTCGCGTGAAGGAGGGCGATGAATGGAAGACGGCCTTCAGCACGAGCAGCGGGCACTATGTGTACCTTGTGATGCCCTTTGGCCTGGGTTTTGCCAATTTCTACAGGCGCTTAATCAGGAACTTCAGCCGCACGGTGGCGCCCCTCACCGCGCTCCTCCACGGTAAGCCCAGTGCTCTCCGCTGGTCCCCCGAAGCCGAGCGGGCTTTTGAAGCGCTCAAGACTGTTTTCACTCGTGCTCCCGTCCTGGGTCATCCTAACCCGGACCTCCCCTTCTTCTTAGAAGTGGACGCATCCTCGACCGGCGTGGGTGCCGTGCTTTCACAACGCCTTGGCGAGCCGCCCAGACTGCGCCCCATCGCCTTCTATTCGCACAAACTGACCCCCGCCGGACGCAACTATGACGTGGGCAACCGGGAATTGCTGGCGATCAAGTTGGCTCTGGAAGAGTGGCGACATTGGTTAGAGGGTTCCAAACATCCGTTCACGGTTCTGACAGACCACAAGAACCTGCAGTACCTCAGGTCAGCCAAACGATTAAACCCCCGCCAAGCTCGATGGTCCCTTTTCTTCTCCCGTTTCCAATTCGCTATCACCTACCGGCCGGGCACGAAGAACACCAAAGCCGACGCCCTCTCTCGGAGTCACGATCCCGATCCGGTTCCTGACGACCCGCCTGAGCCCATCCTCCCGTCATCTTGCTCAATCGGGATCATCCAGTGGGAGTTCGAACAGGAACTGAAAGAACGGCTTTCACGGATGCGCGCTCCTCCTTCCTGCCCGCGAGACAAGAAATTCGTGCCACAGGACTTCCGCGATCGCCTCCTCACCTGGGCACACACCTCTCTCTGCTCTGGCCACCCCGGAGAGACGCGCACGCACCAACTGCTCGCTGCGCGCTTCTGGTTGGAAAACATGCGCAGGGACGTCCACCGCTTCGTCTCCTCCTGCAGCGTCTGCGCTCAAGCAAAAACCCGTAGAACCCTGCCAGCAGGTCTGCTCCGTCCATTACCTGTGCCGCAAAGACCCTGGTCTCACATCGCCCTGGACTTCGTCACAGACCTCCCCTCCTCCAACGGATTCACCGCCATCCTGTCTGTCATAGATCGATTCTCCCGGGTTGTACGCTTCATCCCTCTTCCCAAGATCACTTCTGCGCTCCAGACAGCCGAGCTTCTTTACGCACACGTCTTCCGTCATTTCGGAGGATGTCCTCACTGACAGAGGCCCCCAATTCACCTCTGCTGTTTGGCGCTCCTTCTTCCAGAAGCTGGGTTCTACCGTCAGTCTCTCCTCTGGATACCATCCGCAGACCAACGGTCAGTGTGAGCGCTCCAACCAGGAGCTGAAAAAGTTCCTGCGCTGCTATTGTCACCACAACCCGCACGACTGGTCTCAGTACCTGCCATGGGCCGAAATCGTGCAGAACTCCCTCCGGCATTCCTCCACTGGCCTCACTCCCTTCCAGTGCGTCCTGGGATACCAGCCTCCCTTCGTTCCCTGGGATTCCACGCCTTCGGATGCACCGGCTGTGGACCACTGGTTTCGTCGCAGCGAGGACGTCTGGTGTCAGGTGCATCTGCGTATCGAAAAGGCCATCCGTCGATACAAGAAGCACGCGGATCGTCGCCACCGCTCCGCTCCTGACTTCCAGCCCGGGGACCACGTCTGGCTCTCCTCACACGGACTCCGCACCTCTCAGGGAAGTACCCCTTTTTCTCCCCGCTTTTTATGTCCTTACCTCATCACCCATAAGCTCAATGACATAACCTACAGGCTGCAACTTCCCTCATATCTCCGTGTCTCTCCTGTTTTTCATGTGTCGCTCCTGAAACCCTGGGTGCCTGGTCCACTGGTGGAGTCCTCTCCTTCGGACCCCCCTCCATCCACTGGCCCGTCGGAGGCTCGCACCTACACAGTCCGTCGCCTACTGGACTCCCGCCGACGGGCCTCGCGAATCCAGTACCTGGTCGAGTGGGAGGGCCACGGTCCGGAGGAGAACAGCTGGATCAATGCCGCGGACATGTTGGATCCCCTCCTCGTCCGGGACTTCCACGCCTCCCTACCCGATCGGCCAGCGCCCAGGCCGCGGGGCCGCCCGCGGAAAACACCGTTGCTCCCCATCTCTCGCCACGCTCCCGCCTCGGCGAGTCCTTCGAGGGGGGACACTGTCACGCCCGCCTCCGGCACCGCTCCACCCCCTCGCACCTTGCCTCGTTCTGCCTCGCCTACGTACTGATCACCTGCACCTGCCTGTCATTCCGGACTTCCTCCCGCACCCCATATAACCGCCAGTCACACACAGACACTCGCTTCTCAACAAGGTTCCCATACCTTTTCACCGAGCTCTCCTAGCCAGTTTACGTTTAACGTTGTTAATAAAGCTCTGTTTACCTTTACGGCCTGCGTTTGCCTCCTCACTCCGTGCTCCGTTACATTCAGCAATGGTGTTTAGATAATGTATAAATGGTAAAGTTGTCCACATTTAAGAGTTATGCTAAAAAAGAAAAGGAGTGTTTCCTTAATTCCCCTAGACACAGTGTCATACTGTTTTATATTTCAGTGAGTTACAGTCTTGTTTCATAAATATTTATTTCTTATTGGGGAGTTTCGGTAAAGTTTGCCAAACACTATATCACTCCTCTTGTTCTGTCTTGCTGTATCTTTATTAAGGCTTAAATATTTTGAATTTTTCTTCTAAAAAATCTGGATTTTTGATGTGTTTAAGAAACTAGGCAGAGAATGAGCTGACTTTTATTTGTTCTCATAATGACAATGAATGGCTTTCACATTTAGGCTCAATTTTAGCCTAATAATATCCTTGTTGGTTATCAGCTTGAAACAATCCAGTATCATTAATTTGTATTATCATTATTTATTGTGTATTAGTACACAAGTACATGTAAAATAACCAAATATAAAATAGGAGTACTATCAGCGGTTACTTCCATGTCTGATATATACATGTACAGTGGTGCTTGAATGTTTGTGAACCATTTAGAATGTTTTATATTTCTGTATAAATATGACCTAAAACATCATCAGATTTTCACCCAATTTCAAGTCCAAAATGCAAACAAAGAGAACTCAGTTAAACAAATGAGACACAAATATTATACTTGGTCATTTATTTATTGAGGAAAAGTATTCAATATTACATATTAGTGAATGCAACTTGGTCATTTCCTTTAGAATTCTCTGATATAATTCAGAATTCATTGTTCCATCAATGATGGCAAGCCGTCGTGGCCCAAACCATGGTACTACCACCACCATGTTTCACAGATGGGATAAGGTTCTTATGCTGGAATTCAGTGTTTTCCTTTCTCCAAACATAACACTTTTCTTTTAAACCAAAAAGTTCTATTTTGGTCTCATCCATCCACAAAACATTCTTCCAATAGCCTGCTGGCTCGTTCACATGACCTTTAGCAAACTGCAGACAAGCAGCAATGTTCTTTTTGGAGAGCAGTGGCTTAGTCCTTGCAACCCTGCCATGCACACCATTGTTGTTTAGTGTTCTTCTGATGGTGGACTCATGAACATTAACATTAGCCAATGTGAGAGAAGCCTTCAGATGCTTAGAAGTTACCCTGGGGTACTTTGTGACCTATTACACACATTGCTCTTGGAGTGCTCTTTGTTGGTGGACCACTCCTGGGAAATGTAGCAATGGTTTTGAATTTCCTCCATTTGTACACAATCTGTCTGACTGTGGATTGGTGGATATTGGATCATGGGATCAATATTGGATCATTTTTCTCAGTAAATAAATGATCAAGTATAATATTTTTGTCTCATTTGTTTAACTGGGTTCTCTTTATCTACTTTTAGGACTTGTGTGAAAGTCTGATGATGTTTTAGGTCATATTTATGCAGAAATAACAAAAATTCTAAAGGGTTCACAAACTTTCAAGCACCACTGTATGTACACAGAATCTGTTTGATGGGATGGCAGGAGTCTGTGTCAGTTTGTTAAAACATTGGAGAAGGAATGATGGAATAACAGTCCAGTTCTTTGTCATTTGCCACTTTAGCTGTAAAGACAACGTGCACTTGAGCTGGCTTAGAATCCACATGTTTGTGCAAAATCTAGTGATTCATGTTATCCCAAAATGATATCACAATATCCAAAGGGCTTCTTGTGATGTCACTGAATTCTTGATTTTGTCTGTCTTCAAATGTTCTCATAAATGATCAATGGAGTTTAATAGGTCAAGTGACTATGGAAGAAATCCTTAACAGTCAGCACACCTTAGAGCTATTTGGTCTATAAGTATTTGAACTGTGTTTAGGGTCATTATGCATTAGATAAAGGTTTGCATTGATATTAGCCTACTGATACTGATTATTAAGCCTTAGCCAGCTTTGATAACTATTTGGCAACATTCACGCCTGATAGCAGCAATTATCCCCCTCCCAACTCCTAAATGACTGAATAAAATAAAGTTGATGCAAGCAAATAAATACTACATTTTCTAAGAAATATGATGGTATCTAAAGAAAGAAATCATACAATTAATAGATTTTTCAAAAAGTTTATTTAAAATGATTTTGCACTTATTTTTAATACCAGGAGTCCATGATACGCCTCATGCTATTGAACCTCATGCCACCATAGTAGTCTCTGAAGCTCCTGTACTCTCCAGGCCTGAAGTACCACATCCTGCCTCTGTAGTGAGGAAACTCGTACATGAGCCAGTGGCCGTCCATCACGTTACAGGACATGCAGCCATTGGACCAGTGGTAACGATCCATGAAGGAATCACAGTCGTCCATCATCTCATGCATCTGCCCCATGAAGTTCTCCCTGTCATAGAGCCTCATTCTGTACGATCCTCTCCACTGTTTAGGAGTAAATCACTTGTGAGTCGCCTATCAGGTATAGAATGTTATGACATCCAATATACATGACTTTCATACCATAGGGACGAAGCGGCAGGATCTGATCCAGTTGTTCATGTTCCAGCCCCACATGCTATGGTAGTCGGCGTACTCGCCCCTCCTCATGAAATACTGGTTTCCCATGTAGTTGGGCTGGTCGTACACCATCCAGCAGCCGCTCTCCACCCTGCACGAGTGGCAGCGGCTCATGTACGAGTGCATATCGGAACAATCACCGGTGCACTCATAAGAGCGCCCCATGAAGTTCCTGTCCTCATAGAAGGTCACCTGTTTGGAAAGATTTTAAGTTAAAAATTTCAGTCACTCAGGTCAGTTAAACAAATGTTTGTTCTGTGTTGCTTACCTTGCCCATGGTCATGTTGGCTGCTTTGGTTTGTCCAAGCTGCTTCTCACTGCTGAACTGACATCCTGTGTGCTTTAACCCCTGCATTTATACCTGAACATGACCAAAGAACATGGGACTCCCATTGTGAAAAAACCTGAACAAGCAAAACAGTACAGAAGCCCAAAGAGAGCTGAAATGTTTCTATAGTGTGTGGCCTCCAGAAGTCTTTAGAATGGTTTCCACTGGTAATGCACATTTTTCTTGTTCACAGTGTCCTATGAGTAGTGTGTTTAGTACTTTGGCTAATATTTAGGCTTGTTTAGTTGTCACATGGGGTTGGTTTTGGACTCAGGTACGAGGGCTAAGTAACTGGTATTGGGCATGAGGGGAGCACTGTAGGCAAAAACAGGTCTATCATCCCAAAGAGGATATAAATTTACATTTTTTTATCAAAAATAAATGACCAAGTATAATACTTGGTATATAATACTTGGAGACAAATATAATACTTTTGTCTCGTTTGTTTAACTGGGTTCTCTTTATCTACTTTTAGGACTTGAGTGAAATATGCAGAAATATAGAAATTTGTTTTATGTGTACACTGCCTGGCCAAACAATGTCACCACCTGGATGTAACTAAGCAAATAGGTAAGAGCCTCCCTCGGATAATTACTGCAATGGTGAGTATGTTTCGGCTGGCAACAAGTTCTTTAACCCTAACTGATGCAGTGAGTAGCTTCTCATTTATTAAACAACCATGTCGAAAGACACATCCTGTGGTCATGGAAAAGATGTTCATCTGTTTCAGAAGGGTCAAATTATTGGCATGCATCAAGTAGAGAAAACATCTAAGGAGATTGCTGAAAGTACTAAAATCGGGTTAAAAACTGTCCAACGCATTATTAAAAAGTGGACAGTGGGGGAACATCATCTTCATGGAAGGAATGTTGTCAGAAGAAATCATGAATGATCTTAATCAGTGATCACTTAAACATTTAGTGACATAAAATCATAGAAAAACAACAGTAGAACTCAGAGATATGTTTAATAGTGAAGATAAGAGCATTTCCACATACACAATGCAAAGGGAACTCAAGGGATTGGGACTTAATGGCTTTGTAGCCTTAAGAAAACCACTGTCAGTGAGGCCAATCGGCATAAATAGCTTCAATTTGCTAGGGAGCATAAAGATTGAACTCTGGAGCAATGGAAGAAGGTCATGTGACCTGAAGTCCAGATTTACCCTGTTCCAGAGTGATGGGGTAAGAAGAGAGGCGGTTGAAGTTATGCACCTATCATGCCTACTGTCTATCGTACCAGCCTGTGGGGTCAGTGCTTTGATCTGGGGTGGCTGCAGTCGGTCAGGTCTAGGTTCAACAATGTCATGTTCCCAAAGAATGAGGTCAGCTGACTACCTGATTATAGTGAACAACCAGGTTATTCCATCAATGGATTTTTTCTTCCTTGATGGCACAGGCATATTCTAAGATGACAATGCCAGGATTCATCGGGCTCAAATTGTGAAAAAGTGGTTCAGGGAGACATCATTTTCACACATGGATTGGCCACCACAGAGTCCAGACCTGAACCACATTGAGAACCTTTGGGATGTGCTGGAAAAGACTTCATGCAGTGGAACAAATCTCCCATCATCAATACAAGATCTTGGGGAAAAATTAATGGACAGAAATAAATGCTGTGACATTGCAGAAGCTTGTGGAGACGATGCCACAGAGAATGTGTGCTGTAATCAAAGCTGAAGGCGGTCCAACAAAATATTAGAGTGACCTTTTTTTGGCCAGACAGTGTATTATATATAGTAGTCAATGTTTATGTGTTCATGGTTATTCATATATGAGGGAGAGAAACAGAAACTGGGATTTCATTTCTTTCAGAATATACATAGGTACTTGGAATATCATTAGGTACTTATTCAGGTCAGTTCTCAATTTACATATTATTTCAGCTTTCTTCAGATCATGATTTAACTAATCATTTAACTGTCTTCAGTTTAATGCTTCTTTGCTTCTCCCTTTAAGTACCATTCTATCCCTTTATAATCTCTTCCAGTTTCACTTTTTAACATTTCTTAACATATCTAACATGTGGTTTCCAGAAAGCTTTAGAATGGTTTCCTCTGGTTAAACAACTTGTTTGTTCACAATGTCTAATAACTAGTGTGTTTAGTACTTTGTGTTGTTTATTTTAGACCCAGACAAAGAAACTGATTTTGGCCAACTGGGGAGCACCGGAGGCAAAACAGCTTATTGGGAGATCCCAAAGAGGAAGGACCTTCTATAAAATATATTTTAATATGCAGTGTTAAAGTAAAAAATCTACTGACTGTAGGTAGGTGGGTTCCAGACTCTTTACAGATAATTTTGGAACATTTTCCAGCCAGATGAACATGTCCAACTCTTTTTCTAAGGGTCCTCTGAAAGCTTTTTTCTTCACATCATGATACACTTCCACAAACCTGTTGTGAAGATCAGACAAATCTCTGTTCTTTAAGTGCAAGTGTGCTCACGCTGGGTATCAGAAACAGAAAAATAAATGAATAAACTTAAATAAAAGTTAATGTAACTAAATAAATGCTTCATTTTTATCAGCCAGTAAACCAAATGTAAGATTAGGATCACAGATGAATTATAGAAACATAATCACATTTTATTTTATTGTATTAGAATTGCTATATTTTTAATTATGTTCTCCCTGTTAATGTTTTAGTTTCTGTTTATTGAATCTATTACTATGAACTTATTAATTAGATAACTTAGTAAATTCTTACATATATCGTATAAGCCACCCAAGGAAGATGGGTGACAAGGTTTCTTCCTTATAACGTTTTAGGGAGTTTTTCCTTGCCACTGTCGCCCTAGGCTTGCTCATTTTGGGATTAGCCTTAGATATTAGAAGATAATCTAAAATTGTAAAGCTGCTTTGAGACAAAGCTACATCGTAAATAGCGCTATAGAAATAAATCTGACTTGACTTGCAGTATTGACTGCATTTTGGCACAACTGGGTGCTAATATCAAAACATTTGGATTGCTGTTGCAAGAAGGTATTAGGTTAAAACAAGGTGTGTCCTTCATCTAAATAATTTAAAATCCAAAATCTGGTATGATTGAAAGATTTTGTCGATGTAACTCATATTTTTTTAATTTTCAAGGTGGAAAGACAGGACAAGCAAATATTAGTAATAATATCATGATGTGTGGAGACAAAAAATCACTTCAAAAGTTTATTTAAAATAAGTTCATGGTTGTTTTAATACCAGGAGTCCATGATACGCCTCATGCTCATGAACCTCATGCCACCGTAATAGTCTCTGAAGCTCCTGTACTCTCCAGGCCTGAAGTACCACATCCTGCCTCTGTAGTGAGGAAACTCGTACATGAGCCAGTGGCCGTCCATCACGTTACAGGACATGCAGCCGTTGGACCAGTGGTAACGATCCATGAAGGAATCACAGTCGTCCATCATCTCATGCATCTGCCCCATGAAGTTGTCCCTCTCATAGATCCTCATTCTGTATGATCCTCTCCACTGTTTAGGAGTAAATTACTTGTGAGTCACCTATCAGGGATATCTCATGTGTTTACCTGATGCTATAATATTATATGAACGATCATCGTACCATAGGGATGAAGCGGCAGGATCTGATCCAGCTGTTCATGTTCCAGCCCCACATGTTATGGTAGTCGGCGTACTCGCCCCTCCTCATGAAATACTGGTTTCCCATGTAGTTGGGCTGGTCGTACACCATCCAGCAGCCGCTCTCCACCCTGCACGAGTGGCAGCGGCTCATGTACGAGTGCATATCGGAACAATCACCGGTGCACTCATAAGAGCGCCCCATGAAGTTCCTGTCCTCATAGAAGATCACCTGTTTGGGAACAAAAAATTAGTCACAAATTTCAGCCACACAGGTCAATTAAACAAATGTTTGTTCTGTGTTGTTTACCTTGCCCATGGTCATGTTGGCTGCTTTGGTTTGTCCAAGCTGCTTCTCTCTGCTGAACTGACATCCTGTGTGCTTTAACCCCTGCATTTATACCTGACCATGACCAAAGAACTATTGTGAAAAACCTCATGAACAAGCAAAACAATACAGAAGCCCAAAGAGAGCTGAAATGTTTCTATAGGATGCGGTCTCCAGAAGTCTTTAGAAGAGTTTCCACTGGTAACAGAATTTCTTTTGTTCACAGTGTCATGGAAATAGTGTAATTAGTACTTTGGTTAGTTTTTTGTGTTGTTTAATTGTCACATGGGGTGGGTTTTAGAGAGCTCTAAGTCACTAGTTTTGGCTACGAGGGAGCATTGGAGGCAAACCAGCTTAGTGGGAGTTCCCAAAAAGGAAGGACCAATGTTTCTGTGTTCATGGTTATTCAGATTTATTCATATTCATTTGTATATGAGGGAGGAAGAGGGAGAGTTGGGTTTGATCCTATGGCCTTTGGTTGATATGGCATGTGATTTTTCACAGTACATGACTATTTTAATGTAATGAAAAAAAAAAGGAAGGAAAATAAACAATAGACCATGTTCCAAAACGTCATATGCCAACAAAGTGGAACTCTAGTAACAATTGGGATAACTAAAACAGCATCCATAAACTCAGGCTGAGGTGTTTTTTATCAATCACCCGACTCAAGTAAATGGTATATGTTCCTTTCTCTCTTCAGATACAACTTTTGTTCTGAATATGCTTACATTAGGTACTTATTCAGTTCAGTTATCAATTTCAATTTATATAATTTAAACTTATTTCAGATCATGATTTAGTTTAACACTTCTTTGTTGGGTCTGTATTTAAGCAACATTCTCTCCCTTTATAATCTATTCCCTTTTCATTTGGTCAACATTTCAATTGGTCTCCACAAAGCTTTCAAATGATTTCCACTGGTAACACAATTTGCCTGTTCACAATGTCTTATCACCAGTGTGTACTTTGGTTTGTACTGTGTGTTGGTTAGTTGTCACATGGGGGTGGGTCTTGAATGAAAGTGAGGAGCACCAAGTCACTGGTTTTGGCTATGAGGGAGGCAAAACCAGCTTATTGGGAGATCCCAAAAAGGAAGGATCTTCTATAAAATATATTTTAAAATTCAGTTGTACTTGCAACTTCGTGAACCCTTGAGAATGCTGTATTTTTCTGTATAAATATGATACAATACATCATCATGTTTTCATTTAAATCCTAAGAATAGAAAAAACTGAATTAAGGAAATAGGACAAAAATGTTATAGCATGCACAACCATATATGAGGGAATTAATGAAAGAAGGAAAGAGAGAGAGGGCCTGGGGTTTGATTCTACAGCTTTGGTTTGATACGGTTTGTGCTTTCTAAAGTGCCTAACATGGATTCACATGCCTGCTGAATTCAGTGACAGATAAAAGGCAGGAAATAATTGACAGACATTTTTTTGAAAGTGGTGTCTGATAACAAATAGAAACTCAAAAAGATGTCTGTCAATAATGGGATACCTAAAATGGTCCATAAACTCAGGCTGTGATGGTTTTATCAATCTACCAAAAAAAAAATCAAACTACAAACAATTTAATTTTAGTCCTTTCCATCAGAATAACACTTACAGTGGTGCTTGAAAGTTTGTGAACCTTTTTTCTGCATAAATATGACCTAAAACATCATCAGATTTTCACACAAGTCCTAAAAAGAGATAAAAAGAACCCAGTTACACAACTGAGACAAAAATATTATACTCGGTTATTTATGATCCAAAATGATCCAATATTACATATTAGTGAGTGGCAAAAGTATGTGACCCTTTCAGTATCTGGACCCCCTGTGCAGCAATAACTGCAGCTAAAAGTTTCCTGTAACTGTTGATCAGTCCTGCACACTGGCTTGGAGGAATTTTAGCCCATTCCTCCGTACAGAACAGCTTCAGCTCTGGGATGTTGGTGGGTTTCCTCACATTAGCTGCTCGCTTCAGGTCCTTCCACAACATTTCCATTGGATTAAGGTCAGGACTTTGGCTTGGCCATTCCAAAACATGAACTTTGTTCCTTAACCATTTTTTGGTAGAACGGCTTGTGTGCTTATGGTCGTTGTCTTGCTGCATGACCCACCTTCTCTTGAGATTCAGTTCATGGACAGATGTCCTGACATTTTCCTTTAGCATTCTCTGATATCATTCAGAATTCATTGTTCCATCAATGATGGCAAAAGCCATCCTGCCCCAGATGCAGCAAAAACAGGCCCCAAACCATGATTATCCACCACCACCATGTTTCAACAGATGGGATAAGGTTCTTATGCTGGGAATAAACCAAAAAGTTCTATTTGTTCTCATCTGTCCACAAAACATTCTTCCCAATAGCCTTCTGGCTTGTCCGCGTTGATCTTTAGCAAACTGCAAATTAGCATGCAATGTTCTTTTGGAGATGCAGTGGCTTTCTCCTTGCATAACCCTGCCATGCACACCATTGTTTTGTTCAGTGTTCTTCTGATAAGTGGATCTCATGAACATTAGTCACATTAGCCAATGTTGTATAATATCCTCCATTTGTACACAATCTTGTTGTGACTGCAGATTAGGTGGGAGTCCACAACCTTTTTAGAGGATGATTTGAAGTAACCTTTTCAACGCTTGGAGTTATGAGCAATCAACAACTGTTTTCTGGATCTGGTCCTCCAAGAAATCTCCTTTGTAGTTCATGCCATTGATTGCACTTCACACAAACATGTTGTGAAGAGCAGACTTTGATAGATCCCTGTTTTTTAAATAAAACAGGGTGCCCACTCACACCTGATGATTGAAAACACCTGACTCTAATTTCAACTTCAAATTAACTGCTAATCCTAGAGGTTCACATACTTTTTCCACTCACTAATATGTAATATTGGATCATTTTCCTCAATAAATAAATGACCAAGTATAATATTTTTGTCTCATTTGTTTAACTGGGTTCTCTTTATTTACCTTTAGGACTTGTCTGAAAATCTGATGATGTTTTAGGTCATATTTATGCAGAAATACAGAAAATTCTAAATGGTTCACAAATGTTCAAGCATCACTGCAGACATGATCAAGACAACCTTCTGAAGTTCAAACTGAGCATCAGAATGGGGAAGAAATGTGATTTAAGAAATGTGCTCTTCTTCTTTCTGAACTGCTGATCTACTGGGATTTTCACACACAGCACCATCTCTAGGGTTTACAGAAAATGGTCTGAAAAAGAGAAAATATCCAGTGAAGGCATTTCTATGGGTGAAAATGCCTGGTAGCTGCCAGAGGTCAGAGGAGAATGACCAGACTGGTTTGAGAATAATTATTTTATTAATGGTTCAGGCTGGTCTTTGTGTAACAGTGTGGGGAATATTTTCTTGGCACAATTTGGGCTCCTTAATACCAACTGAGCTACATTTTTGCCGAATACTAGCTTTGCTGGAACATCCATGTTTCAGTAGTTAGTTTTGTATTTATTTGTTGTGCCTTTGTATCAGTAGCAGAGCAAATTCAAAATATCCAAATTCTAAATATAGGAGTACTATCAGAGGTTCCATCTACATCTGGTATACTGTATACATACATACAGAGGAGTCTGTTGCAGTTTATTAAAATAGTGGAGAAGGAATAATGGAATGAAGGTCTGGTTCTGTTTTGATGAAGTTTTCTGCACCCTTTTAGTGAAAGCTAATCTTAAGACTACAGCACACAATGATCTCCATGATACAGCACTTAAGACACAATAATGGGTTTAGAGAAGACCTAAAACCTGCACCTGTATTTAAGCTTCATCAAGCCCTTGATTAATTGAAACATTGTCTGTAGTGGCCTAGTGGTTAAGGTGCTGGACCAGAAAGTCCAGGGTTCAAATCCCACCTGAATTAAATTGTTGCAGTTATGTCCCAAGATTAAGTGGAAAGCCTTTTATGTAGAATTGAGATCGGATAACAGGAAAGGGGAACCAACTCCACATTAATGTCAGCGGATTTTGAATGAGATTATACTGTATATAGGCGCACATACAGATGTGATATGATTTACAGCTCTAAAATTACTGCTGAGATTTGCCAGTTTGCGATTTATTATTAAATAGAATTTACAATAGAGTACACTTATAGGCTCTGATATAGGTGACCTCATAAATGCTTGATAGGGTTTATGTGGAAGTCGGGAGATGACTGTTGAGGGTCAGCACTCCATTGATCTTCTTTGGTCCATAATCAGTCAAGCTGTGATTTTGGGTCATTATTCCAGTGCAGTATGAATCCTTCTCCACAAAGTGTTTGGGCCCCCAACTTCTATTCATCTGCTGCATCTTTTGAAGTTTTCTTGACATGACTAAAGCCACCTGGTAGCTCATGATACTATATGTATGGTCTGCAGAGTGTCATTGCATTGCCCCATTGATTTTTTGGACTGTTCTGGCTTACTTTTATTTATTATTTTATTTGCTTGCTTTAGCTGGCTCTGCTCATTAATTCGTGTTATGTTGTTGCATGTCTCAGAAGTGTCTCTATATTGCCTTGTGGCCCTGTAGAATTTTGTCTGTGTATGTGGCTGAGTTTCCATGTAAAACAAACCTAAACTGACATTCATTTTTAACAGATATGAAGTGCGATATCAGATTTGATCTGCAGCCAGTCAGCCAAAACTTAAGTTTAAGATCACAGCTGGATTATAGAAATATAATCACACTTTGAATACATTTCAGTGCAACTCGAATGTAATATCAAAACTTTGGATTATATTTTTTTGCAAGACTATATTTCTTTTAAATGTCAAATAACAAAATAGTTCCAAAATGCTTTCAAGTTTCAAGACTCAATAAGCAAATTTTTCTTTGTCATGTTTTGTGATGGTATCTAGAGACAGAAAACACATACTTCATTGATTTTCTAAAGGTTTATTTAAAATGATTTTGAGGTTATTTTAATACCAGGAGTCCATGATACGCCTCATGCTATTGAACCTCATGCCACCGTAGTAGTCTCTGAAGCTCCTGTACTCTCCAGGCCTGAAGTACCACATCCTGCCTCTGTAGTGAGGGAACTCGTACATGAGCCAGTGGCCGTCCATCACG
This sequence comes from Ancistrus triradiatus, assembly GCA_025084515.1. Classification (NCBI taxonomy): domain Eukaryota; kingdom Metazoa; phylum Chordata; class Actinopteri; order Siluriformes; family Loricariidae; genus Ancistrus; species Ancistrus triradiatus. The sequence goes on along the minus strand of JAJAGP010000467.1, from coordinate 123,177 downwards.
TTACAGGACATGCATCCATTGGACCAGTGGCAACGATCCATGAAGGAATCACAGTCGTCCATCATCTCATGCATCTGCCCCATGAAGTTCTCCCTGTCATAGATCCTCATTCTGTACGATCCTCTCCACTGTTTAGGAGTAAACCACTTGTGAGTCGCCTATCAGGAATATATATTAGTAGATATTATATGAATGATCATCGTACCATAGGGATGAAGCGGCAGGATCTGATCCAGTTGTTCATGTTCCAGCCCCACATGTTATGGTAGTCGGCGTACTCGCCCCTCCTCATGAAATACTGGTTTCCCATGTAGTTGGCCTGGTCGTACACCATCCAGCAGCCACTCTCCACCCTGCACGAGTGGCAGCGGCTCATGTACGAGTGCATATCGGAACAATCACCGGTGCACTCATAAGAGCGCCCCATGAAGTTCCTGTCCTCATAGAAGGTCACCTGTTTGGGAACGAAACATTTGTCACAAATTTCAGCCACACAGGTCAATTAAACAAATGTTTGTTCTGTGTTGCTTACCTTGCCCATGGTCATGTTGGCTGCTTTGGTTTGTCCAAGCTGCTTCTCACTGCTGAACTGACATCCTGTGTGCTTTAACCCCTGCATTTATACCTGAACATGACTAAAGAACATGGGACTCCCATTGTGGAAAAACCTGAACAAGCAAAACAGTACAGAAGCCCAAAGAGAGCTGAAATGTTTCTATAGTGTGTGGGCTCCAGAAGTCTTTAGAATGGTTTGTACTTGTAACACAACTTGTTTTGTTCACAATTTCTTATAGTCATGATATTTCTATTTATATGTTAATAAATGAATCTAAAATAATTTATTTTCTTGCAATGTGGAAGTATAGATAGATTTAACAGCATATTTCATCAGTGTTTTATCATTAGAGTTGAGACCTCAGTTTGGCCCATAAACAGCAAAATAAATAAATCAATCAATAAAGTGTATGTGCGAGTGAATACATTTCATAAAACGTAAAAGTCTTAAACATGGCCAGTGGATATCATTTTTTTTTATTTTCACACATATCAACGCAACGACTCCCAACTTCTGGAATAGTACATCGAATTTCAAGTTTCGAAATCATCACAAACACAACACCACCTGTCAGCACTAAGAACAGAAATAAAAACAAAAACCCTCCAGGAATAACACACTTTTAAAAGACCCAAACAATCCAGACAAATTAATCATCAACAAACAATTTTAAACCAAGTTCTTGGAACAAACCAACCCTGTAATCATTCTCATTCTGCTTTATTCAGCATCAATATGTATCAAAATGTACATGCGTTAGTCCTATAGCCTACATAAGACCTTACATTTAAAGAATCCAGCTGTGATAATGTATTGTAAGCCATTCATCGGAACAATCTCTAAGAATTACTTAAAACACACTTCATTCTTCAGCTCTTTCTTTGTGAATTGATCAATATCATATACAGTTGTCTTTTTTGAAAAAGTGCTTTCTCTGCTGAGATCAGTGCAAGTCAATCACCCTGTCATGTTTCTGTGATGGTTCCAGGTCTTTGAGAAGTTCTTGAGTGTTTTTGCTTTCTCTCTCAAAGGTGTTCTCCATCGTTAGGAATCAAAATGTGATTGGTTGTTTGATCTGTCAATTCCTAATTATATTGCTGCTTATTTGTACCTGCATGGTCTTGTTACAGCTCTGTGAAATACTAACCAATCAGAGTGCTTGTTTCACCTTATTACACATCTGTCATGGAAAGAATACTTCTAAATTGATAATCTGCCATCTCAATTCTTTAACTCTTTCAATTCCAGGCCAAATTTAGTGACAAGACTATTGCAATAGATGTTTAGATGTTGATTAGGTTAAATAGGTTTTGTATTTGACTTATTCTTAATTTGATTCATTGAAAAAAAAGTGTATATATATATATATATATATATATAATCTATATATCATATACTCAGCATATAATATACGTCCTTATATAATCTATCTCTATATATATATCTCTCCACATATCTCTCCGTCTATATCTTATAGCTCTATATCTCTCTCTCCCCTCTCTACTCTTATCCTATCTCTCTATCTATACCTCTCTATATATATATATATATATATATATATATACGTAGATAATCATGAAACTTTCAAGAAACTTTTTCCAAACACAATATCATTGCCTTCATTTTTTCTTGCTGTAGATTTATTAAGGTATAAAGACTTTCAGTTTTTCTTACAAAATGCTGCATTTTCACTATAAGATTAAGAAGCTTGACAGAAAATAAGATGATTTCTACATTCACCAGCTATTTTTTAAGTACACCTGTTCAACTGCTCCAACGCAAATATCTGATCAACCAATCACATGGCAGCAACACAGTGCAGTTAAGTATGTGGACATGATCAAGACAACCTTCTGAAGTTCAAACTGAGCATCAGAATGGGGAAGAAATGTGATTTATGTGATTTAAGAAATGTGCTCGTCTTGGTTCTGAACTGCTGATCTACTGGGATTTTCACACACAGCTCCATCTCTAGGGTTTACAGAGAATGGTCTGAAAAAGAGAAAATATCCAGTGAAGGCATTTCTATGGGTGAAAATGCCTTGATGCTGCCAGAGGTCAGAAGAGAATGACCAGACTGGTTTGAGTATAATTATTTTATTAATGGTTCAGGCTGGTCTTTGTGTAACAGTGTGGGGAATATTTTCTTGGCTCAATTTGGGCTCCTTAATACCAACTGAGCTACATTTTTGCCGAATACTAGCCTTGCTTGGACATTCATGGTTCAATAGTTAGTTTTGTATTTATTTGTTGTGCCTTTGTATCAGTAGCAGAGCAAATTCAAAATATCCAAATTCTAAATATAGGAGTACTATCAGAGGTTCCATCTACATCTGATATATACATGTACATACAGAGAAGTTTGTTGCAGTTTGATTAAATGGAGAAGGAATAATGGAATGAAGGTCTGGTTCTGTTTTGATGAATTTTTCTGCACCAGCACACAATGATCTCCATGATCCAGCACTCAAAGACACAATGATGGGTTTAGAGGAGACCTAAAACCTGCACCTGTACCTAAACTTCATCACGCTCTTGATTAATTGAAACATTGTCTGTAGTGGCCTAGTGGTTAAGGTGCTGGACCAGAAAGTCCAGGGTTCAAATATCACTTCTGCCAAGCTGCCACTGTTGGGTCCTTGAACAAGACCCTTAACCCACAGGATTGTAAGACTGTATCAACTGTAAGTCAGTCTGGATAAGGGCGTCTGCTAAATGCGATAAATGTACAAATGCAGTCACCTAGACCCTTAAACTCTTGTGACTCAATTAAATTGTTGCAGTTATGTCCCAGGATTAAGTGGAAAGCCTTTTATGTAGAATTGAGCTCGGATAACAGGAAAGGGGAACTAACTCCACATTAATGTCAGCGGATTCTGAATGAGATTATACTGTATATAGGAGCACATACAGATGTGATATGATTTACAGCTTCAAAATTACTGCTGAGATTTGCCAGTTTGCGATTTATTATTAAATAGAATTTACAATAGAGTACAAGTATAGGCTCTGATATACTTGCACTATTGTGATCTTGTCTTCATCTGCTGCTTCTATTGAAGATTTCTTGATATGACTAAAGCCACCTGGTAGCTCATGATACTATATGTATGGTCTGCAGAGTGTCATTGCATTGCCCCATTGATTTTTTGGACTGTTCTGGTTTACTTTTTTTTATTATTTTATTTGCTTGCTTTAGCTAGCTCTGCTCATTAATTCGTGTTATGTTGTTGCATGTCTCAGAAGTGTCTCTATATTGCCTTGTGGCCCTGTAGAATTTTGTCTGTGTATGTGGCTGAGTTTCCATATAAAACAAACCTAAACTGACATTCATTTTTAACAGATATGAAGTGCGATATCAGATTTGATCTGCAGCCAGTCAGCCAAAACTTAAGTTTAAGATCACAGCTGGATTATAGAAATATAATCACACATTGAATTCATTTCAGTGCAACTCGAGTGTAATATCAAAAAATTTGGATTATATTTGTTTGCAAGACTATATTTCTTTTAAATGTCAAATATCAAAATAGTTCCAAAATGCTTTCAAGTTTCAAGACTCAATAAGCAAATTTTCCTTTGTCATGTTTTGTGATGGTGTCTAGAGACAGAAAACACATACTTCATTGATTTTTCTAAAGGTTTATTTAAAATGATTTTGTGGTTATTTTAATACCAGGAGTCCATGATACGCCTCATGCTATTGAACCTCATGCCACCGTAGTAGTCTCTGAAGCTCCTGTACTCTCCAGGCCTGAAGTACCACATCCTGCCTCTGTAGTGAGGGAACTCGTACATGAGCCAGTGGCCGTCCATCACGTTACAGGACATGCAGCCGTTGGACCAGTGGTAACGATCCATGAAGGAATCACAGTCGTCCATCATCTCATGCATCTGCCCCATGAAGTTCTCCCTCTCATAGATCCTCGTTCTGTATGATCCTCTCCACTGTTTAGACACAGAATCAATTTGAGGATTGTCTTTACATCAATAGTAAAATTCAGATTATTGAACTGTCAGAACATTCGCAACACTATACCATAGGGATAAAGCGGCAGGATCTGATCCAGCTGTTCATGTTCCAGCCCCACATGCTATGGTAGTCGGCGTACTCGCCCCTCCTCATGAAATACTGGTTTCCCATGTAGTTTGGCTGGTCGTACACCATCCAGCAGCCGCTCTCCACCCTGCACGAGTGGCAGCGGCTCATGTACGAGTGCATATCGGAACAATCACCGGTGCACTCATAAGAGCGCCCCATGAAGTTCCTGTCCTCATAGAAGGTCACCTGTTTGGGAAATAAAACTTAGTCACAAATTTCAGCCACACAGGTCAATAAAACAATTTGTTTTTCTCTGTTCTGCTTACCTTGCCCATGGTCATGTCGGCTGCTTTGGTTTGTCCAAGCTGCTTCTCACTGCTGAACTGACATCCTGCCTGCTTTAACCCCTGCATTTATACCTGAACATGACCAAAAGACTATTGTGAAAACTCCTGACTGAGCAAAACAGCACAGAGGCCCACAGTGAGCTGCACGGCTTTTGTTGCAGTTGCATGTGACTTAATGTCCAGAAGATATAGCAATAGGTTTACTGTCAGATCATCAACCTTACAGTTATGACATGGATGAACCAGGATTATTTCTTTGAACCACTCGGAATTACAATGTGTTTTGTTTTACTACAACGATTCTCCAGATACTACCTGCATTAAATGGTAGGAAACCAGAATTATTCTGATTAGGTAACATAGGACAGTCCAGTGATATGATGTGTATTAAAATGCAATGCATTTGTAGATCATAATGAAGCCATCATTGTTCTGCAACATAAAGTTCACATTTCTGAATGTACCAGTTCTTAGAAATGTTTCTAAGGTAGGATAAGATAAGATTATGTAAATAAATTTGCTATTTTTGTGGACCTATTGTGTTGTGTGAAAATATGTACAGAATTAAAACATCACATCCCACTGTGGACAGTATGTAACCTAAATAGTTCAGTATTTTTAATTTTCCTATATACCAAACTTTTGTATTTTGGAAACTACTGCCTGTTGTCTTTTACCTGTTTGGTTTTCAGTGGCGGCTGGAATACATTGAGAAATTATTTCAGTGTTAAATATTGAATATAGTGTTAAACTTTTTTTTTTCCAGAAAGCAAAAACTTGATTTAATAAAATAATTCCATTATTTTCTGCATTGTTATGCTTACATAAAGTTTCAAAGTGGCTTTCCTGTGTCATTACAAACCCTGTGTGCCTTTTAAATTAAGTTCAAATAGACGAATTGCTTTAATTTCTCCCTGAATTTGTGTTATTTCATAATTAGTCCTTTTAATAGTAGCTCTGCTAAAATGTTTTCCATGAACACTTTCAATACAATTGTTCTCCCTCATTAGTAGCTGTATTATTAAAGACTTTTCATAAGTTTTTTCAATTATTCCACAGTCTACCCCTCTAAGTATGTATGGGACTTTGCAGCAGGGGCGTGTCTACGGATGGGTGGGGCTGTTCATTGCCCACCCAGAGGAATCATCTGAGAACTCAACGAAAACTGAAAAATCACCATTTTAGCTGTTTTTTGGGCATTATTGTATTCGGTTTTATTGTGCAAATAGGTCCTATGGAATAAATGAACATAAAAGGTTGATTGTGGTTATGGCATTTAAGCTGTCATAAACCCGATTGTTGTTAAAAACATGATTGTTATTTCTGTAGAAATTGGCTATACAGAGATAAAACTGAAGCTACTTTTTATTACAAATCAATAAATTGAAGGTCTGATGATCTGTGTTCGTGATGCAATTGTTAGTGGTTAGTGTTAGTGTTGATATAATTAGAAATGCTGCCATCAGTGTTTCCATCCAATCACCATTTTCAGTATGGCTTTGTGGAATAGTTAAACAAATACATCAGTTTTATTTCATTTTATTTTATTAGGCTTTGTCTGTGCAAGGACTGCGTAAACTGTGCCCACCCACTTTTTATCAAGGCCCATCCAAAACCAAATTTTTGGATATGACAACTACTATGCAGATGGTTGGTCTTGACTCCAAATAGTGAATGCTCCTGACTAGGAAAATATATTTAGGAAACATTATTATACATTATTATTATACTGTACATTATTAACCATTTTTTTAGAATTATTACAGTCACTTTTTGTCACAGAGCCTCAGACCATAAAGTGAAGTAAGTTTAGGGCACCTATGGATAGGTGGAAATGTAAATAATGCTTTTAATGTAAATAATCAATGTAATTATTTATAATCAGATCATTTCAGTAACACTTACTATGCATTTTGTATAAGTCGTGCATTTCAAATGGAGTTATAATGTAAAATTGTTACAAATTATACACCATACATTATAATGCTTGGAGTTAACCACTGTGTAATTTGTATAAAGTTATACAAATTTACACAAAAATACATCTAACACATAATATAGAGTTAGGTTATCTGAAAAAAAATATCAAGAGACATTCAAGGGATTGAAAGTTTGTACTGAAGTTAAGCCGATAACTGTTAACTACTCTTAAGTGTATGTTATAATACACTATGTAACCTGAAACTATGAAATCAGATCCTGATTCTTGATACTGAATTGCATAACCTATAGATACATTTTACTTTTATCCATGTTTAACCCCACTTTTCCTGGACAGGTTCAATTAGGCTCTGGGATCTCAGAAATAAGCATGCCAATTTGTTATATAATAGTTGCATATTATAAATGCCTTAGTCCACCTAACTGCAGATAGATGGCTCTGCGCTATCCTATATAGTAATGTTCGCTACATGCCACTGTAGTATGAACAACTCAATTACAATAATTTAATCCAATATCAAGATAGCAGCTACCTGTAATCTTGCACAGAGGCAAAGTGAGTGTTGGAAACCAGAAAACATTTTCTACCGCAGGGGATATTGATACTGTTATGTCCCATAAATTTGGTGTAGTTAGATTAGCTTTTCAGATACCTGGCAGGAGCAATAGTGCCTAAAATATGTGGCTGTTTATTATTATGCGGCGCTTCACCTTTGGTGTGTCAAAATCTGCAGAATTATCAAACTCACAAAACAGCACTCGCTGAACCATTCAAATACATTATGCATTGTAACAATATAGAGCAAACATTATCCAGTAGATGCTATTTATAAATGCCATTCCTGCAGTATGAATATACTGCTTTTCATTTCATTATGTATTCCACTAAAGAAAAAGACAAAATCTATGGACTTTGGGATTATTGAATGTTTTATTCAAAAACTGTCACATTGTTTTACAAAATATATTTTCCTAATACCAGGAGTCCATGATACGCCTCATGCTATTGAACCTCATGCCACCGTAGTAGTCTTTGAAGCTCCTGTACTCTCCAGGCCTGAAGTACCACATCCTGCCTCTGTAGTGAGGAAACTCGTACATGAGCCAGTGGCCGTCCATCACGTTACAGGACATGCAGCCATTGGACCAGTGGTAACGATCCATGAAGGAATCACAGTCGTCCATCATCTCATGCATCTGCCCCATGAAGTTCTCCCTCTCATAGAGCCTCATTCTGTACGATCCTCTCCACTGTTTAGGAGTAAATCACTTGTGAGTCGCCTATCAGGAATATATATTAGTACATGTTATATGAATGATCATCGTACCATAGGGATAAAGCGGCAGGATCTGATCCAGTTGTTCATGTTCCAGCCCCACATGCTATGGTAGTCGGCGTACTCGCCCCTCCTCATGAAATACTGGTTTCCCATGTAGTTGGCCTGGTCGTACACCATCCAGCAGCCGCTCTCCACCCTGCACGAGTGGCAGCGGCTCATGTACGAGTGCATATCGGAACAATCACCGGTGCACTCATAAGAGCGCCCCATGAAGTTCCTGTCCTCATAGAAGGTCACCTGTATTGAGCAGAGGGTGACAATGGATAGATTAATATTAGGCCTACATTACATTTAATGAAGAAATAGTTCATCTTTTCTGTTTCTTACCTTGCCCCTGGTCATGATGGCTGCTTTGGTTTGTTCGAGCTGATGAACTGACAGCCTGTCTGCTTTAACCCCTGCATTTATACCCGACCAGGACTAAAGAACACGGGACTTCTATTGTGAAAAGACCTGAACAGGCAAAACAGAACAGAGGCCCAAAGAAAGTCGTTCCATGTGACACAGTCTCCATACGTTTTAGAACTACCTCTATTGACAAGACAATAGATCCGTTCTCGCTTTAAAATCTATTGTTTGGATACAATATTTACACACTATAGTCATGCTAGGGCTTTCTTTGTTAGTTTACTTTTGTCATATATCAATGCACTTTAGCATCATGCACACAATGCAGAAGTGCACGTATGCTAAATAATTGTCATCACATTTTCACTTTTATTCATGAAGCTTTTGTATTCATAATTATTTTATGACTTGATTATGTGTCTTTCTTTACTGCTAGTTCTTCTACAAATGAATCCTATGAATTTTCTAGATTTCTGCACATATATGATCTAAAGCTGATATCGGATATATGCCCTACAAATACATAAAAAGAAAACAAATTAGACAAAAAATATAAACTTGGTCACATAGAGTGGTCCTTGAAAGTTTGTGAACCCTTTAGAATTTTCTATATTTCTGCATAAATATGACCTAAAACATCATCAGATTTTCACACAAGTCCTAAAAATGAGACCAAAATATTATACTTGGTCATTTATTTTTTGAGGAAAATGATCCAATATTACATATTAGTGAGTGGCAAAAGTATGTGAACCTCTAGGATTAGCAGTTCATTTGAAGTTGAAATTAGAGTCAGGTGTTTTCAGTCAAAGGGATGACAATCAGGTGTATTTAAAGAAAAAGGATTAATCAAATTAATCAAAATCAGAAATCGTCACAGGACATGTTTGTTGAAGTGAATCATGGCACTAACAGGAACAATAAATGAATTACAAAGTATAATATTTTTGTCTCATTTGTCTAATTGGCATTTCTTTCTCTTGTGAAACCTGATGATGTTTTAGGTCATTTTTATGCAGAAATAAAGGGTTCATATTGTGAATTATGTGCTACAGCGCCTACATTTACATTTACATTTACAGCATCCAGAGCGACTTACTTTGATACATTCTTACAATCCAAGCAATTGTGGGTTAAGGGTCTTGCTCAAGGACCCAACGGTGGCAGCTTGGCAGAGGTGGGATTTGAACCCTGGACCTTCTGGTCCATAGTCCAGTACCTTAACCGCTAGGCTACCACAGTCCCTATTGGCAGATAAGAGCAAAAAATTTCAACACTTCTGGTTCCTGTGGCCCTTCTTGGGAAACGCTACAATATTTTTTGCAAACTTTCAGTCATCCAGGAGTGCAGTCAGTCTAGTGACAGTAAACAGCTCAGAGCTTCCTGTAAGCTGAACCTGAAGGAAATGCATGACAGCAAATTATCTTCCTACTACACACACCCTGAGAGTGCTGCAGCTTGTATGTGTGTTTGTGAATACACACGTATCAGCATAACGTGAACTCGAAAGTACTAAAAGATTAAGAATGCCGCTGCTTGAGTTTCAAAACTGTGAACTGAATTTACTGCTGAAGAAATATTCAGGGTTCTATGTTGTTAATTTAGACATTTGCACAGTTGTTGCATTTTTCAACATCTGTTAGGTTCATGCGATAGACCACCAACTATGCAGACCCTGAGGCACTGAAACAGCCTCCAGCCATGAAGCTCTCTAAATAGTGATGTAGGTGAGCAGTGTTTTGTTAACACAGTGCATTTCTTTCCAAAAAAGGTACAGCTTTTGTGCCAACAAATCGAGTGGTTGAGCTTACGATGTGCAAAGGTGTCAGTCTGTTAGGAACACCAAATGACTGAACATGTTCAAGAGCTTTCTGCAGATGTTTTTGCCTGATGTCCACTTTTTTGTCTTATTGTGTTCAATAGTCTTCAAATTAAGTCATTTTCTTCATGTGGCAATTTTTTCAGCGGAGCATTGTCTCAGAGCAGCTGTACAATGATCTAGGCTCACAGGTGACAGTGGCAAGGAAAAAATCTCTAAATGTTATAAGGAAGAAAGCTTGGGAGAGCCAAGATATAGTGTCATGTGTTTTGGTCAGGACACTGTTCACATGAATAGAATGAGATTTCTATCTTTGTGGGGACATTTGGTCCTCTCAATGATATATAAACCCACACACACAGTCTTTATATTTGAGAACCAGTGACCACAGAGACTGAGATCATTTTTACATTCTGGACTGTGTATAAATAAAAAAAATTAAAACACATACAATGAACCTCATTCGCGAACAGAACTAATTTGAGCGTAAATTGTTCGTAAAACAATTATTTAATAAATGGCTGCATAAATCCCAAAATGTTAGTAAGTACGAACAAAATTTTATGCCACCGAAGAGCTGAGTGCCTTCTTCCCTCCACAGTACCAAAATTGTTTAAAAATAACATTATTTTAAACTAAGAAGGCGAAGAAGAAGAAGAATTTCTTCCAAATCTAACAGCCAGGGGAAAAAAAACTAAATGCTGTGAGCAGGAATTATTGGGAGGACATTTTACCACCCTCCAAACTTTGAGGGGAACCATCCCCCATGGCTCTTCGTTTTATAACTGAGGCTAGAGCCGGCTCTCATCGTTCACTTAAAAGACTTGACTCAGTGGGAGATTCAGTAGCAGAGACAGCAGAATGTAAGGGGGAAAAACCTAACTAAATATTTTTGGATCTTTCCAAAGCAGAAGAATTGGTAAGCATTAAGCCTGTGTAGTAACCTCTAGGAGATGGTTTTGATTTGTGATATGAATCATGCAGTCAATCATGATGAGGATTTTGATTACAAGAGCTATTAAGCTAGCGTTCCCGGCCACATTTGTGTGATGATGAACCAATTTTGAGGTCCCCTTTGTCCAAATTTTTCAATGAATAACAAGTTTGAATGGTGATATAAAAAGTATCCACACTGACTAAACCTCCTCAAACCCTAGAAACGCCCCTGTCTGTAATCGGCTTCTGACTGGTGTCTTCCTAACATATCAAACAGAAGCTTTTTTTCACAGATTTTATTATATCCAAGGTCACTAGGACATAATAATGTTAAGCGAGTTAAAAGGTTTGTGGAACAGCACCTTTCCCTGAGGTGTTCTGACTGTGTGTTAACGTGCTCATCTGTCTTCATGTGGATTCACACCAGTGTGAAAGGCAGCGGGCAGCGAGGCTTAAAGATAAGTGTTACATTCTCCGAAGAACGCACGGAAAAGGTAAATGGCATGTGTGTGTATGTGAGTGTGTGTATGCTCAGTAGGTCAAGCTATGAACACTAGTCATATATGAATCACAGTTAATCCCAGTCTAAATTTATCATCCTTCACTTTGGATCAATAAACACACATCAAATGGAGGAGTAAGGTTTGTGTGTGCGTTTATTGTTGGTCTTTGGATTGTAGCGGTAATCATAACTAAATTGTTCGCTCGAGCTTTTGCATCTGTTGACCTGTACGTCCTTGGTATCAACTTTTTGTTGGTTAATGGAAAAATAATGCAGATCAGCACAAGTGCCCCACTGACAGCCTACGCCTCCGCCGACACAAACTTTAACACAAACCTCCAAAAATAGATTGAAAGCAAACCAAAGTTTGGTTCGAATGCCATGGAGGATGGAATTGTTTTATTTTTAATCTGTTGTCTGACACGACAACTTTCTGGGTATGAATCTGCCTTTTTTGCATTGCCCCCTCCCTAAGGAATGACACTTGCCCATTTAAATTGCTCAAACAAGAAGTTTCCGCAAATATTCCCCAATTCATCAACTCCCAGCTCAGTTGTCCCTTTTAGCACAGAACACTTAGAGACACATGCACTTGGTTCTAAAGATACAGTATCATCATGAGGTGTTACACAAGGCTGTACTTGGTTCAGAAATAGATTGCACCATCCTACATCTTTTCTGAATTTGAATTCAGGTTGCAGCATTCGGTGTAGGGTCTGGTTAAATTTAGAAAGTGGCACGAGTAAACAAGGAATGCAGATGTACAGTATATTTCCACATAAACAGATTATAACAGATGTTAGGTATTAGATTTTGATGCTTTATCTTACTGTATGGACAATGTGATTAACATATTAGAATAGTTTTACACATATCTCCATTTACATCTAACAGACCTACAACGGTTGTTGGTTAAAGACCTTGCTCAAGGGCTCAAGAGCTTATCAGAGGTCTTTACTTAAGTAAAAGTACTACTAATCTGTTAAAAAAAACTTGAATAAAAAGTAAAATTTGAAATATGGCTTAGATATTTTACTCAAGCAGCAGCCTAAAAGTCCATGCTGCTCAATATACTTAAAGTATAAAAGTCAAAAGTATTTCTGGACTAAGCCCTTTTAACTCTGTTTTTGAAACAGGAGGTCTTTTATTAAGGACTAAAGGTACACATCTATGACATGTAACTAATAACATTTTCAAACCCCAAATTGAGTCCCAGTGACCCCAAAAATAGTTGTAAAAAGTTGTTGTTGTTTTACTTCATTACTTTCCATCTCTGCAGCTTGGCAGGGCAGATACAGGAATGTAGGAGCTTCCGTTCCATAGTCCAGTACTTTAATCGCTGCACCATGACAGTCCTGTATGTCTATAATAAAAACGTTTTCGATAATAATTTTACATAATATAACTTTTAGAGAATATTCCTGATGTCATTTTAGTCATTGCTATACATTTTTCACTGCTCAGTATGGGTTGTCATGCTCCGAAACGTGTGTGTGTGTGTGTGTGTGTGTTTAATGCAGGTGGTGTGTGTTTCACTTGAGAAACTAAGACAGGACAACTGGTGAGGTGTCTGACAGAAAGAGCACCAACAGATACCTGAGTGCTCTAAGTGCTCTGTGATCAGTGTCTGTGTTATGATATCGGTATACTATGAGAGATTGTGAGGTGTGTGTGTGTGTGTGTGTGTGTGTGTGTTATGATATCAGTGTATCAGTGGTCCGTGTAAGCTGCTGATTGAGCTCACATGAAAACTGTGTACTTTTTTTGCTTGATTTCTGTCGGGCTCACTCCATATATAAACAGACTTTCATCCTTAGTACAGACACACACAGGAACCCACTACACCCCCCTCCCAAAACACACACACACACACACACACACACATATAAAGTTAGGTGTCAGTTTTTAATATTATTTTCCGAAGAAAACCTTTATCTTTGTCATAGTTTTTAACAAAAATAAATTGCGTTTTTCCATAATCCAGCATCACAGTTTATATATATATATATATATATATTTTTTTTATATATATATATTTAAGTGACTTGTTCAATATATGAACTACTATTTTTTTTTTTACTTGCTGGACTTTTGAGACACGCTGCATCAATACAAGAAAGCATCGCGTTTTTGTTTCAAAGCTTTTTAAATGAACTCCAAGGATAACCCACTTCCCAAAAGTCACTCCGTATTAGGCGCTAATGCTTACCCTTCGTCTTGGACAGAGAATGTCTGTGTGGCACGCACTCCTGCGTGTCACGGCTGTCTTGATTTGTAACCTGATTTACAGTCCTGTAACTCCCAGCCAATCTCCACCGCATTGCTAAATCAATATGCCTGGTGACGAATGTTCCTGTTGACAAACGAGGTGATGGAAATCGACTGAAAACATTTGGCCAGGCCCTGCTTAACTATTCATTTGTACGTAGACATGTGAGGACATTTTTTTTCTGATGTCCAGCACCTGCTTTCAATTACAGAGTGAGGTGCATCTTCTACCTCCTTCATCCTCTCCAAATGAGAACCCGGTTCACCACCATGGCCAAGATGCACTTCTTAAACTTCCATAGAAATGCTCAGGTTTTGCTCGTAGATTCCTCTAGCGGTGTCAGATCATTTGTTTTTGTGTTACTGCCTTTTTACAGTAGAGCTGCCGGTTAAATAATTCAAAGGCTTGTTTTAAAGCACTGTAATACATCATCCTCCATCACACCCTCTGAGAATGTAAGACATTTTGGAGGAATCTTTGATAATCAGCTGAGTTTCTCTGAGAATCACCTGACCCCTTCCAGGTATTTCCTCTACACCTTCCTGTTAAGGCAAGCCACCCAAGTGCTTGTCAAGTCTCTTGCTGTATATTGCTGCATTATATATTCAACTTATTATATTTACTAATACTATTATTACTTAAAGCGAACGGACACTGAACGGATGGACGTCAAACAGTGCATACCTGTACATGTGAGCAATGTGAAATCAGTAAATCAAACAAAACAGCTTCATGCTCATAGATAAACTGTTCAATACCACAAAGGGTAGGAAGAGAGGTGCCTGAAGTGCAAAGAACATCAAGGATATGCCCTTTGGCGCAAGTTGACGTGCTAAGAGAGATCAAAGCATTGGAGCAAGCCAAGGAAATCCTCTGCAAAAGCACAGCCAGGTTCAACAATATGGAAGGTAAAAACTCCCTGTAATTGTACAGGAGGATAAAAAGGGCAAAGAAAAGTGAAGAGTTCAGACCATGCAGAGATAAAAAGAATTAACAAAGGAGTATAATCAGAATTTGAAGCAAGAGGGCAAATCATTCAAACTAACGAACATGATGAATATACACAGTTTTAATCTTAATATTATTATTTTTTTGGTATACTTTTTTGGTTTTATGTCTCCTATAATGATCCTTAAAATTGGATAATTTCTTGGTTTGTCCATGATTATTCAAAGCTGAACCAGCAGACTTTTTTTAGAGGACAAAAGTATTATTAGAACTAGCAAAAAGCATTTTTTATTACTTTTGTATGTTAAGGATGGACATTCTGGCGCTATTCAGTGCAGCACTGATGATACAGACGTGTTTGTTCATCATAGGGGATCATTCTTATGAGTTTGTGTCATTCTCCTTCAAGTGTAATTTAGCTAATTAGTGTCTAATCAACATGAAAACTAGTTTGATTATAGTTGTAGTTTAGTTACTAAACAAAGGACCTAGAGTGATCTTATCATTATTACGAATTATGTCAAACCTGTGTTTAAAGCTTTCTGAAGGTCAGTGATATGCCAGAATTCCAGAGAGAACTATAGTGGAGCCAGAGAGTCAGCGTATGTAGCATCCAGACAATGAATCGTCCAATAAAGACTTTGTTTAATGATATTCTCTCCAATAGGGTGTCATTTTGCTATCTCTTTGTTATCCTAAATGTGTTTATAAGGTTATCCATGCTTGATTTCATCAGAGCATCCTGAGGTATGGTATTTCGGTAAGGTAACGTAGGAGTGCTACCCGAGCTTATTGGCTAAAATGACTGTTAGGCAACTTGTCAGGCTGGTATTTTGGACTGTCTCTGAATATAGCAGGTGAATTTTTCACCAGATGATACAAAATGGTCGGACCACATCCATGACCAGTAGTGCAAGATTTTCCACCAAACTGGTACGCAGGAGGCATTGTTTGGTTTAATAATCACTGAGCTGGTCTTACCAAATTTCTGTCAGAAAATGAAGTTCAAATTATGATCCAGTTTTCCATGATAAACAATGCTTTATTGTTAAGAGAGTGAGTGTTAAGCAGGACAAATTTAGTACTCATACACAGATTGGCACATCCCATCAGCATTTACATGGGGTAATTCCCACAGCAAACCATGATCCATGCCACACTGAACCCAGGAACGAAGGCGGTCTGATCCCCAGATGCTTGGACTGTTCCCAGTTGCAGCAATGTAACTGTTAGGTTTGATGTGTGCCACAATGTAATTAGCATGGAAGACAAGCTATTCCCAGTGCAGAGCATCTGCTGTACCCATCAGGAGAAAGCTGATTCCTACGGTTTAGCAACAAAAGCCATGAAGGGATGCAAAGAGCTCTAAGTGTAGCCCCAGTCCAGGCCATCTTTCCCGGTATTTGTCAGCAACACTAGGAAAGCTATGAACAGACTTATGAAGTTCAAGTTAACTACATTAGCCAGAACCACTATTACATGCAAAATGTCAGGATAAGTCAGTGCCGTAGGTTTCATCTCTATTCAACCCTGACCAGGATTAATTCGATAAGAAAATGAATGAATGGTGCTTTATGAATGCTGTTGCTTGATAATGTAAGCTGGTTTCTGAAGATAAATGATAAATGTCTATTACCTTCTGGTTAGGAATTTTGAGCAAGGTCTACTTTATACTACCAACTAAATTGTACTACCAAACAAAAGATTGTTATTTTCCGCATTCTCTATGCAGCGATCTTAAAATGACCCGCTCACTGTGCCAAATTGAGTTCCAGAATAAAATGAAGAGGCAGGACTAGCATTCATTGCTCACACAGTTCATGAACCTGTCTCAGTGATCAACAGGGACTGCTCCTCTAACGTCTCGTGTTCAGACATCTTCATTTAACAGTGCTTAGGGGAAGAGCGATGGAGCTTGTGTGAGCTGCTTAGTCAGCAGAAGTAATTAGATGATACAAGATTTGCCATGAAGATGTTAAAACCTGAGAGACTGATGATATTCCTGAAGACCACGGAAGTACGGAAACTGAAAAGGACTACAGCCAAGGATCATTATTGGGAAAGATGTATTCACAGTGGTGGTAGTGGGTAAATGTTGGTGTTGGAATTGTCCAGCAGTAACTAAGCAAACCCAACGAATGGATCAGTGCCTTTGCAAAGTGGAGATCTTTTAACATCATTAAGCAAAATGTCATTACAGTGTTGATGCAAGATGCTGAGTATTGGAGTATTATAAAGTACATTGGTGTATGGTGTAACCTAAATAGTTCTGTTTGATTGTGAGTGATTGCCTCCAATTTATGACAAACCCATCATAAGTTGAAGGTATCATAAACCGAGAAGCTTAATAAACTGTATACTGTATATATTATAATGTAGCTTAGCCTAAACATGATTAAAACATTTACATTAATGTACAGTTGGGCAAATCATTAGCACAAAGCTTATTTTATATCACAGTGTTGAATATCTCATGTAATTTGTTGAATTATGTGTAAAAAGTGAAAAACAAAAACAAAATGGTTAGGCCATTGGTGGACTCAGGCTTGCCGAAAAATTACTGTTTGTGTGTATTATCAGATTCCTGTTATAAATAAAACCAAAACCATAAACCAAAAAATGGGAAGCACCTGCAAATGGGCCAGAATTAGGATCAGAGATTATTTGCCCAACATTTTGCTTCTGATGTGCTTTGTTGAATGTTGGTGCTTGATGAGCAATGCTGGTTGTCCATTTTAAACACCATTAAAAAAATATAAACCCAATGCATTTCTCTGAGATAATAAGCAAATTACATAAAAATAAAGTGATATGGTGCTTTCTATTGGGCGATGGCCGTCCCAAACCATGCATTTTTCAGCATGCTTACTGAAAGTAAAATACTTATTTTCTAGCATATTTTTATGTTGTTTTGAAAATATCTTGTTGATTTCTTTTAAAGTAAAGTTAAAACATTTAGATTTAGCATGACTTAGATGTGTACCCTGGTTTTCTAACTGTACAGACCTTAATTCATCTCATCACCTCATTCATTATAAATTAACTGGCAGTACTGAGGAAAAGGAATCAGAAACTGCCATATGCAAAAATGTTTGGAAGGTCATGCGACTTAACAAATTTCTTCAAGGTTCATTAAAACTTTTAGTAGGCTGCAGAAACATTTCTCTCTCCCTCTCTCTCATTTTCTTGTTCTCACACATGTGTATATTAGTAGAGAGACCTGACAGCGATGAGACTTATCAGCAATGAAAGCGTTTCAAATGCAGCTGTTGCTCTTTGTATGCAGGTGAGCTCAAGTGGGAGCATACACTCATAGAGTCCCCACTGTCATCTCTCTCTCTCTCTCTGTCTGTCTCTCTCTCTCTCTCTGTCTTTCTTTCTATTCTTTGTTTTTCTCTCACCATCCCTCTGCTCCTCCTGTCACAGTGTTGGTTCCCTCATTCTCTCTTTCTCCCTGCTGTCATTTATATGTGTGAATATGTCTAAGGCCCAAGTCCACCCCAGACTGTGTGTGTGTGTGTGTGTGTGTGTGTGTGTGTGTGTGTGAGAGAGAGAGTAGGACAGAATGAGTTCCTGTGAATCACGGCTGCAAAAGCTAAACAGGTGCATTGACAGGCTGAAATCTTTTTTATTTTTTTGTTCAAAGCAACTGCTTTCCTAAAGCCATTTCAGAAGTGCAAGGCTATACAGGCTTTTAAATTATAAGCTTATACATATATATATATATATATATATATATATATATATATATATAAACCAACCCTGGGATTCTCACGCTCAGCCATCTCTAGGGTCAGTTTAGCTGAGCATCATTGCTGACCATGTGCATCCCTTTATGAGCAAAGTGAACCTCTTTGACATGGCACATCACAAAGCTCAAGTCATCTCAAACTGGTTTCTTGAAGATGACATCAGTTCCATGTGCTCAGATGGCCTCCACACTGAGCAGATCTCAATCCAATAGAGAGTCTTTAGGATGTGGACGAACAGAAGATTCGCATCATGTATATGACACTGACAAATCTGCAGCAACTGTGTGATACCATCATGTCACTATGATCTGATCAAAATCTGATCCCCTGACTGGCACCTGAACTGGCTGAAATTTACCAAAACGTCTAAAGTTTTGTAAATATTCTGGTTTTCAGCATCACTCCATCTCTGCATGAGCAAGCCCACATTAAAACATACTGTTAGTGCAAGCTTGCCTAAATCCTACTGTAGCCTGCTGATGTATTTTCATGATTTTAACCATTTCAGCTGGCATCATGCCCTTGGACTGCCATGCCAAGAGTTAATCCATGCCGACTCCATCTGCACTAGCGGAATCAGATTCCGTCTGCTGCGAGGTGTGCCTCGGGTTACTGTATAACTTAGAGACGTAATCTTTCACCAATTAGTTCCAGCCCAGGAGGCAGAAGCTGGAAGTTCAGAGTCTTTCCTTTGGGATTCGTGTTTACTTCCTAACTCCTCTCTGTCCCCTAACACATGACCTGTTTTGACACACACCCGCATGCTTGCACGCAACGCACTCGGCCTTCCAAATCCATAATGTGCAGCGGTCTGACAGCCCAAGTATCCGTCCGGTTATAGGACTCCTCCACGGGGTGACTAATTGGGTTGCGCATACATATCGTGCCATTTACATCAGTGCGAGTCTGTTCCTTCTCTCTTCTGAGAACAGCATTTGTCATGTTAGCAATTAGAGCGGGTACAGAATGAGCTCTTGCTAGAAAGGCTGTGTGGGGGATTGGGGGTTATATATCGTATACAAGTTTATATATCATCCTGAGGACCGAATGTCCTCAGTTCAACATGCAAGTTGTCCATGTGTGGACAAATTGCATTTTTACTAAAGACTTATTTGAAAAAACCAAAAGAGCCAAGATTTGCTTTAGGGTTAGGTGTACTTGTGGCATTACCATTATGTCAATATGTCAATGGAACGTTCTCAAGTGTGTGTGTGTGTGAGTGTGATTATTATCATTGTGGTGATGCATGGACCTTAATGCAGTATATGTCTGCTTGCACAGAGACATACAGATAGATCTTTTATATTGCATCCTGAAGTTCGTATGATGTATTCAAGCCTCCTCCAGAACACAGGCTGCAGTTAGCATTAGTTCTGGGGTTCCATTCCTCAGTAAATTACATGAGACTTTTCATCACTTTATTATAGATATTAGCGTTTTTAGCCAACTGTAGGTTAATGTAAGTGTTTTAAACATTTACTTACTTATTCCTTATCATAGGCTCCAGCATATGATACAGTATAGACTATATTAAACTCTTCGGTGCATGATACATAACCCATTATTAAGTGAATTTACATTATTCTTTATGGGAAAAATGTCCTCATTGCTCATCGTCTTCAGTTCTCGACAAGATGCCATAATGTGTCTCAAACCTGACGTGGTTTGAGCGATCAGATTCAAATGATATGAATGCATCGTGGTTTACCCATTCCACATAAAATGCATTTGTCAATTGCACATCCTCATCTCAAACGTAATATGTTGTGTAAGCCAGGTAAGCAAGGTCTAGGTTAATTACAGGGTTGCCATGACAGTCTAGTTGGTTCTTAAGTATAGTTAGTCTCGAACTTGCATACAATTTTCAAGGCCTTAATGTAGGTCTGAATAGGTTAATTTTGACTATATTTAATATTTTGAAAATGCATATGAATTAGTCTGTATTCAGTCTCAAGGGAACCTCATCAGCTCACAGTGCAGGACTAATTTGGTGGGTTGCGTGAGTGGATGGACAATTGTAAAACTAATGACTAATGAAGTGCATTCAAATGACCATATTGTAGTTCTATTTAAAATGGTCTTTTTTATAACATTGACAGGCAGTTGCCTATTATGCAACCAATCACTGTGCTTGTTTGAAATAATGGTATGTTTATCTACGTTATTATATTCAATATTTAACATTTCAGGGTTTTTTTCCCTGGCACTGTTGCCTTGGTTTGGGCTTAGATATTGAGCAATGCAGTCAGAACTCAGGACAACCAAACCCAGTATTGTGCCTAAATCAGCCCTGTACAGACCATTAATTAAACTAATGTATTACCTATAATTTATTTGTTTTCCGAGTAAATATATCATCATGCAGCACATGCAATACAGCATCTTCAGGCAATTTCCTAAGCTGAAGTGTTGGAAAATGAACGTAACAAATTAAAATTCTAATGATCAAATTCATTATAGGCTGCTCATAATGAAAACATTTTATTTAAAGCCATTACTTGCAAAGTAAATTCCTGTAGTCTTACATCTCTCTCTCTCAGTCTCTCAGTCAAGATGAGAATTTGTGTCAGCCCGACAGTTCAGACACCACAATGACAGGAAGAGGAGACGCAAAATCTCGAACCTGTCAGACAGAGACATTCACACCAGTATGAATGAATGGGAACCCACACACCCTTACACATAGATACACAAGCACGTCTTTCCAAGGACAGGCATTTCGTATTTGTCGGATTCCTTTAAATGGGTCATGGACATCTTTGAAACATGCCTTTATTTGAAATAGGATTTGTACAACATTTCCAGGATAATTGGATGTGCGATTAAACTTTCGGAAGGACATTTTGTTATAGAACATTTAGTGAATCAGTTACTCTCAAATGAATATCACACAGCGTTTTAAAATGACAATCAAGAAGAATGTATGAAATGTAAATAAGTGTAATCAACCATTTTAAGTGTTTCTTTTTGACCCTTAAATTGCATGTTTCTGGCTCCCTCTCGCTCTCGCTCTCTCTCTCGCTCTTCACTAAGACATAATTACTGAATTACCATCCAGACATTCTGTACTGCAGACAACACAAACCAAATCTCTCTTTCATGCTCTGTAAGTAGATCTGAATGGAGTATAAACGATAAATTGCTCTCCGTATTTCACCATAACATTTGCCTTATGAAGATTTAGTGGAAGCCTCCTCAAATGACGCATCATTTTTCTTTTATTCTTCCAAGTCAATTCTAATCAGTTATTTCAGAATGAAACCCAGCCGAAAGATGCTACACAACGTTTGTGTCCAAACAAACTTAAATATGATACATTTCTGCCTAATGTAATGCATACGTTCTAAAACACTGGAAATAACGAAACATAATTTGTTATGTGAAAAGGCTTTGGCACTTGGTACTTAAGTATATTTTTTACTTTTAAATCTGCACTTTCCACAGGCAACTAATGACACATACATCTGAATCTTACTGGATATGTAACAAGGGAAGGGGAGGGAGGGGTGAACCTGTGATTGGATGCTTTCACAGCTTACAGCAATGATCAGGTGGGAAAATAAGAAAGACAGAGAGATGAAACCATGGATTCCCAAGACAGCGATTTGGTGTCTCCCAAAGAAATATTGCTCATGGCATTTAAGAATCCGCTGTCAATTTTGAAAAAGCACGTTGGAGTAACTGACGTTATGTGGTTAGGTACATTTCTTTTCACCAGCAGACGACGGTATTTATTATGTAAAAATCAGAACATTATGAATTATAAAGCCTTCCTAACCCTTTTTAATATTCATCATAATGTATTCTACTCCTCAAAATAATTTGATACATGTTTTATACATTACTGTTTTTGGTAATCAGACACTAGAGCTTTTCCAAACGTATGTCCCTGGGATGATGAATTCTACTTCTGTTATGAATGTAAGAGGTATAAAACCTTGTATTATGAAAAGCTTTGCATAAGTATTTCTAAAATAAGTAGTGCAGTGGAGTGTTTAAAAGAACATCTTGGTTAACAGAAAACAATGACTTGGGTTTGGGTTAAATATCACAATTTACTGAATTACTGAATATTATATTGTCTAGATTTAAGTAATTTAGTAGCATTTCTAAAAAAATACTTTTTAGAGGAACAATTTCACTTTTTAAGTTCATTTAGCAGAATGTACTTTTCTACTTGTACTTAAGTAAAATACAATATATATAAAATCAAGTCAAGTCAGATTTATTTCTATAGTGCTTTTTGCAATAGAGTATTGTCTCAAAGCAGCTTTCCCAATTTCAGATTATCTTCTAAATTATAAAGCTAATCCCAGACGGAGCAAGCCTAGGGTGGCAGTGGCAAAGAGAAACTCTCTAAACGTTATATGAAGAAACCTTGGGAGGACCAAGACTCAATCTCGTTGGGTGCCCTGGATGTTACATGAGTGATACTTCAATTTTTGAGTAGTTATTATCAGATTAGAAGCACTTTTATTAAGTACTAGCATGAATTTGCATGCTGATGAAGTGTGATGTAATTTGGTCAAACACATGCATGAGACTGTGTGATATCTTACTATAAGATGACTATCTGTGAGTCCAAAGTGTTAAGTACAATTTTCATGATCTAAATTGTAAATTCTATGTATTGTATAATGATTGATGCTGCTCCCATTTCTCAGTCCAATGAGCATGGACTTTGCATGGGATCAGGTTTATTCACCCGCTCTTTACTATATCTGTTTTTATAGTGTAGCTATATGCAATATTGAAGGACACAGAAGAAGGAAGATTGAGTGAAATAAAGAAGATCTATGGGTTTCTCGGTTATTAGACAGGTGGTATTAATAACCTGGGGCTGGGGGGTTTCAGCGGCTCAAGCTGTGCACTATTGATGTGTCTTGAGGAGCTGTGTAGTGCTCGGGGCTTTTAGGAATGACTTTATCCGTCTGAGCTCCCCATGGAAATTCGTCCATATTCCTATTACCTCTGATTTCATTGATCAATGAAATCAGCTTTCTTGCTTCTTCTCACCCTTTATTTCTATAGCAAATTGGTCACACGTTTGGCCTCCCTGGTTCTCCCTCTCGTGTTCTCTGTCAAATATGTACTTAGGCATGACATCACTTAATGGTCCTTCTTCTTTGTATGTTACTCCTGGGTTGTATTATTCACAAGCAGACCACCAGCGTTCCTTTAAATATCTTTGGCTGGGCAAGATATTATAAAACGAGAAAGCTTAGACAAAACGAAACATAAACCAGTATCCACAGCACTTTCCCTTGCTTTCTCTTGTTCTTCCTCTCATTCTCAGTCTCGATTTGAACTTGGTTTCTCACTCTGTTGCCATTTCTATTGCTCATATTCAATAATCGCTTTGTCCTGGTATTGACTTTGGCAGAACGGATATGAATTACATCTCTGTTTGGTCTATGCAGGTGTGTATTGCTCTACTTCCATAATCTTTTTACACTTACCAGGCAATCATTTTATGGGGGCACCCTATATAAGCCATTTAGCGGTCAGCTAAGCTTATGACTGACACCTTCATTGTGCTGTTATTCGTGTAGCTAGGGGACCATGCATTCTGCATTATTTTCTTTTTAGTCTGTTGGTCAGGTTTTGTGTACAGTGGAACCTCAGAAGGCTGTTCGGTTTCGGAACCGATTTCCCCATAAGATGTAATGTAAATAGGTAATCCGTTTAATCCGCATTTGTATGTAATTAATGATTCAAAGCATGAATAAAGCCAGGGAATGTAATACAATAAGAATAATAAAAATACAAGAAATAACTGAAATGACATGTTGGTATCACTGTTTGGTATCACTGAAACTGAGGGAGTGCCTGACATCACACCCGTAGACTGATATATTATACATTTACATAATATAATAATAAAACCATATAATATACTTTATATAATAATACGATTTACTTAATACGCCTATGATCGCACCTTAGTTCTTCTTCTTTTGGGGATTATGCCAATTGGCATACTGTATTGGTGCATTATTGCCACCGACTGGACTGGATTACATGCATCGTCTTTGGAAGATCGCACCATTGAGTGTTTTATTTAGGGTGCCCATGAAAAATTCAAACGGGTCATTTTATGTGTGAATTGTTCAAGTGAAGGGGCGTTTGAATTCTGGAGGGGGTGGTGGTTCCCACTTTGGGAACCACTGCACATACTTTGTGTGGATTGTGTGACTGAAGAGTTTTTAATTAGTTTTTTTCCCCTCTTAATTAACCACATCTTCTGCTTCATAGCATAATTAACCTGAAGGCCTTTAGGGCTGTTGGTACTGGTTTGAGTTAAATTTCCTTGTATGACATTCCCAGAGTGATGTAGTAGCATTGTGTTTACAGAATAATGCACTACACGGTACCCACCTGCCACAGACTCAAATCATTCACACATGGGACAGTTAAGCAGTATGCATCTGGAGAAAACTCATTAAGATGTGGGGAGAACATAAAAAAGTTCCACTGCCTCCCTACACAGTATGACTTATTAGTCTCTTTTTAGTCTCTGTCAGTGTTGACCCTCCCGCTCTCTCTTTTGGTCTGCATGCGTCTTCACTTTCGCAGGATGTAATATTCTCTCTCTGTAGTAGTTCTATTAGTAGGGAAAAGCTGCAGAGTGAGAAAGGCTGATACACATCATTTGCTGTACATAATGTTATAGCCACTGCCTAATTGTACCTAATTGAATCTAATTGTAGAGGCTTGGGGTGTGAGACATGCACAGACTGGGCTGTAATTCTAACCTGAGGAGCAGTGCTCTGCTGCTCTTAATACGGTTTTAACCTAAAAGAATTCAGCCGTCTTGCAAGACAATGACAAGTCACATCGTACGAGATGAACTACTGAATGAATTCCATGATGGACTGTTAATAAACTTGATGTATAGGCACATGTTTGTCAGTCAGCTAGGTACACACCTAGAAGCTGTAATTCATATGCAGGGGTGGCAAGGCAAGTAAAGTATAGATACCTAAAAAAAGAATTGTTTTTAGCAGAGAGAATTTTGACAGTGAACACAAAATCGAACCACAAATCATACAGCATGAAGCCAGCATTATGCACACATCCAATTTAATTAAGGCATAATTTGTATTCAAAGGAGTGAAGGGGAAACAAAAATACAAAACAGTCAGAAAAACGCAGATGGTGTGACAGAAACAGCTCTGACCCGGAGGCAGCATATAGCAAATATCTCTGCGGCAGGGCGTTTGCCTTAAGGTGAGAACCAGAGAACAACAACTCTTACTTCGAACTTCATTATCTGATTGCCTTTCGTTGTGTTTCTGCACTTCTGATGAACCAATATCAAATTACCCTACCGCCCTTAAGCTCTTTTCTTTGCATTTGTCAGCAGAATATCATGATTGCAATAGATGGACTCATTATGGGTTGGTGTGGAGTTTGCAGAGTTGAAATTGTAGGAGTTGGTTGAAGCAGTTTGGGGGAAAAAACAGGAAAAAACTCACCACAATCATTTTTAGATTCCCCAATTTAAGATTCCAGTCTTATGGGGGCACCTGGTTTACGCCAAGTGTCACACAGCTACAGACTCAATCTAGAGGAGTGCTGAGGGTCTGGAGCCTCTGATGAGCCCACACACAGACAGACATGGTCACAATCCAGGCACCAACTCCCATGGCCAAACCCCATCCAGGGGCCAACCAACTCGTGACACGGGCATTCCTACTTCCTTTCCATACACAGGGGACCGTAACCAGGACCCATTGAGATAGGATCCTGATGATATGCAACTCCAAAGCCAATTGAAGCACAACTTCAACACAAAATCTTGCTGAATTCCTCCCAGTTGGTGGAAGAGCAGCCAATATTGACAAGCACCACCTTAGCACACTGGTGGAAAGAAGACAGGACAGGCCTTGTATTTAAAGTGGAGGCATAAGTAGGTAGTGCAGAGGAAATTACACAAAAGACATTTTCTGTTCAGTGAGCTTGTCATCATTTTCACCACTTCCACCTACTGCTTTCTCATTTCCTACTCTTGTTCTCATCATTTTCACCACTGTAACATGTGAACAACATTGGGGTCCATTAGGGAGGTTGATGAGATTCAGTACTGCACAAAAGACAGGTATTCGATATTGTTTCAATTTATATTCTGCTTGTTTTTTATTTAAGTTGTAGTGCTCACTGTGTTTTGTAGTTCTGCAATTACAGCCTGTAGTCAATCTGTTTCTCAACACACTTTGTTAGTCCCCTATACTCTGTTCTCTGACGGTCAGGACCCCCACAGGACCAGCACACTAACCTAAGGAAATGAGACAAAGTAACACCAGAAAGCTTCTTCAGCTGCTTATTTTCCTGCCTGTGATAGATCTCAAAGCAGAATTAAGTTTGAACCCCTAAAACTGCTTTGTACATATCTATTAACCTGCATGCTTAAGCACTTTTATGGCCCTTATATGTGCTGGAGCATCAAAGTGTGACTCATAACATTTTACGATACTCCGCAGGTCCTATCTCATCATCTTATTCCCTCTCCGTCTTACTCTCTCCATTATAGTCACACACACATATATAAACATCTTAGTAACTGCTGTCTTTGGAGATACCTGAACGTATTTTAACTAACAATGAACTCTGGATGACATCGTGGTTCAGTGTATCACTTTACCTGAGGATGAATCTGGAGCAATGTATATATATTAGAAAAAATCTATTCCTCATATATTCAAAATGTTGCTCTGATTCGGCTCCACCCAAGCTGTTCTTCCACCACTTTCCAGCGCACTGTTACCCAGAGGGCAGTAACTCTCTCTCTCCTCCAGGTGACTGAGGATGTCATGCCACCAAAACTTTCCCGATCCTATAGTGACTGTGTGAACCGGACAAAATAATGCTCATATGTACATTTATATATAAATAATATGCACATATAAATAATATCTAGGCCACCCAAGGAGCTCGGGTCCCTTTTTGAGTCTTGGTTCTTCCAAGGTTTCTTCCTCATAAAATTTAGGGGGGTTTTCCTTGCCAAGTTTGCCTTGCTCATTTTGGGATGGACCTTAGATATTAGAAGATAATATAGAACTGTAAAGCTGCTTTGAGACAATTTTGACTTTATTGTTAGACAAAAATTATAGAAAAGCTCTCAGAGCTATTACTGGGATATGCATTATACTGTTTATACGCAGTACTGTCCCAGGTAATGCTATGCAAATGAGCTAACAGACTGAAAATTATATAAAGATATAATTATATAAATACAACTAATAGACAGTGAAAGGACAAGTAATGGATGGCTAATAGAAATGCAATATTTGTAATTATTGTAATTAAACGTAAATTTGTTGATCGTCACAAGTGTTGGGGGTAGAGCCAGTAGTTCAGTTGTTCTATATTTAAGAAAATTTAATTAAATGTATGAGTAATATCATGGAAGAATCGTTCTAGGTGATGTCCTGGTTAAGGGACCGAGAGGCCTGCGGTAAGAAACTCCTCCTCAATCTCTCTGTGATGGCCTTCAGGGAGCGGAAGCACTTTCCTGGTCAGAGGACAGGAAAGAGGCCATTGTTAGGATGACAGAGGTATTTCATTATCTTTCTGGCCTTGGTCCAGTACAGTTTGTTGTAAATAGACTGCAGATCAGAGAGTTCGGTTCGAATGATGCACTCGGCCGATCGTACCACTCTCCAGAGAAACTGCTTATCCTGCTTGGTGCTTTTCCCATTCCAAACTGCAGTGCTTCTTTACAGGATGCTCTCAGTGGGCAGGTATAAATGTTTAACACAGTAGAGGGCAGTTTGAAATTCCTTAAGCTTCTGACATGGTAGGTGTAGAAGATGGGCCTTCTTCACCAAGGTGTTAATGTGACAGGATCATGACAGGTCCTGTGTGATACGCATACCAACGTATTGGAAACTGCTCCACTCTCCTCCACTATTACCTCTTTCGTCTTGCTGATGTTCAGGTGGAGGTTGTTCTCCTCTAGGTCTTCTCACCAGAGATCAAGACCTCCACAACTGTAATATCAACAACCTTATTAACTTGTTAACTGATTATTCCAGTGGTCATGTACATTGCATCCTCCAATCTAGAATTCAGATTAAGAAATCCAATAAAGAGAGCTGGATTTTCAGACTTCTTCGCACATGTATACCTTTATTCTGATTCCAATCAGTTTTCTCAGTCACGGAAACAGCTAGAAGAATTAAACTGGTTGCCAAGTCCTCTTATTCTAAGACTCTTCACTTCTTTTGGAATTATTTCCATAGACCTGGCTGCTTATTTCTCCTGCAGGATCTGGCAACCCTGGAATTAAAAGCAGCATCCATGAAACACACTTTGGGGAAAACTCAAATGCAGTATATGCTCAAGGAAATTAAGAATTGTATTATTTAATTATGAAAGTTTGAAGTTTACATCGCATCCTTCTGTGAGATTATTGGCTTTTTGCAAAGTAGAAACAAAGTACATTTGGAGCTTTCTCATTATCTGATTACCCCAGTGCATGTAAATTCAAAAAGGCACAGAAAGAGCCAGCAGAATAATACACAGTTGTCAAGTCCTCTTATTCTAAAAAACTTTGCTTCTTTTGGGCTTATTTCCATAGTTCTGGCTGCTTATTTCTCTCACAGGATCTGGCAACCATGGAATTAAAGGCAGCAAACACTTTTGGAGAGACTATGATACATGCTTGAGGAAATAAAGAACTGAATTATGTAATTATTAAAGTTTCAGGTTTACGTCACATCTCTCTGTGAGATTTTAAGGACCTGACCCGAGATGCTGCCTGGACCTGCTGCTTGTCTGATATTCACTTTCCTGAAAGCCTTCCTCACGTCGTGCACTGAGATGATGAAGGCCTTACTCACTCTGTCATACGCCAAATACATACTGCCATTAGCCCTGCTTTTAGCACCACTGGCACTGTTAGTGCCGTTAGCTGCAGCCACACATCGTGCATAAAAGATGTTCGGCTCGTCCATCTGAGATGTGTCTGCACTCAAGATTCTGAAGGATGGAATCTCATAGTCTGTTATCACACTCGGACCAGGCCACAGAACCACCCTGTTGGAGTTGTGATTCCAGTCTCCTCCTGTAGCGATGATTATACTGGTTATACTAGCTATACTAGAATGCAGCCAGCGGGGGAAAGTAGTTCTTGCCGGTACTACTAGCACAACTTTCACTGCTTCATATTGTTCCTTCCCCTCAGCTTCATGCATGAAGTTTGAAGCTCTCGACATTCTCAAGCTCAAGCTCTTTAGAAATGCTCTTCAGCATCTCTAATTTTTCTCTTAAATGTTTGATTGATTGTTCTCTGCATTATTTGTTGTGTTTTCTTGCCATTCTTTGACAAAAAGCTGAGTGAATTTATATTTTTTTCTATGAAGTCACTTACAAATATTGATAGTTGTGGGTTGCAGGTTTTTGGGGCTTGTTTCTAAAGTGTAGCTGCATATTTGGGCTCGCTGCTCGACCCTGTCTCTTTCTACAATATTCTTACAAGTTGGTTTTGTTCAACCTCTAAAGTTAAAAGAAAATACAGTGGTTCTTGAAAGTTTGTGAACCCTTTAGAATGTATATTTCTGCATAAATATGACCTAAAACATCATCAGATTTTCACACAAGTCCTAAAAGTAGATAAAGAGAACCCAAATATAGAAATGAGACAAAAATATTATACTTGGTCATTTATTTATTGAGGAAAAAGATCCAATATTACATATTAGTGAGTGGAAAAAGTATGTGAACCTCTAGAATTAGCAGTTAATTTGAAGGTGAAATTAGAGTCAGGTGTTTTCAATCAATGGGATGACAATCAGGTGTGAGTGGGCAGCCTGTTTTATTTAAAGAACAGGGATCTATCAAAGTCTGCTCTTCACAATACGCGTTTGTGGAAGTGTATCATGGCACAAACAAAGGAGATTTGGAGGAATTAATACACATTGGTGTTCATGGGTCCACCATCAGAAGAACACTGAACAACAATGGTGTGCATGGCAGGGTTGCAAGGAGAAAGCCACTGCTTTCCAAAAAGAACATTTTTATTATTATTATTTCTTTTTAAAGTGGTCACTCTTTTACATAAAAATAACTTTAATACATGCATATGTTCAATATGCTTAATATGTGGTATTTCAACGTAAGTGAAATACCAAAGACTTCCAGTATGAACTGTGTGGTAAGCAAGATGAATCAGGCCTTAAGCCCCAAAAGATTACATTATGCCATCCATGCATAACCACATAATATCTTAATTTTATAATGACTATGTAAGGTAATTGGCAAAATGACTAAATTTATATAAAGACTAGATATATATTTAGATATATTTGATACAGTCATGAAGGGCATCCTGTAAAGTTGCTGCCCAATGGTCCATCCAGTGCACAATCTCCATCCTTAACCTTCATGTTTCAGTCTTTATTAATATCTAGGCTTGAGCTAGATGGTGGCATGGTTCGATTTTCCAAACAATGGATGAGACTGGATGAACAGAGGTCCAGGACTGTATCACCCATAGTGAGCCAGGTGGTGTTTGTGGAAATTTGGGGCTCCATCTATGAGAATAGCTTTATTAAAGTCCCTTGCCACAATGGGTGCAGTTCAAAGCCTGTAAATAACAGAGATCTACGCTTTAAGACATGATACAGTCCTGAAATCTTGCTTATCTCTCCTTAGCC
This sequence comes from Ancistrus triradiatus, assembly GCA_025084515.1. Classification (NCBI taxonomy): domain Eukaryota; kingdom Metazoa; phylum Chordata; class Actinopteri; order Siluriformes; family Loricariidae; genus Ancistrus; species Ancistrus triradiatus. The sequence continues at coordinate 91,718 of JAJAGP010000467.1, read as the reverse complement.
ACTCTTTGTGTTTGTGACAGAAAGTGCAAATGGACAAGCACATAAAAACAAAAGAGCTGCTAAAGGAGATTCCTTCACAGACTTGGGGTGCAGTCACCATGATGTGCCACTGGTTTTATTCTCTTTTGTTTTTATTGACTGATCCTGAACGCTGGACCTACCTTCCTACATATATGTCTTTCTCTTTCAGTTTGTTCATGCCTTTCAAAAAGGCAGATGAGTAGAAGTGGAGTGATGTGGAAAATATGTTAATGGATAGATATGACATGTTTTGCAATATACAGCGGGAATGCTTGATATGAGGATTGAAGGCAACGGGCAGAAGGATTCATATATGAGAAGAATGAGGCACCATGCCTCTTTCTATACTACACACACACACACACACACACTTAAGCACACTCAATCTCACCTTCATGTGCAATATTGTCACAAATACTAGTACCCAAAGTAATATTTTCAAAGCCAAACATGAATTTCATGTACATCTAAAGCTGCAAATATACAGTATGATGGATGCAGTGGCTCAGTGCTTAAGACTCTGGCCTAATAAGAAGGTTGTGAGTTTAAATCCAGGCTTTTCCAAGCTGTCACTTCTGTCACTTATTGCTTTGTACAAGAGTTAGGGTTAAGTAAATAAAACTTTGATCATGTATAAGGCATTGTATCCTGGATACAGTCCCAAATCCCAACAAACGATTTGAGTTTAGATGGAAAAATCAAAAGCCAGAACATCTAGTCCAGTCCTCTATTGTTGTGGATATTTTTACACTCCATATTAGTCGACCACACAAAAAAATCGGATTATATAATGGTTTGGAACCTAAACCAGTAAATACACGGGCCAATTCCAAAAATATATTCGGTCTACCGAACCTACGCTGGCTTTGTGTGGGTGGAAAGGGTTTTCAGTGCTCGTCCTTGCTACAAAATGAGTTTTATATTATTGGAAACAGACACTGATTTGAGCAGGAGTGGAGCAGTTAGATAAAGCTCTTAAGGAAATGTTCAGTGTACATACACGATAATACAAAAATAGCCTCTGTGTGTGTGTGTGTGTGTGTGTGTGTGTGTGTTTAGATGATTGTTAAAGTTTTCCATATTAATAATAGCAGAGATGTTTCATTGTACATGTATGGGTGTGCTAGTATGTTGGTCTAATAATCAGCTTGTCTAGTTGAATCATGTTTTGTGACAGTGAGTCACTCACTATAGATGTTTATTTAATTGTGGCAATAAAATGAGAGTAAGATTTTCCTGGTAGACCCGTATGACTGTACACTTCCATACAACTGCGCATTCAGATACTTCCATCCTTTGGCCAATCATTAACATCTGCTTTGCGACCCATTTTCCACACTTCACTGCACGGTACCACCTCTCCATTTATATGGATACACCTAAATAAAATGGGAATGGTTGGTGATATCAACTTCCTGTTTGTGGCACATTAGCATATGGGAGGGGGGAAACTTTTCTAGATGGGTGTTTACCATGGCGGCCATTTTGGATCCAACTTTATTATTTCCAATGGGAAGAGGGTCATGTAACACATCAAACGTATTGAGAATTTCACAAGAAAAACAATGGTGTGCTTGGTTTTAATGAAACGTTATTATTTCATGAGTTATTTACAAGTTTATGACCACTTATAAAATGTATTCAAAGTGCTGCCCATTGTGTTGGATTGTCAATGCAACCCTTTTCTCCCACCCTTGACACACTGATAGCAACACCGCAGAAGAAATGCTAGCACAGGCTTCCAGTATCCGTTGTTTCAGATGCTGCACATCTCGTATCTTTACAGCATAGACAGTTGCCTTCAGATGACCCCAAAGATTAAAGTCTAAGGGGGTCAGATCGGGAGAGCATTTCTTCTGCGGTGTTGCCATCAGTGTGTCAAGAGTGGGAGAAGAGGGTTGCATTGACAATCCAACACAATGGGCAGCACTTTGAACACATTTTATAAGTGGTCATAAACTTGTAAATAACTCATTAAAGAATAAAGTTTCATTAAAACCAAGCAAACCACTGTTTTTCTTTTGAAATTCTCAATAAGTTTGATGTGTTACATGACCCTCTTCCCATCGGAAATAATAAAGTTGGATCCAAAATGACCGACTTCAAAATGGCCGCCATGGTAAACACCCATCTTGAAAAGTTTTCCCCCTCACATATGCTAATGTGCCTCAAACAGTAAGTTGATATCACCAACCATTCCCATTTTATTTAGGTGTATCCATATAAATGGCCCACCCCGTATATAAAAAATCCAGCCGCACACCCTATCATCCTTGTGCATCGCCATCTGCAGGAGCCTGAATTTACTACAACCTTAAACACGCAAGGAGACTCATTTTTTGTCCGAGGAGTGTGTATACACATTTACAGACAGATGACCACGGTCCACAATGATGTTTGCATAGTGGTACATATTCAATTGACGTCAGAATGAATGCCTGGAAGGCTTTCTAACCAGAACATTGCCCAGAGCATCACACTGGCTAGTTTTCTTTCCACAGTGCATCCTGGTGCCATCACTTCCCCAGGTAAAAGGCTCAGACAGACCCGGCTGTCCATGTGATGTAAATGTCAGCCGGTGACCTTCATCCATTGCTCTAAAGTCCGATTCTGACTCTCACATAACCACTGTCGTGACCTTTTTTTATCCCTATATCCACATGTAATTAATGATTAAAAGCATGAATAAAGCAAGTGAATGTAATAAAGTGAAACGGAAAATAAAGTGAAACAGGGATGCTGAGGCATCATATTTTAATACTCTATGATAATAATAATAATAATAATAATAATAATAATAATAATAATAATAATATTCCTATGATCACACCCTAGTTCTTCTTCTTTTGGGTTTCATGGTGATCAACAAACCATATTGGTGGATTATCGCCACCGTCTGGACTGGATTACGTGCATTGCCTTTGGAAGATTGCACCCTTTAGTGTTTTATTTGGGGTTCCCCATTGTTCGAGTGAAGAGGCATTCCAATTCTGAGGTTCCACTGTGTAATTAGCTCCACACAAATTACACACACTATCCTTAAAGAAAGCATGATGTCATTGTCCTAAAGCTCAGTGTTTTAAGCACAGTCTTTTACTAAGTTTGGTTATTTCTTTTGGAGTATTGGAGTATATTGGAGACTAAAAAAAGGATTCTATGCAGGAAACACCAGAGCTCCTTCCAGATTCTCCAAACTGGCCTTATGTCCTTTATACAGTGAACTGGAAATCAATCAAGATCACTCACCTTTAAGGACGTACCAATTCTCTACAGAGGAGAGAGGAGGATTACAAAGTATACACAGGTGTTTCCTGCATAGAAAATGTTTTTTTTAGTCTAGCACATTCCTTGACCTACAAAAATAGCTGACGGTCCCAAGTAGAATGAAACAGAAAAGTGTAAAAGAAGTACAAAATAATAAACTCGCTTGGATTAATTTTTAATGATGGTATGATCCTGAATAAGCTACAATAGAACTAAGATGTCTAAACATAAATATATAACAATTTAACCATGGGACGTTCAGATCCAGGTCCTGAACATCCATTGTCTTCATGTAATGTTTCTTGTACCTGAACAAATATTGTGACACCAGGTCTTCTGCCTTGCAACATTTCCTTATATCTTTAGAAGGAGAAGCCAAATGAAAGTAAGAGAATGAAATAAAAGAAAAGAAAAGCAGGATAAAAGAAATAAATGAGAATCACTCCAGTACTTTAAATATAAGGCCATCTCGAGTCGCATGGATCTCCTGAGGTCTTAATTTATGTCTTATATCTATTATTATCTCTCGTCTTCTGAAAAAAATGTGTCTTTCTTATAAAATCCGAACTACAAGCTGAAGAGTTACAGCGGCTGACAAAACGTTCACCTGATTTCACTCAAATTATATTTATTCCCAGGACCGTGAATATACCCAGACTCCTACGAATGTATGCCCTCAGAGAAAATAGCAACAATAGCTATGAATCATACAAACAGCAATAACGCTGTGCATGCCCATTTTAGCAAACACTTGCCTGCTGTATTCAGTAAAGTGAGAGGCGAGTTGGAAAAAAAAACCTTTCTTTCTTGCCTCACCACCTCCTTCTCCCTCTCACTAGCACATGTTTGGTCTCCTTCTCCTCGGTTTTTTGCCAAAAATGGAAGGCTATGAACCAAGTTTATTTATACCGCACACACACACACAAACACAAACACAAACACACACACCAGTATGTAGGAACGAGCATGACTTGCACAAAACTACTGAACAACTAAACTTTGTGTGTACCTCCCTTCCAGTCCATGGGGTGTATTCCTACCATGGACCATTTTTGAGGATCACTAGATCCATTACAAACATCAGCGGGATGAGTGTTTACTTAACATAAAATAATGAACTGATGCCATTTCTTATTTTTTATTTTGTAGTTTTATAATCGTTTCCATCTTAAAACCCCCAAACTCATTACTGAAGTCATTACTGAACGTCTTCCCTTTGCCGTCCCCTAACTTTCATCTTTTGACTCTTTGCTCTTTTCCTTTATGAACGAGCAAGTAATTGTGTTTTAGAAAATCAGAAATGACCCTCCTGTCACCAATTTATTGTGACTTTCATTTCATGTCTAGGATAGGTAGAAAGGTCACAACGTCTCCTCTGGAAGGTCACAGATGTCACCAGAGGAGATGGTCTAATGAAAATCCAATGCATATTCACTTAAACTCATCTCTGCTCTGTGTGTGTGTGTGTGTGTGTGTGTGTCTGTGTGTGTGTGTGTAACCGGATTCTCAGGTATCCTAACACAAAAACCAATGGGTCCATTCACTTAACCACATCAATACTGACATGACGTTTGCTGGTGGCCATTTCACTCTGAGCTCATTGTTTTCGCTCCCCATCAAGATCCAATCTGACCTGCTGGATCACACGTAAACATGACTGCATTCCTTCAGAAGGTCAAGCTCTAGATGGTACATATGATGACGTTTTGACAATTTAAAACTGCGGTTGAAGCTCATTTTTTCAGATCTCTAGTACATCTTACAGATCCTTTCACCCACTCACTGGTTTATTTTGGCAGGTTGACTGGCAGCTGTTGTGTTAACCACACAACAACACCTGCAACCTTGTTTGTAATGCCTGCATCCTTATCATATGGTTTGCTAGAAGCTGCAAGCTGTTAAAGTACTAGACTATGGACCAGAAGATCCAGGGTTCAAATCCCACCTCTGCCAAGCTGCCACTGTTGGATTCTTGAGCAAGACCCTTAACCCACAATTGCTTGGACTGTGAGACTGTATCAATTGTAAATCGCTCTGGATAAGAGCGCCTGCTCAATGACATAAATGTAAATGTACCAGAGTAGAATGCCTTCTAGGGTTTTATAATTGGTTTCTGTTTCTGGTGTTGTTAGGTTTTTGATGGATCTTCAGGATGGATATTGATTGAACATAGATCTAACACTGTCCTTCTGAATGTAAGGGCTTTATATTAACCATGTTACAATTTTTTATTTGTAATGGTAAGGAAGGATCAGGGTCCGGGGCTTACCCTGGCACAGACAAGCATGGACTTTAAGCAGGTTTGTACTCACTACAGTACAATGTGAACTAGGTTCATAGCTGCAGGACAGGAAGAGCAGACAGTTGCCTGAGGCCCCGGGTTGAGCTTTTTAGAAATCGAAGCGTTTAAGGCCACAATTCTGAAATAATCCCACATAATCCATATGATGAACGAAGTACAGCGATACACCATAACCTCAGTCAGATGAAAGAGGGCTCAGGGAATTTAAACTAAGGAAAGTTTCACTGTACCTCCTAGTCTGTGACTAACTTGTTCAAAAAAACACACACTTCAAAAGATAGACAACGAAGCCCAATGTATTGATGTATATGAGCAAGGAAATCTCAGATACAGACAGACAGTAACAAAGCAGACAGTCGTATTGACATACGTGCACTCGCTAGACAAAAGCTGGTCCAGCTCTGTTCAATAATAAGCAGATTACAGACTTTTGTTCTGCAGGTTTGCCAACGATAAGATCAGCCTTACCAGCAACGAGTAACTACTTTTAACTAGTTCCAGTGTTGGTATTCATACATATTCTTAGTGCTGGGACTGTGGTAGCCTAGTGGTTAAAGTACTGGACTCTGGACCAGAAGGTCCAGGGTTCAAATCCCGCCTCTGCCAAGCTGCCACTGTTGGGTCCTTGAGCAAGACCCTTAACCCACAAGTGCTTGGATTGTAAGGCTGTACCAATTGTAAGTCGCTCTGGATAAGGGCGTCTGCTAAATGCTGTAAATGAAATGTAAATGCTAATAGTTGCTCCTAGTGACAAAAATCTTTTCCGTCTGAAAGTCTGGAGTAGATCTTAGTAAAGATAAAAGTTATTCATAAAGCATCTTAACCCCTAAAAAAGCTCCAGAGGTGAAAAACTCTTAAGAGTAGGGAGGACGACTTTAAGGAGTCTTAGGAGTTCTCTTAAGCAGAGGAGAAAACAGAACAGATGACAGAAGAAATGTTCAATCGATCTCTACCAATTAGATCACGCAGAAATAATGTTTGTGTTTGACCTTATTAGAGTTTCGCATCTCCTACTCAGCCAACATGATCACTTCAATAAAAACTTTTAATCTATTAATATTTACTTACTTTCTGGTTTTAACTAATACTACAAACGTATATGACTAGATAAATTAGTTAAATTAATTAATTCATTCTTACAGTTATCATCTAAGCCACCCAGGGAAGGTATGTTTTTGAGTCTTGGTCCGAAGGTTTCTTCCTCATAACGCTTAGGGAGTTTTTCCTTGCCACTGTCACCCTAGGTTTGTTCAATTTGGGATTGGACGTAGATATTAGAAGATAATCTAAAATTGTAAAGCTGCTTTGAGACAATGCTCCATTGTAAAAAGTGCCATATAAAGAATATGGGACTGTGGTAGCCTAGCAGGTAAGGCACTGGACTATGGACCATAAGGTCGAGAGTTCAAATCCCACCTCTGCTAAGCTGCCACTGCTGGGTCCTTGAGCAAGGCCCTTAACCCACAATTGCTTGGATTGTAAGATTGTATCAATTGTAAGTCGCTCTGGATAAGGTCTGCTAAATGCTGTAAATGTAAATAATGAAGACAGCAGCTTATCTGAGGCTGATTCTATATCTAGAACTATGTGCTGATGCACTGAACGTTTTTTTATCCAGACTACTTGTTTTCCAAAATCATTGCAAACTTAATATAAGTAATCAGAGACTTTGTAACTGTTTATCGATCTTCGTTAAAAAATTCAGTCCTCAGATTTCGAAGGCAAAACAAGTCTGACGGGGTGTTAAAGCTAATCAGGCATTCCTCCCGGTGAGCTCATACAAGGCAAAAATCATCATTAGCGTTTTGTACACACTTTTTCCAAACTAGGTGGGCTTAATGTGTGTCTTTTCCTGCTAATGTCATTCTCTCCATCGTGGCTAATGACTTCTCTCTGTATTGCTCAGTCCTACAAGCTAATTATACCTTGATAGATATAATCGAGTTTTAGCGATGCTACATTAACTGCGTGTCATTTCATAAGCTGAAGGAAAAGACTGCTGTATTTGTCACCAATCAGCCCTGGCTTCGGATAAATATAAATACTTGCATGCTAATGGGATGTTTTCATGCAGAGGACTAATTAGCGGTAGACTTGTGACATTATGCAGTGGGTCACAGGCCATGTCGAGAGCGCGGCTGGAAACCCAGATGAGAAAGAGACACTATCTACTGTCACACACTGTGAAATTGGTTTAACCTTTCAGCGTACTCTCTTTTTATAACCCGCAAACCCTGTTAGCAAAGTCTGAGCAAAGGTTTTCCCCTGCTAGCCGTTTGTTTCTACAGTCAAGTGGATTTGTGACCTGAATTCTTTTTTTACCTCTGAAAAAGAAATCTATAGAAATAAACAGCGAACCTGTGGATCTAATTGGATGTTTAACGTAGTAAATAATAAGCACTTAAGGTTCGTTCCTGTCCTTTCTTCTCATATCTGTCCCGTAACGAATGCATGAGATCTGCTCAGTCTGAGCCAGCACTGTTTTTATTTATTTCTCGAGTGGTGATAAAATATCCATGCTGTTCACTGAAGGCCTGCTGGCCTCAAGTTGGGTTGAAATTAGATATCTATAATTCAGTTCACACATCAGATGACAGCAACAGGCGCAGTCAATGTTCTGGGGCAATAACGTAGGGAGAGACCAAATTAACGTTACAGTACATTCTCATATGGCGCACAAGCTTAGGAATTCACTCCAACTGAGCCGCTGTGAAATTTCATTTGCTGCCTTCATCAAAACAAAAGTCAGAAACTATTTTCTTTTAGATTTTTCTGTCTCTCTTACTAGTCAATAAGGCATTCCAGGCTTCTGTATTTGATATACTATTAAATGTGTTCTATAATATTTCTCCATATAATAATAATTCACTTTTCACTTTTGATTAGTCATGACCCTGGCAGTCATTGCATACTGTATTTCACCTACATGTGGGTGTGAATGCCAGGACGATAGACACATCTTCTTACGTGGGTCCCTTCTGACCCTTTTCCCTTTCCACAGCACCTACTGTGCTTCTCCTATATAAATAGGACCTCTGAAAAAGAGTTGCCCAGATTGGGAAGCATGGCATTAATGAATGCATTAACATAAATCCATTGAGATCATTTCTTGTTATTATCTTTTCCATGTCCATCACATTCTGTTCTTTGCACAGACACCTCACATTTTTGTGTTGTTTTTAGATCCTTATTTTTGGATTCTCATTTTGGACAGTGAGCTTGAGCCTGATTTATACATGTCAATTTAGAAACTCAGATAATGTTATTGGAAGACTGGATTTTATATTTATATGCTGAGTCGGCTAACTTGCAGGCACCACAGTTGGCCTATAAACTCAGAATGTACAAAATTAATTGTAGAACTTGATTTAGACACCAAATACATTTGGAAAAGTTAGAAAGCAAAGAACAAATTCTTGCAGTAACTTTAGAAAAGTTATGGTGAAATTTCTAACTGCACTGAAGCTTTTTTATATGTTTACCACTTTAGTTCGAGACTCAGACACTCTCCAAAGTTTTAAGTCTAGGCTAAAGACATACTTATTTACACAGGCTTTTGACTAGATTTAGACCAGGATGCATGGCTTGGGTCACTGGGGCCGGAGTCTGGAGTCATGTCTGGCCTGCCTGCCTTGTCCGCTAGCCGAGAGGGCGGGTCTGGCTGAACTGGGCTTCGGTTCCTCGTGATCTTGACTCGTTGCATCCTTGCCTTAGAATAAGGGCAGAGCTGGGGGTTCATAGTCAAAGAGGTCCTTATGGTGATCAGAGACGTTGGGTTGCTGTCTTCTGCCGCTCGTGGGGTTGCCAATGTCTCATGTGATCCCTCTTGGCTGTGTTTCCTACCAGTTCTCCTCTTTCTAGCTATGCTGCTATAGCTAATGCTGCCGGGGTCTCATGCTACACATGGCATCAGTGATTGTTAATAGACACTGTGCTCTTAATCAATAACTAATTACATTTTCTGTTTTCTCTCCGAGCTGTGTTCCGGCAGTTCCAGCCCCACACATGATGTTCATCCGCTGTAGCTCCACTCAAGCTGCTTCCGTCATCAGCTCCAACCCCATCATACCCGGGCCACTTAATGCCGATGTGCATACTTCACATTTTATTCGAACTTTGACTCCATGACTTCAGTTTCGCTCTTAGATTTATCATCTACGCCGCCCAAGGAGGTTGGGTCCCTTTTTGAGTCCTGGTCCTCCCAAGGTTTCTTCCTATAACACTCAGGGAGTTTTCCTTGCCACTGTCACCCTTGGCTTGCTCAATTTGGTATTGGACGTAGTTATTAGTAGATAATCTAAACTTGTAAAGTTGCTTTGAGACAATGCTCCATTGTAAAAAGCGCTGTATAAATAGATCTGACTTGACTTGATTTGACTTGACTTTTTCCATCAACAATCTCCTAGTCCCAGTGCGTTTAATCCTGTATTAATATTAACATATTAGTTAATTCATTCATTCATTCATTTGTGTAGCAGTTGTACAGCTCATTAAGAAAACTTTGCCATCATGTACAACATAAACATGAAATTAAAAGACATATAAAGAACATGAAAACCTACACCACACACATCATTATGTCGAAACAACAAATGAACTCTCAAATTAATATCCAAATGGATTAATTGTCTTTGCTGTTTGATTTGGCTTGGAATTTTTGAAAAGATGTGAATGTGCTTGGAGGGTTTTACCCAGCCCTGGATGCTACCAATTTGGAAAATTGTTTGCTAGCCTGTTCTCCATGAGTGCTGCTCCTCCAAGTTATTGCATTTTGGGCTCCAATATAGCAGAAGTACTCTTGACACACTCTCAGACCAATATTGTCAGTTATTGCACACTGGAACGAGCGCTTTCTCCAAGGAGGGCTGATAGAAAAGGGCACGGGAAGAGAAATAAGCAGTAAAATGAATATCAAGTTTAGACTTCAGCAAGATCAGGGGAGGAGGAAAAATGGGTTTTGCGTGCAGCAAAACGACTTGTGATTTAATTGAGATATTAGTTATTATGTGCTTCATGTCTCATCGGGGAGAGATCATTGATAATCACGTCTCCATAAGTTACCAGTGGAATAGAAAAGGGTTTCATGTTATTACTGCAGAAATATGATTAATGTAGGTGATACTTTTGTTTTGTTTTTTTGTTTAGTTTTTTTTTTACCTGAGTCAGAGTGATTCCATTATTGAACTCTAGGATCAGAGCATTCTTTATTTGTGTTGACATGTGGCCGCACGATTTTTTTTTGACAGAAGCGATTGGTTATATAACATACTGTAACATTACACCTGCAAAATATTGTTATCATCACTCCTCCCTGAGTTAAAGTCAGCACCAAGCCTCCTGGGTAGGCAGCAATTTGGGCACCATGAAGGCTGTCCCATTCAGAGTCAGTCACCTTCTATGTGTTCCTGCTTGGAATCAAGGTCAAAGAATGACTCCATCTTTCCTTTGCAGACGAATACGACCCTCTCATTAAGATGTCCAGGAGCAATACAATAAATCCTTTATTACTATACACTCTGGCTAGTGAAAAGTTATTTTTAAAACAATGTCATTTTCCCAAAAGCATCGCCAGCATTGAAGCACGCAGCTTTAGGAAACCAGATTAGATCCTTCCCTTTGGTTAGGATCTATGTGACATTTTGTATGTTCTCTACACAAATTGGCTATTTTAAATTACCCTTAGTTATGAGTGATTATGATTAAATGTATGACACCCTGTGACTGACTGAGACCCTCTCCAGGGTGTATACCTGCTCTACAGATGTCTGTATAGAGACTGTGGTAGCCTAGTGGTTAAAGTACTGGACTGGGGTTCAAACCCCACCTCTGGCAAGCTGCCCATGTTAAGTCCTTGAACAAGGCCCTTAAGCCACAATTATTTGGATTGTATCAATTGAAAGTTTCTCTGGATAAGGGTGTTTGCTAAAGGACGTACCGCTAACTCTATACGCAGAGTGTTTACTAAATTATTGTATTTAAACGCTATATAGACGCACATGAGAAGTAGTATGATGTGCAAGATTGTTAAACATAAAAAAACCCAGGTAAAGTTTGCAATTAAGCAAATATATCTATAAAAGACACTTTTATCCAACATAAAATGAGGCCAAGTGAAATAGTTTGAAAAACAACCGAGGAAGAATAAAAGTCCCAGTACAAGGCAATTAGAAATACTGCACTAGTTTTACCTAACCTCAGTAACAATAAACCACTACAACAAACATTGTGTTATGATGTGCCTGGATTGTCATACATTAATCTGTTTCAGATTTTAGTGAAAGCCAAGGAAGGTAGGACCTGGATGACCTACAACAGTGACTCACACCTTGTCGGTACGTGTTCCAGTTGGCTGATCTTCAGGTGAGCATCAAGGACTCGAACCTAATGGGTGTAGTTACAGGAAGCCAGCAAAATCCTGAGCATTACTGTTTCCAGACCAAATGTGTCACCAGTGTTTAGATCATCTGCAGCGTTTGTAGGCTACTTAGGCTGGCAAGTGTTATTAAAGCCATGAGATGAAAACAACTTCTACTCTCTACTTTCACATTTATGTCATTTAGCAGACGCCCTTATCCAGAGTGACTTACAGTTCAAGCAATTGTGGGTTAAGGGCCTTGCTCAAGGACCCAACAGTGGCAACTTGACAGAGGTGGGATTTGAACCCTGGACCTTCTGGTCCACAGTCTAGTACCTTAACCGATATGCCACCACAGTCTACATCTGTGCATTGCAGTCTTATGGAAGAGTTTGGGCACCCTGACAGTGACGTATATGCTTTGTTGCTTTGTTAAATTTTCTATCAAATTAAATGAATGCACCTTCTGCAGGGAACAGTGTATATTGTGCTCTATGCTGTACATAGGGAAAAAGACAAAATGGCACCAAAAACCTTGATGTCAGGGTGAAGCTGGGTGGCAGAAATATGTACTGTGGGTTCAACTGGGTCATTGGGCAATAACCCCAGTGATAGGGCTGAAAGAAAAGAAAGTAACTTCAAACTCTGTAGCAATTAATAATTCACAGTTGAACTCCCTGTTTTATCTTTTCCCCCTTTTGTACAGGAAACCTCAGTCTTTCGGCCCTCTGTGTAACTGCTGCACGGAGTACTGTTATGTCTGTCAGGCTCATAGTCTGCTACAGCTGTGTTTCCACAGTCATTCTGCTCCCATGCTTCATCACAAGCAATTAAGCCTTAATCGTTTGGTGATCTTCCTAAATATCATTGAGAGGTGGCGCCATTAGCTGTAATCCTATAGAGCGAAACAGTCCTCAGTCATTGTACCGTTCCAGAATGATAGATCACAACAGATGAGTCACAACAGCCAGCCTAATCCCTGCTTTATCAGTCACGTATAATTTGAGACGCCTTTCATAATTTCACCAGAGAATCTGACAACATGAAAGAATTTTTCAACCCACTCCGTCTTTGCCTGTCATGCTCGGATTTCAGTCAAAGCAAAGCATGGCGGAGAAGAAGGAGGAGAAAAAAAATCTCCTCTGCTGAAACCCAAGCCTGCTTTCTCTCTCTGTGTAATGACTTTTAACAAGAATTTTCTAAAAATACCAAGAAGAAAGAGACCTGGATAAAATCCCAGTGTTACTGTTTGCACAGAAACCACAAAACATCTGACTGACAAAGCAAAGGACGCCCTGTAGCATATCCAGGCACATGCCATCCGCAGAGCTGCATAATAAGCTTAGTACATGTTAATTAGGGCATTACTCAATAGGTAATGCAATTAACTCACAAGAGGCGGTGTTGAGAAGCTCTGTAGTGCATCCCATAGGAAAGGAAATCAAAAAGCGATCTAATTTTAATTTATTCTACACAGCAATAAAACAGGGCGGAAAGAAAAAAGAGACTTAAGTGCCCCTGCCTGACGGGAGCCAAATACCCGAGCAACTGCAAGCGTCTCCTGTTGAGGTTCAGCAGAAATCTCAGCAAAGTCACACTCTAATATGGTGTGAATGATGGGGCAAGTGATCAAAAGACAGCTCTGAATATGAACTCAGTCATTAATCATCAGAGCAATAGCCATCATGATTTAGAGCTTGTAAATTATGTTCTGAACTATGATATCCACAGATGTTACAGCTCCGCTCTCTTACTGTATGCCAGTTCCACTAGTTCCAGTCTTATGCAACAACTTGTGCAACCTTGGTGCAATTGCATGTTTTGTTTACACAACCTCAGCAGATAACACATTTAAAAACTTCATATATTTGCACAACAAGTCATCTACGTTCTGGAGCCACACTAGTGGATCATTTGGAAAGATACCCATACTTTCATCCATATACGTTAATCCAGGTACAGTACTGTCAGTCAAAAGACTTAGGTCATCAGCCTAACCAGTTCAGCCTATCCGTCAGCACAGGGTGCAAGGCGGGAACAAATGCTAGACCAGGCACCAATCCATCGCAGGGCACATGCATACAGACACTCACACTGTGACATTTAGAGATGCCAATTGAAAAATGCATGTATTTTGGAATGTAAGGGGATTTTGGAGTACCATGAGGGAACCCATGCTGGCTGGCTGGGCATCAAACCCTAGGGCTGTGTTGAATCTCTTACTGTAACTGTTATATTAAGCAGCTCTGGTAGAGCTGCTGGAAACAGCAGTTCCTGAGGATCTGGGTTCGAATCCTGAACTGGAATTGCAGCTTATAGGTTGTGTTGTGTGGTTATGGGACCCTGCTTTGGACTGGAATCCCATCCAGAAAACCTGTACCCAGTGAATCCCCTCCCGCCATCCCGGCCCAAACAAGTACCAAATGTTAAAGGCCACGCAAGTTTCACTAGGGCTGTATCACAGTTTTTTGCCATGGCACCCCTCACTTTAAGGCTCATGTTTAATCTCATCTATTTCTCATAAGAAATATTAGCCACAGTGACAGAATCGTCATTACCTGCCATTACCTATTAGAGTACAACTATGAAATATTACAATAGTCTTCCAGAGGTTTATGCCAGACAGAATAAAATGTTACGCCGCTCAAGTCCGGTCTCATTAGGGAAACTGAAACCGGAGGTCGTGCTTTACAACACGAGTCTATTATTAAAAATCCCATAACAAGATTAGCATCGCAAGAGTAAAATCATTGTCTGATACGTTACGGTCACATTTTCTTTGGCAGGGAAAAGAGATGGAAATTCGATAAGAATAAGAGTCTAACTTTTCTGTGTGCTTAAAAGAACAAATCAAGGGAGACGAAGCCAATTTAAGCTGTGCCATTTTACACAGGCTCTGCCACCCCAGAGGAGAGATATTGGTTATTGAGCTCAATGATAGCTAAGTAATCATGACTCATTACCACTCTTTAGTACCAGTGAACAGAATAAAAATGATTTCAGATCCTTTCCGTAGTGGCTGATAACTGGGGAAAATCCTAGTTTCAACATGGCAAAGATAGTAGTTTTTAATATTGTATCATAGGATAAAATAGAATTGGGGTTCCAGAGATCAGATGGTTTACATTTACATTTAGCAGACGGCCTTATCAAGAGCGACTTCAAATTCATAAAATCTTACAATCCAAGCAGCTGTGGGTTAATGGTCTTGCTCATGGACCCAGTGGCAGAGTTGGGATTTGAACTCTGGATTTTTGGTCTACAGTCCAGTACCTTAACTGCTGGGCTACCACAGCCTGTGGTTTGGATTTTAGGAAGGGCAACAAAGAAGCCATGAATGGAATTACACTAACATAAGGAACCCGTCATATGGGTGAGTTCAAAACATTTCAAATAATGTGTAGGATTATTACAAGCAAGCAGTCCAGAGGTGCAGTGTTGTTGCTTTCAAAGACCTGAGTTGGAGTCCTGGTGACTCCCTGTGGGGAGTTTGCATGTTCACCTCATGTATGTGTGGGTACTACAGTTTCCTCTCTCATCTCAAAGAGATGTTAGGTCAATTGGTGTCTCTAGGACTGTGGTAGTGGTTAAGGTGCTGGACGTTTGACCACCTCTGCCAAGCTTCACTGTTGGGACCTTGAGCAAGACCATTAACCCACAATTGTTTGGACTGTAAGATAGTATTAATTGTAAGTCACTCTGGATAAGGCCGCCTGCTTAATGACATGAATGTAAATGTAAAGCATCTTGGCTTGAATGTGTGTCAGTGTTTCTGCACGGATCTGTCCAGATTTGGTTCTCGTTCTGCTGGTTAGACCGTTAATGTCAGTGAGTATTACAAGTTGATTATGTATCAGTAACAGGGTACATGAAAGTACAATGCAGTTAATGTATTATACTGTAGGTAGTACTTGTTTTGTACTTGTACCACAACCCATTTCATAAAAATAGTGTATGCCCACATCAGCTCAGTCAGGAAATCAGCCTCTTTGGTTATGTGACCATTTATATCCACCCACATGAAAAAAAACCGCTCCTACGAATCCAAGACAGCCTATAATTTCAAAATGTGTATCATTGCAAATAGTTTCAGGTGTTTGTCCTTTATCAGCTCTATGAAAGTCATTTATCAAAAACTACAGCGCATGCAAAAATCTACACTCCTATTGCAATCAGTGTCTGTCTCAATATTTTATCCGCTTATGTTTGATGCCGAGAGGCGTGATGCTTTCTGCAAATATGTTCCATTCATACTGTGTGTATAATGAGGTATCAAACTCTGTCAGAGTGTCAAGGCTTTGTTTTTTATTCATAATAATAGAATGTAATTAGATATAGTGTACATATACAGCATACACCCACTGACCACTACTTTCTACACTCTTTGTCACTTTGTAGTTCTACAACTGAAGACTGTAGCCCATCTGTATATCTACAGTCTTTGTAGCCTAGCGGGTAAGGTACTGGACTATGGACCAGAAGGTCCAGGGTTCAAATCCCACCTCTGCCAAGCTGCCACTGTTGGGTCCTTGAGCAAGACCCTTAACCTACTATTGCTTGGATTGTAAGATTGTAGGTCGCTCTGGATAAGGGACATAATGGTCAGGACCCCCATGTGACCAGCACAGATCAGGTACTATTTGAGTAGTGGATCATTCCAAGCACTGCAGTGACACTGATGCAGTGGTGGTGTGTTACTGTGTGTTGTGCTGGTATGAGTGGATCAGACAGCAGTGCTGCTGGAGCACTTGTGGTGGTCCTGACCATTAGAGAACTGGTCCTGACCTTTAGAGAACTAGGGGACTAACATGGTATGTAGAGAAACAGATGGACTACAGTCTGTAGTTGTAGAACTACAAAGTATGGTAAATGGAAATGCTAAAATGGAGCAATAAAGAGGTGTGCCTAATAGACTGACCCATGTGTGTACAGTATATAACGTATAATACATAAAGTGTTAAACAAAAAGCATATGACAGAGCCATTCTGCATCAATGATGCACACGAGACTCCACACTGCAGAGCAAGTGTTGTGCTAAAAATAAACAGCTCTTCAGTTCTTGGAATTATTTCTCATATTTTACCTACACAGGCTTATTGAATAATTTAGTCTTAACCAGTGTGCTTTTCAACTGACATGGGCATAAACCTTCGTCTCATGTTTCAAAGTATTTCCTTTGAATTGATTAGTCTGCACTGAAAAACCACGCTATCCTGGAACCGGAATCATAATACACCTTGTGCTATTTTAATGATTGCAATACGTACCTTAAGAGTAAAAAACACCAGGGAAACATCTGGAGGTGGGAAGAAGTGGTTATTGATGTCTGGGTGGTGTGTCTTTGTGCAGGGGCTCATTCTGTCTCACCTTGAGAATGTTGACTGTCAGGTGACGTGTTCTGTGTTGCTTTTAGTGTCAGCTTGTTTCACAGTGACCATGCAATAACTGATACACGTGTATGATTCGTAATGTGAAAAGTGAAATGGCTGTACGTTATACTTAGTGGGGATTTATCACAATTAATCATGTAGGACCAAACACGTCCTCTTCAAATGAACTTTGCAAGCAAAACATTATGTGAAACCACAGTAACGCCATTTTTTAATGACTAAATTAGCTCGGTACATAAAGCCTTATGCAAAAGTCTGAGCATCCTTAGTAAAATAACATTTACTGACAAAGTCAGAACACAATTTCTGCACCTAAATATGACATATTTCTGCAAATTGTAATACCCACATTTTATAACCCCACATCATAGTGTATGGAAGGTATGGAAAATGCAAAAAATATCATTTCATTTGTAGTAAACATCCATTCCTGCTTTTCAGGCCTGCAACACATTCCAAAAAAGTTGGGACGGAGGCAATTTACAGCTAGTTATGAGAAAAAAACTCAATAATGATGTGATTTCAACAGGTAATCTCAACGGGGGATTATAATCCAGGAAAGGCTGAGTCTTTAGGAGCAAAGATGGGCAGAGGATCTCCAGTGTATCAACAAAGATGTAAGAAAATTATTGAAATGTTCAAAAACAATGTTCGTCAAAGAAAGATTGGAAGGGATTTACATATGTCTCCCTCTACAGTGCATAATATCATGAGCGATTCAAGGAATCTGGAGGAATTTCAGTGCATAAAATAAAGTTTTTTTCTCATTACTAGTCCTAAATTGCCTCGTCCCAACTTTTTTTGGAACAAATGAACTGAACTAAATATCTTGTGTTCATACAGTGTGACTGTGGTGGACTGTGGTGGCCTAGCGGTGGCCTAGCGGTTAAGGTATTGGACTATGGACCAGAAGGTCCAGGTCAAAACCCATCACTGCCAAGATGCCACTGTTGGGTCCTTGAGCAAGACCCTTAACCCGCAATTGCTTGGATTGTGTGACTGAATCAATTGTAAGTCGCTCTGGATAAGGGCGTCTGCTAAATGACATAAATGTAAATGTAAATGTGTGCATATAAATGAAATTTGCTGTGTATAAAAGTACAAACACCTTTCCGGGTGATCTACTTGTGGAACTGGTTGGCTGCCAATTTGACATTGTTGGGCCAATTGTGTATTTCTGCAGATAAAGCTACATGCTAGTAAGCCACCAAGCCACCCAACACCCCCACCCAAAACATCCTAAAACATCTGATCTAATATAAGAATTGGATTTCTCTCTCTTACACTGTTACTTTAGACTATTTGTAAAACACATTACATCTCACGCCGCCTCACAGAACCGCGGCGTGCAGTGAACTGAACACTGTGTGAGATGATTTCAACATTCCAGCAGTGTGATGTTTGAAAGGCGCCCAGTGTGACCAGCAGAGTAAAAGATTGTATTAGGCAAGTGAGTACCTGAAAGCAGGAGGGCGCTCTCATTAGGAGCCCATGAGCTGAAATCAGACTTCCGGCTGGTTGAGCACAGCTCGAGTTTTGACAGGTTCTCTGTTCCCCGTAGCACAGCCGCCTGCGCTCTTAGCCCGCAGTTCGAAGCAGACGAAATATTTCAGGAGCCCTAAATCTGTGAAGTCTGGCTAATCGTAGGAAAGCTGCCAGTCTACAAAAGCTAAAAATGACTCCTAAGTTCAGAGCTGGATTACAGTCGTGAAAAATTATTCCGTACTTCTCAAAGGGTTTAAAATTTCTATTTATAAATCAATCATATCTACAGGCCAATTTATTAAGGTGCACTAGCGTATAAAGGGATTCACATGAACAGCAGCAATACTCAGGTAGGCTGTGGAGTTGAAGTTTAAGGTGTCAAAAGTGTAAAATATCCACCACACCAATACACCCCACCAAATATATATTATTAGACAAAAGTTTGTGGACACCCCTTTTATCGTTTGAGTTCTGCTCTGTCAGCAATGCTCGCTTGTAACACATTCATACTATAAAGCGTACATTTCAGGATACTCCATAGACAAAGAGTGGCAGTAGAATGGGTTGTACTGATACCCCAGTGACACATTTATAAGTTTCTGCCTCCAACAAATCAGTTCAACATTCTGCCCTGCTGTCCTTTGATCTCAACTCCATCAAACACCTTTAAAATGCACTGGAATGCCAAAAGTGAGCCGGGGCTTATTGTTTAGAACCCGGCCTCACAGTCATGTTATTAATAATATTTAAAAAAATGAAAAACATTAATGAAAACCAATAATAATAATGATAATAAACTAGTGGAGAACCCTGTTAGAAGAACAAAGGTTGTTGTAGCAGCAATGATGGGGCAAACTCCACACTAATACCCATGGATGTCACTTTTTTGGTGTCCACAAACTTTTATCATACTGTATAATCCAGAGCGTTGTAATTTGCAAGAAGTGCCCCCCAGTAATGGCCCCATATCCCTCAGCAGGAGGCACCATTCAGGCTTGAACCCCGGTCTTTACGGTGCTTAGTTAGCAACTCACCACACGAACAGCCATGTTGCTCAAAATAAATGTTTAAATAAATGCAGTCCTTTGATTTTCTTGAAATTCTACATAAAAGAAGTTTACTTTAGAGCTGCCCAGACTTTTGCTTAGGGCTATACAATAAATGCGTTATAAAAAAAAGTTGCCATGTATTATAATTCTGGATTACTGGCACATGATTTGAATAAGTAGAGTCTAGGATCAGTGTGTGCATACTGCAAAAAAACAGATACACAGGGGTGGAAAAGCAATTATGCTGAAATGAAGAAGAACCTCGAGCTGAATGGCTTTACAAATGGGCACAATGTGTTTGTGCATGTGCTACCTGCCCCATCTGCTCCCCCACACCTGAGGGTGTCCACCTGACAGCTAATTAATAAGCTGCCTACAAGCAGAGAGGGCAGACATATGCCATTCTCATGGCTCTCCCTCTTCCCTGTCCACCCTGACACACTTAGACATGGCATTATCAGTGCAACACACCAGACACTACGGACTTCCACGAGACGAGAGCCCACACTCCGGCAGCCGAGGGGAAGAGCGTGATGGATTGGCTCTATTAAGAACATATGGCTTTTTAGACAAGAGAGAGTTCTCGTTGTACAATAGGGACTAATTACAATATCATTGGCGTCATTTCGCCGGCTTTACAAGTCTGTTTTAGGGCTCAGCTGCCTAATGTGAAGTATAAAGCTGCATTACTGGAACTTAATAGGATTATATTTATGCTGTTTGATCTGCGTCCTGACGTATAAATCCACGCACGGTGAATTGGGTTTTATGTGAAACACGATGTTTAATTAATTTCAGCAGCTGTGTATAAAATAAAGAAAGAGACATGGAGAGAATACCTTTACTAATAAAAGATTTACCTGTAAAACAGTAATGCAGATCTTCCTAGAAGTTTATACAGCATATAATGGTTTATTGCTCTTTTTAAAAATGGCATCTGAACTCTACACACATCCAAATACTACAATTTGCTACAGGTATTATGGATTAGATCAGGCATTAGATTTGTCCCTTGTTATTACCTTATATCAATATTAATACTTCTTTTGTGAAATAAACCATGTTGGATCTCCAATCTGATTTTTTATGGACTGTGGTTTGGCCTGAGGAAACTCCCCAGTGGAACACTGTGGTGTCACTGGAAAACAGAATTGTGCATTGCATTAGTCACAGTCAGCTGAAAGTTCTTAAAGAAAAAGATCAGCTAAAATATCACTTCCATACAGGGACGTTGTAGCCACTGTAGACCAATTAGCAAGATTTATTGAATATGCGCTAAAATGTGACATGTTAATCTGTGTTCGTTCTTTCTTGTGCATGTCGGATACAGCTTTATTAACGATTAATGCATAATATTTCAGTAAAAACTTATTTTAAGATATACACCTATGTCTTCCATTTTCTTACAATTGCTCCCACAGTTGATTTATTCACACCAACCTGCTTGCCTATTGTAGATTCACTCTTCCCAGCCTGGTGCAGGTCTCCAATTTTCATCCTGGTGTCCTTTGACAGCTCTTTGGTCTTGAGTTTGGAGTCTGACTGTTTGAGGCTGTGGACAGGTGTCTTTTATACAGATAACGAGATCAAACAGCTGCCATTAATACAGGTAATGAGTGGAGGACAGAAGACCTTCCTAAAGAAGAAGTTATAGCTCTGTGAGAGCCAAAAATCTTGCTTGTTTGTGGGTGACCAAATACTTATTTTCCACCATGATTTACGATTAAAATCTTTAAAAATCCTACAATGTGACTTCCTGGATTTTTTTTCTCATTTTGTCTCTCATAGTTGAAGTGTAGCTATGATGAAAATTACAGACCTCTCTCATCTTTCTAAGTAGGAGAACTTGCACAATCAGTGGCTGACTTTTTTGCCCCACTGTATATATATATATAAATATATAAGAGATGAAATCTTTATTAATAAAGGAGATGAAATCCAACTTTCTCCAGCTGTATTTCCATATTATCTCACTCAACATCAAAGTAAAAATGACATTAAACAGATACAACACATCCCCTTCCAGATCACACACTAAACTAATTGGCCTTCATTCTGAAATCAACTATAGTGGATTTCATTATATTTTATTTTTAATTATGGAAAAGAATCCACTATATCTGGGAAAGTGCAATTGGGCCTTCCGCCAAACTGGATGACCGAGTCACAAGGGCATTAATCAAGGAAGCTGCACAGAGGTCTGTGGCAACTTTGAATGACTTCCAAGTCATTATGGCTTAGATTGGTTGGTTTGTGCATGTGACAACAATCTCACAAGCTTTACACAAAGTTGACATGTATGGCAGAATGGCAAGGCAGAAGTGTTTTCTGAAAAAAGGCCACACTACGTCTCATTTCTGCTTCTGATGCCATGTGGCAAAAGGTGAACATGAGCAGGTGGTTCACCTACCAGCATGAATATGACCAAAAACACACTGCCAAAAATGAGCACAGTAGCTTTACTTAGGAATGTGGTTGTCCTTGAGTGGCTGAGTCAGAGCCCTGGCCTAAATCTGTGGATAGACTTGGATGAGAGCAGACCATTGGCTCTCACTATGAAATCTGACTGATCTTGAACAATTCCGCAAGAAAGGACAGACAGATATTCAATAATATATGTAGCCAAAACTGGTGGAGTCCATTCACTTTCTTGTCTTAGATTATCTCCTAATATCTACGTCCAATCCCATATTGAGCGAGCCTAGGGTGACAGTGGCAAGGAAAAACATCCTAAGCGTTATGAGGAAGAAACCTTTGGGAGGACCAAGACTCAAAAAGGGACCCAACCTCCTTGGGTGATATGTCACTAATTCAAGTGTGAATTATATTTATAGGCACTAAATTATTGGTTGCTTTCACAACTGCATGTTTATTTGTATAACACCTATTCGAATATAATCCTGATATCCAAAACACCTTAAACCAGCAGACAACGGTCATAGCTGTATATGTATATACTGATTTTATATGTGTGTATATACATAGATTTATTTTTGTTTTGTTTTTTTATTAATGTATATATTTTTTTGATTAATTCATTTTACTTTACAGGTAGGAGCGTAACAATTGCTTGTCATGGGACATTCACTTTTATTATATATTCCCTTTTTTTATATTGGCTCCTCCTTATTTACACCATTACTATACATGGGGTAATATAGGTACCATAATTAAATTAAATTAAATTATGTACTTCAGTTTAATTTTTACCCATGTCATCTAGGCTGCCAAATGATGTTGGGTCCCTTTTTGAGTTCTTCCTTCCTTATAACATTTAGGGAGTTCTCTCCTTGCCACTGTCGCCCTAGCACTCAGGAATTGCTTTGGGCCTAAATATTGTATTTATAAATCTGTCTTGAGATAGTGTTCCTGTGGGACTGTGGTGGCCTAGTAGTTAAGGTGCAGGACTATGAACTAGAAGGTCTAGGGTTCAAATCCCACCTCAACCAAAGCTGCCACTGTTGGGTCCTTGAGCAAGGCCCTTAACCCACAATTGCTTGGATTGTAAGTTGCTCTGGATAAGGGTGTCTTGTAAATGTAAATGTTCCATTGTAAAAAAAAAAAAAGCACTGTGTAAATAAGTTTGACTTTTGTCTTTTGACTATACAATGCATCTTCCAGACAGTCTCTCAAAAAAATGTTGCATAATCCAGACTGACTTAATTTATTGTTAATTATTGATGGCCGATCGACACTGGCTTTTAAACTGCTCCCATGAGACTGGTCTCTCTGCTACGGCTTTGCTATTTTAAGGATCATCTCAATCCAACATGAGGGTTAAAGGGTAAAAATTTTTTGCAAAACCCAGAAGTGGGTACGAGTGCAGGAAGAGTGTAATAACTACTGAAATAAGAAAGGTTAGACTCAATACATCAGCGCCCTTGTCACATCCATAAGCACCTAAAGCTTGAGAGAGGGCAGAAAAGTGTGCGTGAGAACCCGAATATCTGTTTTAGATTGTAAATAAATTGAGATGCCTAATGTTTGGGGTATGGTTTCAGACTGTGTATGCCCATGGTGTACATCTGATTAGCATGTGAAGCTCCCATAATTAAGACTCTGCCGAAGACTCTGGAATCCTAATTCAGCCCTTGCTTTGCAGGTGTTCATTCAGTATTCAGGGAATGCACTGACCCATAGAGAAGGAGAGAGGCAGAGGGATTTGGACTTCTGAGCATCTATTGTCAGTCATTAAGAAATTTGATGTTAAAAGTGGGATAATGGATGAATAGATGGTTACCCTTGTGAAATGTCATTTGCCAGAAATGGCATTTGCTCCTTGCAACTGGTAGACTGTGCATGAATAAATACATAGCATGACATAATTACATAACAAAATATAGATATTCAGTAAACATCTCAATAGTATATCATTGCAGTGCTTAGCTGTCTCACTGAACTCTATTTAATCATCAAGGAATGTCTGTGACCATGGAATTTGAGGTCATGGTAGTTGTTTAGTTGTGTTAAATAAACACAATATGTGTATTAATATAATAAAATAATATAAGCTAGCACATTTTCTGATAAAAACTTTGATTTGGCTGTTTTCACATGGACCTATCTAAGCAGATGTCACTTCAAAGCTGTAGGGTTCGTCTCACTGCAGACCACTGAATGCTTGTCTATGACTTCTTTCAGGGACTTCGGGCATGGCATTAAGTCTATATGTCTAGATAGCAGCTTTTATTGGGTGTCTCTTCGGGTCATACATTACCATATGAGCATGTATCCATATACAGCTATAGAAGGCTTGAAGTTGGAACTCATTGGACGTCATAAAAAATTCATGCACATATCGTTTCATTGATTTTGTTAGATAGCTGTCTGATATCGCCTTGCTCGACTGAACATCTCAGAGGGCTTTTATGTCATGTTCATAAATTCATAATTTCCCCTGCTAATGCCTGATATCTGGTAACACAAGCGAACTTGACAGTAGAATTGCCATGCTTCCATGACAAACGCAGCGCAGTCCAAGCCAGCCTAAAGAGTTTTATAAAAGAGCAATACCATAAACTCAAACACTGCCCCTTCCCAATTCCACTGCCTTTGTGTAATAATAGCGTCAACATTTAGTTTGGTTTAAAGGTTTAGTCTGTAATACTACACAAAGTATTTCAATGAGCAGTATTAAACCATGAAATGTACATTTAAGATCACATAATAGTAAATCATGTTATACAAATTAGGAAGGTCTTCCAATTATTATGTCAGGTAAGGAATGCCAAAAGTTTTTGTCCAGTTTATGTCTCTACCCCTAAATAGATTCAAATCAGCTAGAGTCTATGGCCTGTATTCTCTGTTTTCTCTTATTTTCTATTTGCCTTATATCCAGCATGACACTGGATTTCACTAATTAGCTTCCTCTCCTTGTTAAGGAGCACATTTCATTAGTGAATCCAAGCAGCGGTGCTCAGACAAGGATCAAAACTCTGTAGAAAAAAGTTTATATTGTGAGCCTAAAGTGTACAACAGTGATTAGCACAAACACAAAAAGCAGCGATTTGTGCATTGCAGTGCGTTTGTTTTGAGCTCTTTCAGTGCTTGGCTTATTTTATCGTAATCTGAGTTTATTTCTAAAAAAGTATAATTTGTTTTCTTCATTACAGCAGCATAAAAATAGCAGCACAGCATGTTTCGTTGGTCCAAGGCTAAATTGAAATGCTCTTCCATAATTGTTATCTGAGTTTGCTACGCTCGTTGTATTTTGTTGCTGAAATTGGAAATCCTAATACAACCTGTTCTCTAAATTTCCATGCCAAATTGATTCCGACCTTGTACGCAAAAAGCAAAGGTTGCCTTATTATCCCAAATGTCAGTGTGAGCCTGTGTAGAGACATTCTCTGGGTCTGAGGCCCACGTTTGCGAGTGTAAAATGATATTAAATATCATAGAAACGACAGAATTTTACACAGTACGTTTCGACCCACAATGGCATTTGTTTGTGTTATCTGAGAGGCTGCGAGTGCTTAGACGCTGAATTTAAATGGAGTGGGTTGAGCCACCCTGCCTCAGCGTTTGGCAAGAGATGAATATGATGACTATGACTTATGAGCCTAATTAGCATCTCAGCAGAAAGAAAGCTAAAGAATGAGGGAGGTATTTAACATCTTACTAGGGCATATTCTGAAGCACCAACAATATCTTATTCAAGTGAACGGGTACCTATGGTCATTATAGTTATATTTATAGCGTTTAGCAGACAATATTGTCTGGAGTGAGGCATAGAAGTGCTTTGTGTTCCTCTTCAGACATTACCTCATGCTTGTAAGAATAGCCTGCAGCCCAAGAACACAATCTAACTAAGAACCCTGTTAGGAGTTAATGTACGGACAAACAACACGCATTGTAATGACAGTGTCATGTTTTATTTTATTTATGTATAAGTGCAAGCTCAGCTTTTGTCTTTAGTCGAAGTTTGATAGAGTTGGAGGACTGAAGTCACTTGACTCAAGTTGCAAATTTAAAGAGTTGAGACTTGCTTGACTAACACTGACAAAAGAATCGACTTGAGTTGGACCTGGTATTCATAACATGAGGCTTGATTTGAGAATTGAGACAAATGACTTGAAATGACCTGATTTTTTATTAAATATTTGCTTAGGTATTTGAAAAGTTAGCCATTTTTAGGGATTTCTGTTTCAACAAGCCTTGGAAACCTATCACAACGTGGGAAACCAGCAGAGACAAACGTACGAAGAAGCTCGTAACGTGGATTCCAAAAATAGGATGTCCGGATTCAAGTCAAGTCAATTCAAGCCAGATTTATTGCTATAGCGCTTTTTACAATGGAGCATTGTCTCCATTTTAGATCATCTTCTAATATTTAGGGCCAATCCCAAATTGAGCAAGCCTAGGGCGACAGTGGCAAGGAGAAACTCCATAAACATGATGAGGAAGAAACCTTGGGAGGACCAAGACTCAAAAAGGGACCCAACCTTCTTGGGTGGCCTAGATGATAAATGTAAGAATGAAACAAATTTATCTAAATAAACAAGTCTTATAGTGATATGTAAAACAAAAATAACGTTAAAATATCGCCATTATTTGGTCACTTTAGGATCTTGAGTCCTGGGCAGGAAAGTCCTTGGTGGCACGTCGTCCCGAGCCAACTGGTTGAAGGAGAGAGTGGCCTGGGTCTAGTGGGGCTGGAGCTTATGATGGATTCAAGGTTCATGTTGTCAATTAGTAAAAACAGAAGAGTGATCAGGTCTGTGGATCAAAAATCAGTGACACGATCACCACGTCATCCAACTTCATCGATCACTACAAAAACCACCAAAAATGAACCAGAGAGCAAATGTTAAGATTAAGACATGTTAGATTTGGCTGCTAATCTATGGTGTATGTATTGACAAGACACAACAGAGACATCCACCCACACATTTGGAAACTGTAACGCACAGGAACATTCTGGACAGACTGGATGTACCCTCCTTTGTTAGGCCTTTCATTAGCAGCACCCCAGAATGCAAGGCCATGTTTGGTGCACTGTAATTACAGGTAAGACCAGGGTTTATTGGTAACAACAGTACAGCGTTAGTTTATTCAGCACCTGTAATAACAGGTAGGCAAAACCGGACGTTGGTTTGTATGTCCACCCAGCCCTTTTAAAGGCTGAATGGTTTCAGCCCAGAGCACATCTCGTACGATTAAAGAATATAAGCCGATTAGATCTCTTAGATCCATGGGCTCAGGTCAGCTAGTCGAGTCCAGAGTCCAAAGTAAATATGGTGAAGCAGCATTTAGCTGTTAGGCTGCATACAGCTGGAACAAACTGCCAGAACAGTTTAGATGTGGCCCAAATGTAGACGTTTTTAAACCCAGGTTGAAAACGTTTTCTATTTTTCATGTGCCTATGATTGATTTCTAAACTTGCTCTCTACTTTACATTCAGTTAATTTTAATTCTGTGCCCTTTTTTGTTATGACCTAGGTGACTTAGGTGTTATCCTAACACTTTGTCTTTGGAATGTGGAAAGAAACCAGAGTACCTAGAGTAAACCATGTGGACATGGCGAGGACATGCAAACTCCACACAAAGTCCAAGTTTGGGATCGAACCAGTGATTGCTTTCTACAGCTATTTGTATCCAGATGTATGAGGTCTAAAAAAAGAGCAAAACAGGACATGCCTGTTTTTTAAGGTAACAGTAACTAAGGGTTACAGTTCACGACGTTCAGCAGACACCCTTATCCAGAGCAACTGGCAACTGATACAGTATTGCAAGGTACAAAATAAACAATTAAGGGCCTTGCTCAAGGGTCCGATAGTGTCCGTTTGGCAGTGATGGGACTTCAACCTTTATCCTTCTGATAAATAGTTTCATAAATAACCCACTGAACTACCACTGCCCTTATTACAATCTCACAGACTGTTATCAGTCCCTCTACACATATCCACTCTCTCCCTGTCTTTATTTCTCCTGTGAACCTCTGTGAAATAGGATCTCCTGGTCTTTTGTCATCACTGAACTGTCTCAGACTGTGGAAAACACTCTCATGACTCCACAGTGTCCCCTAAAAACCTAACACAGTCTTTTCCACCTGTTTTTGTCAGTGATGCTGGACCTGATTTCAGATTTCTCTTCCATTCTTATGGCTCAGAGTTTGGATTTGGAAGAAGCAGAAGTTAACTGATTGAGAGAGACTGGTCCAGACAATCCATTGCCTCTTTAGAGTTTCCATGCTCTCCCTGTGTCTACGTTTTTTTTCAAAGTACTCCCACATTCAAAAGACATACAGCGGGGCAAAAAGGTATTTAGTCAGCCACTAATTGTGCAAGTTCTCCTACTTAGAAAGATGGGAGAGGTCTGTAATTTTCATCATAGGTACACTTCAGCTATGAGAGAAATCCAGGAAATCACATTGTAGGATTTTTAAAGAATTTAATTGTAAATCATGGGGGAAAATAAGTATTTGGTCATCCACAAACAAGCAATATTTCTGGCTCTCACAGACCTTTAACTTCTTTAAGACGCTCTTCTGTCCACTCATTACCTGAATTAATAGCACATGTCAATATTTTGTCTCTCATAGCTGACGTGTACCTAAGATGAAAATTACAGACCTTTCTCATTTTTCTAAGTAGGAGAACTTGCACAATCAGTGGCTGACTAAATACTTTTTTTGCCACACTTTACAGGTAAATTGTCTCTGTTGAAGTGTGTGAGTGTGTGTTTCAGCTTTACTATGGATTCTATGATTTTATGTCCAACGCTGTTGGTTAGGCCACACCCCGTCTCAAACCTGAATTAAATCAAGTGGGTATAG
The DNA here is from genome assembly GCA_025084515.1 of Ancistrus triradiatus. Taxonomy (NCBI): domain Eukaryota; kingdom Metazoa; phylum Chordata; class Actinopteri; order Siluriformes; family Loricariidae; genus Ancistrus; species Ancistrus triradiatus. The sequence goes on along the minus strand of JAJAGP010000467.1, from coordinate 62,577 downwards.
AAAGTCCATTTTAACCCCATGTTTCTTGTCCAGGGTCGCAGGGGCTCCTGCATCTATCCCCAGAGAACTCAGGGTGCATAAGTCTGCCCCTAATAAGGATGCCAGTCCATTTCGGGGCTGTGTAGGCACCGCTGTTGCAACACCGACGACACAGTCAATTGTGCCGGCATGTGAGGTCTGGCCTGACCAAAAGAACCTGTGCTAGCCAGACCCATGCTGCCTATATTTATTTACTTCTTAAGACCTACAAACTCTGATATTACTGTGCATTATGTGTACATATTGTCCGTGCATCTGGGCTATGTGTAATGACAATAATAGCATTGAATTCAGTTCGTCCAGGGAGAATGAGACACTGACACTCACTCACTGATGGAGCGTTAGAAATTTTGAAATATGAGCTAACAGGATTCTTGCCAGTTCAATAATATGTAAATCCTTTTGTCCTCAAATCCATGAAAAGTCAGATGGAAGCCAGCATGAAGCAAAGCTGTGAGTCTCTGATCCACGGATTTAGCTTGAAGATGAAAGAGAGAGATGAACAAAAAGAAAAGAGCGGTGGGAAAATTCACCAGAACACTGTAATGTCTCTTAACTCACAACTCGACACTAACGTCATCTTTATTCATTCCGAGCACTACAGAAGTGGGAGGGGGGAGAGGGGCATGTTGAATACGTCCAGCGCTCTAATCGTGCCGGTCGTACGCAATTAGCGGACAGATAGTACAATCTCTGTATACTTATTAAACACGGCCTCTTCCACTTCACCTTATGACTCGAAAAGAGGAGTCGACTTGAATCGTGTCACAAATGGCCACTTGCGGCACGAGAGAAAGAAGACTAAACAGGGAACAGATTGTTCAATCAAAATGCACTTGGCCTTAATGATTCTCATGCAAAATTCATGAGAATTCAAACAAGAGGTGATGATGTCTTTCTATTTTGTTGTATTTCATATTAATACAGTGGAACCTGTATTGGGCCATCGATATGTTCCATCGATATGTGCGCCAGTTTATCTTAGGGCACACACACGCACACACTCATACACACGCTCACACACTAAGGGGCACTTGGAAACCCCAATTAACCTAACACATGTCTTTGGAATGTGTGAGGAAACTGGAGTACCTGGAGTAAAAACATGCAGACATGGGGAGAACATGCAAACTCTATACAGGCGGAGCCCGGGGTCTGGACGAAACCGGGGATCTCGGCGCTGTGCTAACCATTGCACCACCGTGCCGCCATAGTATAATATAATATAATATACATACTATACCTATGATTGCGCCCTAGTTCTCCTTCTTTTCTTTTGGGTTTCATGGCGATTGGCATAGCATATCGGTGCATTATCGCTACCAACTGGACTGGATTACATTCTGCATGGAAAACTGCACCATTGAGCGTTTTGTTTAGGGCGCACATGTTCAAAGTTGGAACTGCGAAGCGACACCGCTGACCACTTGCACCACTGTGCCACCCTATGTCAACGGCTTCTGTACATATCAATGATCATAAAGAGTTCATACTGCTAGATATCAGAATAAATACTGCCATTATGTCAGTCATGGATAGATGTTTGAATTGCATTTTTCTAATTATTTATTAGCTTTTTATTAGACAGAGATCAGTACCTTTTGAGCAACTAGCATCCCTCCAGTCTCCAAGGTGTCACCTCATAAACTTCACATCAGCCTGAAGATTGGAACAGCCCTTATGGTAGCAAGTGGGATTACCCCCAGGCGACGTGGTGAGGAGAAGTCGTTGGAAGGTGATGCTAGCTCTAAAGTTCATCGAACGTGTGACGAATTTCAATCTTAACTTTAACTACTAAACTTCCACATTGGTATGACAACCAGCCAATTGTGCGACTTGATGAGAGATGACTGAAATTATGCCTGTGCCCCTTGTTCTTCTGGAAAGACACCACACCCCCACAAAAGTTTTGATAAAATGGGAAAATACTGTGTTCAGATAGAAATCTCTAAGCACTATAGTGTACAGATTCCTAAAAATAAATGAAATAAAATAGTATTTTGCAGAGGTTTTGTTCTCACTTTTGCAAAATTTCTACAATAAGAACAGTGATGACAACAATAATAATAATAATAATAATAATAATAATAATAATAATAATAATAATAATAATGTCATAAAACACAACCTATCTGTCATTATGTTTTTGGTTATAAAATAATTATAATAATAACTAAACTAGCCTCATGTTATTCACCAACCAGTTTCTGTTGACCATGTTTGTGCTGCCAGTCTTTCTTCCTCACATCATCATTTTGTTTGAAATAGGGTGTCTAGTCAGTGTCCTCTGTCCTGTCCTACTTAAGAAGAGCAGGGCTCTCTTACACATTGACTGTTCTGATTCACAATCTTTAGCCAAATGTAACACTGAAAGAGTTATCAATATCCTGCTGCTTTTCTCTTTCAGATGTCCTTGCCGTCCTGTCGACACATCAGTTGAAAGCCATTCTAGCTATGGGATCTGTATGTCTTCCCAGTTATGGGGAGGCAGGATGGATCCATGCTTTCATGTTGTTTAATATATAAATATACTGCATATAATAACTTATTTGGCACAGATTCAGAGGTGTTTCTGATATGAGTGAATCTGATATGGTGCCCAGATGGACTGTACAGTTCTGGTGTGAGACAAATAAACAGTATATTGCATAACCATGAGATGGATTCATGTTTAATGGATTTGGCATGGTGAACCAGCTTACAAAAATAGCCTTTTTGGGACAGACTGGGCTGGTTCTGAGAATAGATCTGGTTCAGTGTCCAAATGAACCATTACATACATTTACATTGCATTTACAGCATTTAGCAGACGCCCTTATCCAGAGCGACTTACAATTGATACAGTCTTACAATCCAAGCAATTTTGGGTCAAGAACCCAACAGTGGCAGCTTGGCACAGGTAGGATTTGAACCCTGGACCTTGTGGTCCATAGTCCAGTACCTTACCCACTAGGCTACCACAGTCCCACAAACCAGACCAGTGCTGATCAAAACTTACAAAACCCCAAAACAAAACCTTTTTCAGAGATGTTTAGCACGGTCTCTAACCCTAGAATGGATCTCGCTTGCTGTCCAGATAAACCTGGTTGGGAAACTTTGGACTGAACACGACCTGGTGTTTAGAAAAAGCAAACCTGAAATGCACACAATTTGGAAAAGTGTCCATTCCAGTTTTGTGCAGTCATGCATTAAAATCTGTGCCTTGAATATATTTTGCTGTAGATGGACTTTTATATCATTAATCCCAAAGTGCTCTTGACTGCCAAGTTTAAAGTCGTTGTTGTATATGCTTTCCAAAGTCTTTAAACGTTCTCCCTAAAACCTTAAGGTTTCAAATAGGGTTGGTGGAACCTTTTAGAATCGTGTGCACTGAACAATCTCTTGCTTGATCGCTCCCTAAATTTTAGCCACGCAGCACTTTACCTGCGTAAGTTTACACAGCGCAAAATCGAAGTTGGCTTGGCGAGGCAGGCGCGTAAACGTTAAATACGCGTGAAAGCAATCGATACCGAACCGCACTGACTCCTTCTGGAGCGTGCCAGTGCCAGTCGACGCCTGAGGACCGGAGACAGAGTGAAAGATTAAGGAGAGAGGAAGAAGACATGTAACGTTAACCGGCTTTACTCCGGCCATCAAGCGGCTCGGTGCGGGAAATGCAGGTGCGCGCGGAAACTGAAAGCATCTAAACACGCGGCGCGCGCGCGCTCGCTCTTTCTCTCCACTTCGCCACCGCGCGCGCACCGCACAGTGCTCTCGCGCTCACCAACAGCCATCCGGCTGCGTATCGGCACACTTACTGACACCGCCACTACGAATTCAGTTTATACCCAGTTACTACGACGTATATTAACGTTTTATTCACTTTTTCTCATCTTTTCATCGCCGGCTGCTTCGATAGGACTGGAGGTACCGTCCCGGACTGTCCGGTTTCTTTTGAAACGCTTCGCAGACCAACACTTTTTCGGGGACAGCCGTTACTAAGCGGAGTCTGACGTTCTCTGTGTTCTGTCTCTTCACAGTTCGGTGTTTGGAGCCCCGTGTTTGGACTAAGAAATAAAAATGAGTGTAACGGTTGCTGTTTCTGGCTGAGAGAGAAGAAAGATAACACTCCTCTGGATTTTCGGATGGATTCTCACCCCTGTGCGCTTGGGTGAGTGCTGCCCATGGAGGCTAATTTCGCGTAATTACTCTTGCTAATACTGTTAGGGGAGAGACCTTTAAAGTGTGTTAGCTCGTTTTAAATAGTGCCTAATGTTTTGTATTTCTCTGGTTATATTGCAGTTTCGACTTTGCTGGCTTTTATCGGGATTTGTAGTAAGTAGAACGGTTCTGTTTCTCGCACTGTTTGACGACTTTTACGCGACGCGCTGATTAAAACGTTACGCGAACGTCCCTATAGCTTAGAGAAATTATGTCGGCACGGTTGGTACTTTTTCAGAACATGTTACGTAGAGAAAATATGTTTTTAATATGTTTAGTGAGATTGGTAAGGTAGTTAGGACCACTGGGATGCTGGTTGGTTAGTGTGACCGTTATTCTTGGCTTGTTCAAAACGTGCGCGCGGTGCTTGGGGAGAAGGAGCGCGAGAGGAATGGAGCGCGTGGCGATGATGAAGTGGCAAATGCAAAAGTCATTGGCTGTGTTTCATTTTATCGTGGTCTTTCTGCCTATTTGGTTATTATGTGGTTGTTAGGATTGGATAATAGGATAATAATAGCAGCCTCAGTATCTATCTATCTATCTATCTATAAATCTATAAATAGTTACATGGAATATGTGCTCATATCACTCCTAGGTCCTGTGTGTGTGTGTGTGTGTGTGTGTGTGTATCCCCGTGCTCACTTCTGAATGTAGTCGTGATAGCTCTATTTAAATGTTACCTGTGCGCGCGCGTGCACGTGTGCTTTCAGAGCATTTCTATACAGTATCTCTGTCTGTCGGTCTGTCTATAAATAGATGCAGGGAAGCTTCTGCCCTCATGGTACTCTTGGGTAAAGTGTGTGTGCGTGTGTGTGTGTGTGTGTGCGCGTCCGCGTGTGCGCGCACGCTGGCTTAATTGCACGCACGTGTGTTCGTTTGTTCGAATGCCTCAAGTTCTGAGTTTGTCCATCGGTTTATCTGTAATATTATATAGATACATAATGACTGTAGATATATAGATATTATGTAGACATATAATATTACTCACGTTTGAATGAAAGCTCCTGAACTCCTGAAGCTCCTAGTTAAATGGTGTGTGTGTGTGTGTGTGTGTGTGTGTGGCTGTCTTTCTGTTTGTCTGTCCGCTTATCAGTTTCCTTGTTCACTTACTGATAGTGTATGAAAGCCTTCTTACATCATGAGTGCATTACATTTGTGAAAATCTAGTGACCTACCTGCCCCGAGTCTCACACTCACTCGCACACGTACACACACACACACACACACACACACAGATAAACAAATATACAACCATATACAGGTACTCCCCATTTTGCGATATCCCAACTTTTGATATTTCGACTTCACAATTCAGCCGAAATCGTACTCTGAAATTAAATTTAGAATTTTCCTGGGCAATACATACCCCGTTCCGATATTCTCCGCACTCTGATGAGGGAGGAAGTCGGCAGCGCCTGACGTAGGGAGTCACGTGGCGGGAGTGATGGGAAATGTAGTGAGGAAATGCTGGTCATGGTCGTGTTTAAGTACGTTTAATGTATGCAAAGCTGTGATATACACAGTATATATTAAACTACTTGGTTTATGATAAATTCAACTTAACAATGGATTTGTTGGAACGTATCCCCATCGAAATCAGGGACCTGTACACGTAGACTTAAAGTGTTATTGCTTGCCTGATGTCATTCTTTAAACAACAATCAAAACAATTGACCTGTCATAACAAATGAATGATATTTAATATATTTGCATTGTCCCATGCCTTGTTTTGAATGGCCATGTAGCCAGTACATGAAGTGGACGTTTTAGGCTTCTACCATAATAGCGCTCTAGATTACTGATGAACGGATATGTTCTGTAAAAAGTTTTCAATCCGAGGAGACATTTGTACTTCATTTGCTCCACTTGATTTAATTACTATGAGCAGTCATCAGAGGTTCTGAGTTAATCATAGTCTTAGTTAGATGACAATGATGTGTGTGTTGGTGGACAGGTAAGGGATTATGTGTCATGTCTAACACACTGGGTGAAGTCTGCGTGACCCGAGCTGTGCTTGCGCTAAGGCTATCTATGTATCTAAACATGGGTATCGGGTGCCATTGTTTTTATTGCATTTCCATAGCTGTAATCAGCTATATTACTCAGGGAGCCCTTTGTGCCTGCTGTGGTCTGGTTGGTGGACTTAATGCAAAAAGACATCCGATGCATCTGACTTCTTAACACGTGTTGTTACAACCGTGCATGTCTGAATCTATCAGTAATGAGGTGATGTGTTACTAACAGGCCTAATTTTACACGCTGGGGGTCATGGATAGAAATATTAAAAGCTAGGTCTGAACATTGTCCCTGTCAGAATGGTTCTGACTACTAAATAGGCTGATCTGATAGGTGCCATATGGTATAGTTTTGATTGACGTTTTTTTCCTAAGCCTTTGTGTGTTTACTCTGCTTGATTCTTCCTTAGTGACAGCATTAAAGAAGCACACAGGTTTAGAGTAGATGAAATATCCAGAAATTTCACTAGTGGATTTCTCCTCAGGGAGACACAGTTGTCAGCCATTTGGCATATCATTTTCATCTGTGTGTTTGTGCGTGTGTGTGTGTCTGTATAGTCTGTGTCTGAAGGCTGATTATATGACATTAGTAGCTCAATATGGGCAGGTTCTGGAACCCATGGCATTGGTAAATCACATTTCTGTTCTACACTTAGCTATCTTTATAGCGTTATCAGGGGTAAGGTGTAATTTGGCACGGTTCATTATTCTGCTCTCTTATACAGTTCAAACCTGTTCAGTCGTTTAGGCAAACCAATGAATGAATCGTCTTTTTCCTTGTTCACTGTGGCATAAAGTTGATGTTTGGTAGCGTTTTCAAAGTCATTTACCTCAGGCTTTCCAGGTCTGAAAATTTCAAACAGCCCACATTGTAGGTTTCACCGCTCCATCTTCTCGTATTCATCTGCTTTTCAAATATGTCCTAATCTCCTTATTGTTCATTTCAAATTGAATTCTCTTCATTTCTTTCCATGTTTTCACTCCATTTGTCTTCTGTTTATCCACAGTGTAAATGTAAATAAAAATGTACCACAAGTTTCACTTTTTAAAGTGGTGACAAGGGTTGCAGTAATAGGCTTTCTAGTGGTTGTGCTGGTAAAAATGAGGTGTGTTAATGCAGCATTCAAAGATGTTATATGGCAGTAGTGTGCTTATACCCAGTATTTTACAACATCTTTTACAACATATACTCCCAGACATTTATTTCAGGTGGTAGAAGTATCAAGGTTACAAAGATGCCATTGCATGAGGATGATCAAGCTATAAATACCTGCAGAGTGTGCCATGGGAATCATAGATTGAGAAGAGGTGGTACAGTGCAGTGAATGTTTCGTTCGATGTGTGGAAATGGGTCGCAAAGCAGATGTTAATGAATGGCCAAAGGCCATAGTGTGAAGGAAGGAGTTGAATTTGCAGGTGTATTGAAGCGTACAGTCATACAGAACTACCAGCAGTGGCCCAACGGTTAAGGTACTGGACTCTGGACCAGAAGGTCCAGGTTTCAAATCCCACCTTTGCCAAGCTGCCACTGTTGGGTCCTTGAGCAAGACCCTTAACCCACAATTGCTTGGATTGTAAGACTGTATCAATTGTAAGTCGCTCTCGATAAGGGTGTCTGCTAAATGCTGTAAATGTACATGTAAGAATCTCAGTCTACAGGAAATTTTCGGCACAATTTGTGTTATACACTATTAGGCATGTTTCAGTAACGGGCGACTCATTTTTGCCCGGTGAGTATATTTACAGTTCTCATTGATATGATATTTAGAACTTCAATCAAAAAATACCCAATGCAAACAGCACAATTACTGTAGGCAATAAAAGCACCTACAAATTGCTCTATTCTGATGGTATTTCAGCGTTTCCACTGGTAACATTTCTCCATGGTGACCTGCTATGCCAAAATAACCAATCATTTGTATCACTTTTTTTACACACTGGGAGGGACTCACTTCTCACAGCAAACCAGCTAATTTAGACTGTGTCACATACACAGGTGCAGAAATTATGTATCAGAAATCAGTTTATGGGCTTTTAGTGCTCAAACAGCGCAAAACAAGGAAGCTTTTTTGTGGGAACGTTCATGTTTTCACACTAGCACAAAATCACCAAGGTCGCTAATGACACAACTTTCAGTTCCGACGTTCACATTCCATGGTAAGGATGCTGTTGCGTTGTAGAGTGAAGCACCAGAGACAGGCAAACTGTTGAGGACTTAATTTAGCAACCTCTAAAAAACTGCCAATGAAAAATATAAATATAAGTAGAAATACCTTGAATTGTTAAGGTGTATTAAATTTACAAAACGTTCTCAGTTTCATCCCCCTCTAACCGACCTGCACTGCAGCACTGACCCCACCAGGCTTTTTGATGGACTGGCGTATTGTCCAGAACACGCCTGCACCCTATGGCTATCTTTCGATAGGCATAGAAGACCGCTCAGATCCTCATAAATGCTCTCATCATGTCTTGCTTGCTTGTCTGCCTTCATGTTCTAATGCTAAACTACAGAGCAGAATGTTGCCGCTGGCCTGGTTCACAACCTACAAAAGTTTTCTCATGCAACTTCTCGTGAGACTGCACTGGCTTAATGTTGCAGCCAAGATCAAATTTAAAACTCTTGTCCTAGCCTTTGAGGCCTCAAGAGGTTCTGCTCCACATTATTTACATTTTTGGATTCTGAACTACACATCAGGTCTTCAGCTTCACCATGTCTGTGACACTGAACCATGCCTGCAAGGCTTGGTGTTTAAGTGTCACTGGTTCAGTCTCACGGGTTCAATAAGCTTCCTACACCAGCCCGAATGGCCCAGTGTCTCCCTTCCTTCAGCATAAATCTGAAGACTTCAGAGACTTTCTTCAAAGAGTATATAGGATGTCCCTGGATGTCCCTTCCATTCTCTGCACGTTTGTTGTACTTCCTGTTTTTGTATATATATGTATCATTCAGGGCTATGTGAAATTAGTTTTGTATTTTTTTCCTAAATTTCATTTTATTTTTTCCCCATTTTCATTTATTATGGATTTTTTTCTCCATTCTGATTTTTAGATTTTTAACAGTGTTTGTCTTTAAGAAAATAAGTACAATCACACAAATATAGCAGAATGGCACCTAATGAAATTGCTGCTATACCATTTAGCAACATCAAAAATGATATCAATGAAAGTTATAAATGAAAGTGCAAATTTCATAACTATAAATAAAAGTGCAATTTGTACCTTAAATAACTTGATTTCAACAAAAATAAGGTTCTTTTAGTAATGCCATTAAGTCATTAGGACACTGTTGAGCCCTGAATTTTGCAATTAATACTGGATATTGCATTTAAAAAGCACTAAAAAAAAAATCTAACACTTCCTCATCATTGACGTGCAAGATGCAGCATGTGTTCTAAATAATGTGATATCCTGTGTATCAAATCCCACAGTACATTTGGTGGTTTTAGGCTTCAAACACCAGGACCTGTATTCATAAAGATTCTTAGTGCTAAGAGTTTCTCCTAGTAACGAAATTCTAGTAAAGATAAAAGTAATTCCTAAAGCATCTTAACCCCTAAAAGATCTCCTAAGATAAAAAACAGTTAGGAGTAGGGAGGGCGACATTTAGGAGGCTTAGTTGTTCTCTTAAGCCTAGGAGAAAACAGAGGAAAGACGACGAGGCAGAAGAAATGTTCTCCAAGCAATGAATAACAGTGAGTTAATCAAACACTAATGATTAGATCGTGCAGGAATAATGTTTGTGGCTGACCTTATTACAGATTTGCTCATATGTCCTATCCAGCACAATACTGCTGTAACACCTGAAGTGACCGTTCCATACGAATCAACCCCACCAGTTAAATAGACACGGCAGCTGTCAAAGTCATTGAAAAGAGCTGAGCCGCATTTACTCCAGTCTGTAGGCCATCCGATACATTAACTACTCCCATAGATCAATCATAAAATTACCAGCCTGGTAAAACTGTCAAGAAAAAACTGTCAAGCAAATAAAGACGTATGTGTGATTAGTGTAAAATATGCAAAACTAACCTGTTATTTCAAAGGCTTATAATGGGCTATACAGTATTTCCCTTATTTTTTTGTGAGTGCGTTTCTCTGTGTGTGTGTCACAGAGACAGTGAGAGTAAGTGACGGGGGTGACAGTCAATCCCAATCTTCAAAAGAATGCGTCTAGCAACCGGGTCAATCCCGCCTCCTCATTGAGATAAAAGATTTTGAGTTCTCCTTGATCAGAGTCTTCGATCGCTTCTGAGTCACTCTTAAGCTAAAACTCCTAACTAGAAGTTTTTACACTAAGTTAGGAGCTCTCTAAGAGCATTCTTAGAATCTTTGTGAATACGGCGCCAGAGCTAATGAGCTAATGAGTCTCCTCTTCACTTCACATTGTGTTTTCTGAGTGATTTATCTGTGCTCCCAAATGAGCCCACATAACATGCTGTTATTTTGACGGAGAATAGTAAGTCATTCTTCACTTGCTAACAGCGTTGCTTCAGTTTGCAGACGTTTAAGCTGTTGGCATTTGACGGTTAATTATCTAAATCGGTGTCCTATTTAATATCTTGTCTTTCTAATTTAACCGCACCACACAACTTTAGTTAATTAATAAATAATTAATTCATTCCTTATTCATTAAAGTTCAGGGTCAAAGGCATTCAGAAGCTACAGCGCAGAACACAAGGCGAGAACCAACCCTAAGCCCAATAAATTGCAGGGCAGCAGATACAAGATACACATGTACACAGTTTAGAGAGACCAATTGACCCAACACACATCTTTGGTATGTGAGAGGAAACTGAAGCAAACTTCACACAGGCGATGTTCGCACTAGGATTCGAACCGAGGATCTCAGGAGCTGTGCTTCAACATGCTGCCTAACCCAAACTTTTATTTTGCAAACATTTGCTGTCATAAGTCTTGATGTCCACCTGCTTCTTCTAGTGAGATTTGTAGAAGTTCAAAATCATGTGTTCCTCTGACAATTCCATCACATGATTCTGTACTTTGGATAAGGCCTTGAAAAACCTGATGGACAAAAATGTTGGTAAATGCTGAATATCTTGTTATAGAAAAATAGAATATTGTATTGAATAGACAGGCAGTTAGATAGAGTATTGAACTGTGATATGAAAATTTTATCCTGGCACATGTACGTGCAACCGTTATCAGACACAGCGAGCACAAAGACCGAACAGAGAGAGCCTGGAGAAGTGGTAGACAGCAACCTTCAAAAGCTTGATCTTTTTCTTTCTGATGGAAGTGCAGCACAGCAGAGGGAGGAGGATTAGCGAGTAGAAGGGACAAGATGCTTCCTCCCATGAGACTCAACTGTTTGCAGCAAGAAAAGCTTCTCAAACATGTCTGTCACAAAGAACACGTGCATTAAAGCTTATGTATGTGTGCGTGTGTGTGTTGGAAGGTCCATTTATATATATTTATATAAATAAATGGACCCTCCAACACACACATATAATATATAAAAAATTGCCAGGGTCAATACAGAGAGGGCTAAAAAAACTGAAAGATAGATAGGAAATGATACAAAGATAATTTTATTGGTACACAGAAAGAAAATTAGCAAAACAGTTTGCTTTACATTTCTCAGATTAAGGTTCGATTGAGGTGTAGGCATGTCATGATTTTGCTACAGTAGTAGTATATCATTTGAAAGTTTCCACTGTGATAGAAAGACGTATGTGAACATTCATGTTTGGACTCTCAGGCTTAATTAGAGCAGAACTATAGTACTTCTCATATTTATGTAGTGGTGGGCGGTATGACTTTTCACCTCGAGATTATTTTGGGTCTTTTTGTCCCTCATAATTCACTGACAAGGTTTGTACAGTAAATATGCACAGCGATTAAAACTGGGATCTTTTTTCTAATGAAAGAGTGCATTTTGTTTGGTATATACTGCTTTGAGTTCTCCACGTTGCTTCCATGTTGCTGACTAGACAGGGAAGAGTCATGTGACTACACATGCGGTAGTATGTTTTTAAGGGGACAGAACATGAACACACAGTGAGGAACTTATTAACTAGGTATTAATTAAGAATCAAAATAATCGGCAAGGGTTTCAGTTATTTTTTATTATTTGCCCAGCCCTACTTTTATGCATCCCATGTTTTGAGCAGATGCTGCAGCGATCTGTATGCTCCTATAACTAAAACTTTTTTATGCTCAGGCTATTGTTTGTGAGACCGCACAGGTAAGTGGTTTAAGAATGTGAGTTTTAACGTACACTTCTCAGAGGGACATGCTCTGATATTGGTACATTTATGGTCAACAACTGTAGTAATTGTAGGTCCAATAAAATTCTGAAGTTCACAGCCATATAGTCTGTGTGTGTGTCTGTGTGTGTGTGTGTGTGTGTGTGTGTGCTCCAGTCCTCTTTTATGCTGCATTCTGTACTTCCTTAATTATCCACTCGAAATCCCAAGTGAAGCCCAGTGTGTCTACTACCACATAATTATATACACTGCTCTCTATCTCTCTCTCTAGCTCTCTCGCTCTCTCTCACACACACACACTTGATAATATGCTACAGTGCTGGCAGAACTGGGACAAAGAAACGGATGGACTTGGACTTGTGCGGCAAAACATAACCAAAAGCTTTCCCTTAAACCCTTAAGTAAGAACATTGTCTTTTTTAAACAAGTAACTCAACAAAGTACTGTGTCCTATGCCAGATTTGCTTGAGTTGTGCAGACTCATTAACTTGAAGCATGAAGCATTCGGTCCCCTCTTGCCCATGCACCAGCCTTCATTCATGGCGATGTTGAATCGTCAGGATGTCATGAATGTCTTTTATATTCAGCGATGTGTGCACGAGTGCATTTTATCAGCTGATGCCATGACTAAGTGGTTGTAAGTAGCGTAATGTCATTAAAGATGTACAGCTGTTTCTGGCATGCTTAAAGCTAACATAACATACAGGTACATTGTGTGATTGTTATATCAGAACTGATTTTCTCGTAACTTGCCAAAGTTGAAACTTTCCAGAAGATGTGCATAAATAATATGCTTAGAGGAGAAAATCATTGTATCATCCAAAGTCGTAAACACGAACATCTAACACCTAACCAATAAGACCAACATGTGGCATGTCCAGCCCTCCTTTTTATTAAGAAATCTGTCTTCAATGCACTATCCTTTAGTTGTTCCAGCCAGTACCCATGGTTGGGTTTTTGTTGGTGTGGCTTTTAGGGAAAGTATTTAAGAGGGGAGTGTTTGATTTTGGTACTTCATTTAAGCTAGCCGTCTCTAAACTAACAGTTCACATAGCAACCTTAATTCATCCAGTGCAGAGACCCGCCAGTTGGTAAATGGCATCTAGGTTTGATGTGAATGTAGAGTTGAACCACAACACTTTCTGTAACATCTTTGACTCTGCCTTAATTTGGAGGCACGAGCTTGTTAACAAATGAGTGCAAAAATCTAACTGACAATGGGCGATCTGATCTGGTTTATAGCAGTTATCTTTTTTCAGTGATTTGGTGAGGTGGACTGTCAGTCAAGATCTCAGGTTGTTCAGCCAAAGTTTGTGTTAGCCTTGAGTTTGTAATCTACCTTCTCTGCCTACTAATGGATGAGGAGCAACAGAGACACTATTTCTTTTTCAAGTACATCAGGCTGTTTATAGCCTCCATATGGCATTGTGTTCCATACAATACCCATTATCATACTGGTGAGCACCCATACAACTGTAGTTTTGTAATGAGAACATGGCAACAGATAATTGGGTACACCTGGTAGTATTGCTTTTTGGTTTTTAGCAACCTTCTCTCTCTCTCTCTCTCTCTCTCTCTCCATATCTGGCTTTGCTACCATAAAAGTTGCTGCTTCAGTTCTCCAGCCTCTTCTTTTGCATCTTTTCAGCTCATGTAGCCTGCGCACAATTACTCTTTGCAGAACGCAAGAAAAAAAACAGTGTAATAGCAAACTTTTGTGTTACCACACCCTGCACTAGGTAGAGTTTGGCTGGGCAATTAATCGAAAATTAATCTAAACTGACATTCAGAACCATTGCCTGATGTATTCATGCCCCTGCCAATTAATTTTTTTCTTTTTATTCTGTTTAAATATTTGTTTTTATATATATCTTAATACGTTCCCCACAATATGAAAAAGATTTAAGAAGATGGAAATAAATAACCAATGCCACATCATCGGTGTGTTCATCGGTGTGTTTCCTTCAGTTATTTTAAAATAAATAATATATTTTAAAATAGGCCAAATTATTAGTTATTTTCTTCAGTTTTTAAAACGATTTGCACTCTTTCATTAGACAAAATATCCCAGTTTTAATAGTTGAGCGTATTTATTGTACAGACCTTGTCAGTGAATTATGAGGGCGAAAAACATCAACAACAACTAAAAACTCAAAAGCAAAATAATCATTCGTTAATCGTAATCGAGGTCAAGTGTTCAGTGAATCATGATATTGACTGGAGCACTGAGCCAGTTTGACTTCTCATAGCTGCCATGCCTTACTTGTCTCCGAAATCCTACTCTTTATTCCACAGAAGTCTGAAGACTCACCTTATCAAACAATACCTAGGATAATGTTTCTTCTATTGTTTGCACATTTGTTGTGGCTCTTCTTTGTGTATATTGTTGTACTTTCTTGTGCCCTTAGCATCAAACTGAGAACTTGTGTATTAGTCTCTGAGTAACATTAGTGGTTTGTCTAACTGATAATAAATACTTGTAGCTCATCAAGTATTTGCATCATGGCACCTACAAACAGCCTAGTTTATCGTTTTCTGTAATATTTTATCCAAATGATGTGTGTTTTTGTGTGTCTACATTTCTCATGTCTAACATTCACTTTATATTCATACTTAAAATGAGCATGCATAACCACACAGATGGAGAGTTGATGGCAGAAACACAGGGTACTGGCTTTTCTCCAGTAATGATGTCATTTGGTGTGCAACAGTGCACGTTTGGCGGATATGTGCTCAGGTCAGTATCACAGTAGGAGAAGTGTTCTGCCAGAATCCTTACTGAGACTGGTGGTCATTATGTCTTCCTTTGTCAATCAGTGTCTATGGGGCATGTGCATGTTTCAGTATTAATCAAGATCAGATTCTTTCGGCTGTAATCTCTTGATTATACAGGGTTTTTCCTGCGTAGAGAATTATGAGGTGATCGCTTCCTGATCAAATTTTGTGCCTCTTCCAGCTCTTGACAAAACTCTAATGGGTGTCTTCATGGAAAACTGAAATCTTAATAGTTTATTTATTTGTATCTGCTGTTGTTATATTCCACCGATGTGGTGGTGCTTTATCCTAACCAGCACAGTGCTCTGAAAAAGGTACTGCCAGGAATTTTCCTCAAAATTTTCCACTCCATAGACATACAATGAATTCAGAAAGTATTCAGACCCTTTCACTTTTTTCACATGTTGTTATGTTGATGCCTTGTGCAAAAAATAATTAGAAAGTGAGAAGAGGCTTTGCTATGACACTTGAAATTTAGCTCTGGGGGTCTGCCATTTGTTTTGATCCTCTTTGAGATGTTTCCACAACTTGATTGGAGTCCACCTGTGGTAAATTCAGTTGATTGGACATGATTTGGAAAGACACACACCTGTCTATATAAGGTCTCACAGCGACCAATGTATATCAGAGCAAAAACCAAACCATGAAGAGGAAAGAACTGCCTCTAGAGAACTGCTGCACTGAGTTCCCATGAGCACAGTGGCCAATTCTTAAATGGAAGCTGGAGAAGGGCCATGGTAAGAGTGGTGACCCAGAACCCAATGGTCACTCTGGCTGAGCTCCAAAGATCCTGTGTGAAGATGGGAGAAACTTCCAGAGGGTCAACCATCACTGCAGCACCCCACCAGCCTGGGCTTGGCAGAGTGTTTAGACAGAAGCCTCTCAACAGTAAAAGACACATGAAAGCCCGTCTGGAGTATACAACTAGAGGGCTCTCAGTCTGTTAGAAACAAGATTCAAATTTAAAACCTACAAAATGTTTCTGGTTCGGGTGAAACGGTGGCACAACGGACTCCGCCTGTGAGGAATTTGTATGTTCTCCCTGGATTGATGTGAATACTCTGGCTGCCTTTCCCATTCCAAAGACGTGTGTTTCTAAAAGCGACCTTTGCATGTGAGTGAGTGTATGAGTGCCCTACGATGGATTGGCATCCTGTCTAAGGTTGTTCTTGCTTTGCACCCTGTGCTGCCTGCTAGGCACTGGCTTTCCTGCGACCCTGACCAGGGATAAGCAGATAAGAAAATGAACGAATGAAGGAATGTATCTGGATTTTTAACTACAAATATAACTACAAATCAAGCAAATCTGCATATAGGAAAGTTTGTCTCTCTATCCCGCTGTCTGTCTTCCTTGTGGCTTTACAGAAGAAAATATGGCACATGGTTGCGTTGTTCAGTGATGGATGAAGGAGCAAGAGAGGTATAGACAGGGCAAATAAGAGTGAGGGAGAGAGATGGAGAACTCAGGATTGAGAGGGGTTGGATACCTTCGCTCTGGCGACAAGAACAAGAGAAATCAATTACGAAGCAGGATGTCATTGCACACTGGACAACAGCGGCTCTGTGTGCCCTCACTCACAAAGACAGAGAACGAAACTGAGGCATAGAGAGAGAAGGATGGAGAGATTAAGAGCAGCTTGGCCTAACTGAGAAGCACCATCTGGTATACTGGTTTCACACATGGAGAGAGAGAGAGAGAGAGAGAGAGAGAGATCGTGGAGGTGAGAATGCGGTAGGCAGAGATGAGTGAATGGACGGTGTTGAAGAGGCATGAAAAAAAAAACATGATCTTTCTTCTCACCTCTTTCCAACTTTCAAGCACAAAGGAGATATCACTAATTAAGCCCTGCAGCCATTGCTCTCTCTCTCTCTTTCTCTCTCTCTCTCTCTCTCTGGTTTATGATACGAGTTTCGGCTGCATCTCTCTTATAACAGCTTTGATCTTTCCTCACATTTTAGGATACGTTGAGCAAAGCACAAAGACCTGATATTCCAGCAAAGGCATCACAGCCCCAAGGCCTCCAACTTGACTTTGAGTAGCCTAGTTTAGCCTACTTCTCTAGCAAACCTGTCTTAAATAACTTTAATAACTTTGTCCTGTCATCTAAATCATGCTTCTAATGTAGTCTAGACAGTGGCTGCTCAGGCAAGATGCACAATTATGATTATAGGTTATTAAAAGAGTAGACCCTAGGGCTGTGCTAAAAACTAGATACAGCAATATACTGCAGTATTTATTTCCGAGATACATTACATCGATTTTCAGATCAAAATACCGATTTTTTTGGGTGGATCAAATCCCACCTCTGCCAAGCTGCCACTGTTGGGTCCTTGAGCAAGACCCACAATTGCTTGGATTACTGCTGCTGTAGATGTTGTCAATCAATCAATGTGATGTGATGTATTAAGACGACTCAGATTGTACATCCTAAAGTGTATTTCAGCTGTTTTTATTTTTTCAGTGAACTATGTGGAATATGCAGTAACGCTGTAAGACAATGTATCGTGATATAATCGTGTCATGACCCATGTATCGTGATGTATATCGTATCGTGAAGTCCTTTCCATCACCCACCCCTCATAGGCTCTGTGAGTATTGGTGAGGTTTCTTTGTCATAACAAAACTCAAGCAAACGAAGCTCATTTACAGGTTACAGGCTCAATCTGACATCTGTTTCCCCGGGGCTCCGAAGGACCCTGAAGCAATTGATTGGTTTGCTTGTCCTTTAGTTTCTCATCTGAAGTTCAGTGATCTATGCCTACAACTCCCAGATAGTGGAATGTAATGAAATTCAAAAGTAGCCTTGTTTTCCCTTGCAATATTTCTTTATATTTCCAATTAACACTGTGTACAAGCAGCTCTGGGCAAGGAGTAAATACATGCAGTTATTTAACACTTGCATCTGCTTGTGTTCGAGCAAACGTGAACAGTGTGTCTGAGCTGTGCACAGGAAGGCAGCAGTTGGTTGTGTTTTTGTGGTGGTGGTGGTGGTGGGGGTGGAGAGAGGGAAGATGAGTGAACGCCATCTGGTATGATGAAGGAAAGAAGAGGAAGGATCAGGTAATCTCAGCCATGATTAGTAACAAAGTGCTAATTAATGTCATAGGACCCAGACCAGGTAATGACTTTAGAGTGAATTAGATCTGATTAGGATGTTGAAGTGCAGGCAAGTGTACAAAACACACACACACACACACACACACACACACACACACACACACATAGAGAAAGATCGGCTTTTGGCACTGAGTACCTAGGCGAAAGCTTCCAGAGATCTCAACAGACTCACTGCAAGGTTTGTGTGTGTGTGTGTGTGTGTGTGTGTGTGTATGTGTGTGTGTGTTGCATGCTGCATGAGTACTGTTGAGAAACATCTCCCCACTACTATCCATCACTTATTGCTTGTGTGTGTGTGGCCAGAAGTGTTGCTGAAAGTATTGAAGCAATTAGTTTGAGTGCAATTTGAGTTGTATGATGGCAACTTCCCCTATTAAAAACTGGTCTTTAATATTTTCTTCTTCTTCTTCTTCTTCTTCTTCTTCTTCTTCTTCTTTTTATAACATTATAATTATTAGTATTGTGGGACTGTGGTGGCCTTGCTGTTAAGGCACTGGACTATGGACCAGAAGGTCCAGCGTCTGCTAAATGACACAAGTTATTAATTGTCAATTGCGGTTCAGATGCGTAGACAGCCTGAACGGAACAACTTTCTGCATTTTGTGAAAGTGTTCTAAAAACAAACACAAACTCTTGAGCAAAAGCAAGATCTCTTAATGTGAATCATGCACAGATCAAAATACATTGTTGTGATCCTTATCAGAAGCATTGTAGAAATGAATAGCAAGTTATTTAAAGCGACAAAGATTTCTAAAGACCTGGCTAGTCATCAGTCCACAACAAGTCATATTGTCTAGTAACTGAGAAGAGCACCGTGCTCAATGACTGCCAAACGAAAATGGTGTTCATGGAATGACACCAAGCTGAGGACTACAGCTGTCAAGAGAAACACATTGCTCTGTGTCTCAGGTTTACAAACGACAACCTGGATGTTTACTGCACTTCTGGGACAGCTAGGACATAGATTAACTGTTTGGAAGAAATGCACGATGCTGTGTCGGATGAAAATGGTACTGTGGAACCAGCACCAAAATCCATCCTAACTGTTTGCTGCCTCAAGGCCTGAAAAACTTGCAAAAGAAAGTCAACGAAGAAACTAATTTGAAATTGTGTGAAACTTGAAATATTACATGCGAATGACAGAATAGCACACCATGGTTTGGCAGGGTGGCTCAGTGGGTATCACTGTTCCCTCATAGCAAGAAGGTCATGGGTTCAATCCCCAGGTGGAGTGGTCTGGGTACTTTCTGTGTGGAGTGTGCATGTACTCCCTGTGTGTGGGTTTACTCCAGGAGGTTAATTGGTGTCTCTAAAGGTGTGTGAGTGCATGTTCAATCTGATCAATTAGTGCTCTATTGAGGGTTGTTCCTGCCTTGTGCCCTATCCCACTGGCTGTCCGTGACCCTATAAAAGGATTAAGCAGATAACAAAGTGAATGAATGAATGTGTCACAGTTGAGTTGCTATGAGTTTTTTTATGAGAGACTTGATTTTTGTTTAGTCCAGAGGTTAATTTATCAGCTCATACTGTGAATACTGGGTCAGTGTGCTCAAATTAGGCATGAAATGTGCTATTGTTGGTGTTTGGAATGTGCAGAATGTGTTTTATTATAACTTGGGTAAGATCAGACCAGATATGAGGGAGTGCTTAACGCTGGACAAAGTTATAAAAAACATTTCGAGAGACTTGTCTACAAGCAGGAAATGGGTATTGCTAATCTCCCTAGAAGTTTTCACAGAGAACAAACTGTGTAGTGCTCAACATGTGAAGGGGAGCCAGTTGGAGACAGTGGCCATTTCACTTTATGGTACAGGAAGATGCAACAGAAAATTGGTGGTGTCTTGACATTTCTCTCTGAATGTCCCTTTAAGTCAGCATAAGCCAATTAAGATAAAATGTCACACAGCATCTTTTTTCCGCAATTAACAAAGATGTTGTAATCCATCTGTATTTATGTTATCTAGACTTTCATTTAGTTAAGATACTTTAGCTATGAAGTGTGTAGTGAAGCCAGCAATAATCCTCTGAAGGATAGTTTTAATTTAGCCGAGGTCACATTTTGGAGAGTAACTTAGCTAAATACATTTAAAACTGTATTTCCCAGCACTTTATATAGCCTGTGTTTATAGCTGAACCTCAGCACTGTGTGGTGTCTCATTGAGTTCAGCCTCAGATCTGTCAAACCTCTCCTCTTTTCCGCCCTGCCAACTTTCTACAGATGCTGCCATCCTGACTCCTGCTTGCTCTCTGTCTGACACACACACACACACACACACACACACACACACACACACACACACACACACACACACACACAGATGTGAAAAGCCTCTATATCAAGTCAGAACTGAAAAGAATCTTGCAGAAACTGGATTTAATATGCATATGCATAGTCTCTATATGGACATAGATTCTGAGATTCTGGGTTCAAATCCCAGGGGGCGCACTTGCAACATGAAGGTCAAATGTGTTTATGGGACTTTGTTAGACTGTACCTCTGCTAGTGCCCACTGCCAGTGCTGGTGAATTCCCCTGACAAGCAAAAGCAGGGATAAAACAAGATGCGATGCTTTGCCTTGCCTTCTACTTGGTGCATCTGGCAAATCTGTGTATCTCCAATTAAGTACTGCTGCTTTTATGTATTTTCTTGTGTTTAAGTAATTAGTGAGTGTATTTCTAAGACTCATTTTGTTGGGTCCTGACTCAAAAATTTTTATTTATCATGTCACCATGATAGGCAACCATAGCAGTGTCTGTATGTCTGTATGTCACTTTTTTCAGGGTGCTTTTAATATTGATACAGCATGGCTCAAAATAAGGCCAGTGTCTGATTTACCGTATTTTTCGGACCATAAAGCGCACCGGTTATAAGGCGCGATATCAATGATCGACTTCTAACGGGTATATTTTCACACATAAAGCGCACCGGGTTATAAGGCGCATGAAATGAAACAAAACTCTTAAGTTCCGTCGGAAGCTCAGTTTGGTCTTTACCTGGCGCAGGGCGTCTGCTTGCTTCCTCCACTTCCCTACCATTGATTCATTAATGTTGAATTCTCTCACAGCTGCTCTATGACCATGTTGTACTGCGTGACTGATAGCGTTGTGTTTGAAATCTGCTTCGAAAATGAATGAATGCACGTACCCTAATGCTGAAGCACATACCGTATTACTCCTCGATGCTGCGCACTACGGTTGCCGTAAGCTCCGTAACTTACCAAGGCCGTGCTAAAACATTTTGACAGATTTATGAGTGCCGTGTACCATCTGCAATCGGTTCTACAGTAGGTCAGAAAGCACAACCAGAATTAATTCATACATTAGGCGCTCCCCATTTTAAGGCGCACTGTCGATTTTTGAGAAAGTTAAAGGATTTTAAGTGCGCCTTATGGTCCGAAAAATACGGTAAGTAAATAACATAATTGCAAAATAGACATCATTTCCTAACATAAACAGTGAAGACATAAAAAGTAGCCAATAAAATGATAAACGTTATGGAATAACATAAAAAATCCTGGTGCTGCAAAAATTGGAACTGTGTAATAATTTGTGATTTTGTACTAGAGTCTTTCCACGTCTGTATTATTACTATTTTCGCGAGGATAACCCCATAGTGTATTTGTATGTCTAGCTGTTATTTGTATTATTTACTGCTTGTCCTCTTCTTAAGTTCTTCGTCTGTTAAATCTGCAGCAATCCTTTATTATCTGTAAAATACAGTGGAACCTCGGAATAATATTGGTATTGTATTACATTCCTTTGCTTTATTCTTGCTTTTAATCATTAATTACATCTGAATGGAGGTGTAAAAAAACAGTAATTTGGTCAATTTAATTTTGACTTTCTGGAACCTTCTGGAACCAGTTCCACTGTAAATATAAAATCAAACACATTGATTAATCATTTACAGTAAGAAGTAACAATAAGCATGGGAACCTTTGTATGGTCAATGCAAAGGGTTTTATGCTTTGATGAAACACTATGCTGCAGCAAACAAGACAAGACATGATATAGCTTGAATTATTAAGGAGTAAAAAAAGCATTCTTTTGAATCTTGTAATGTCCACTTGTATGACCCTGTAGCGCTTTTTTTCTTTGGTGTCAAATTCATGGATATGATTAATCACACTTAACTTTATGAAAATCTTGCCATCAGTTGTGATTAAATATTTCAGTCGTGATATATGACTTTAAGGCATTTCTGTAATACACACAATTTGATAGCTTAAGAAGTGTGTGTGTATGAGTGTGTGTGTGTGTGTGTGTGTGTGTGTGTGTGTGTGTGTGTGTGTGTGTGCGCATTGTCTTTCCTGTCTCAGGAAGGCTGTATTGAGGTCCATTAGCTTAAACTGGCCCTGACAGAAAGGGATCAGAGAGAGGTGCAAATGAAATTTGCTTTGAGAGCTTTCAAGCAAAGAGCTGCTTAAAACACTTACACAAGTGCAAATGCACATACGCACACACCACACATGCTCATGCATGTGCACACACACACACACACACACACACACACACACACACACACACACACACACACACACACACACCTCCTGGGCGTCTGAGAGGCTGCAGATGGAAAGGACGTGCTCTGTCCTCAATGGAATAAGAAGACAGGAAGGGAAGTTATTGAAAGAGGGATGAGCAATGGATACAGAGGCGGTGGGAGTGTGTTCATGCAGGGTTTTGTGAGGTAATTCTGTTACTGGGTCTGATGCTTATCAAATCAGGGTTAAAGATCTTTCTCTCTCTGACTTTGTATATCTGTTTTCCACCCGCCCATTCCCATTTCATCATTCTGTGCCTGGCAGTATGTTTTAGGCTTATGCCATCATTTTTCCTCAAGTCAACTAGCAACCAAAAGACCCAGCACAGTTGTATAAAAAGTCCCTATACTCTCCTTCCTGTCAATCCCTGACACACATCACCAGCGCAGAGTCGTCAGAGAATGTGCAGGTAACAGAGATCTGACTTATACCTTAATATTGTTTTGAAAATATTATGATGGTAAGATTCAGTGCCTAGGCGACACATTGGCAGTTCTGTAGCCCACCATCACAGTGACCTGGCTTTGTGTCCTCGTGGTGCCTTCCGGCCAGGTCAGGCATTGTGCAGTCACGACTGTCTGTGTCTAAGGGAGGAGACACTGGTCAGAGGATCACCCCTGGTGCTGAAACAGGGACACCTGCCAGACCTGCCTTAGACTGGTATCTCATCCAGGGCAGCTAATGTGTTTTCTGGGATAGGTGCTGGACCCTCTCCAACTCTGACCAGGAAATGTTTCATGTCAAAATAATAAGAAGAAGAATAAGAAGAATTTTGCCTGTGATTCCTAAAATTTATGATTTTTATTTTCCTATTGTATTAATAATGTTCATGCCTTGTTTTGCTGAAGTATGCTTATTCTTCCTATCTATGGAACTTCACGCCCAGCGGACTCAGTTATTAAATTACTTTTTTGGGGGACGGAGGCATACATTTTTTAGATGTACCCAAAAACATCCTTACAAAACAATTATTTTAATGCTGTCAGCCAGTTGAAGAAGTCTTTTCTCTCAGGAGCACAAATGTTGCAAAGAAACGATGCCTTTCTGTGCAGTTTCTTTCCAAAATACACAGCAGCATTATAGGAAAATATTGCAATATATTAGCTTTATTCAAATGTGGAAAGGCAATTACCCAGGTAAAGAGGGGATTTTTGAGCAGCATTTGGGCTCCAGTGCTGGATGTCAGCTGGCTTGTGAGGCTCCCTGTTGTGTGCCTCAGTGTAGGATGTCCAGATGAGCTGTAAGTTACAGTACATGAAAGTAAGTCATGGACCAGGTTGTAGCTTTAATTGAGAACTACCTAGCTTTAGTAAGCTAGATAACAAAATACACAATTTACAAAGCCTTTAGTATTTTTCTACCTTCCTACCTGGCTGGATAATTTGTTCAGCACACCTTAGACCATGGTCAGCTCTAGAAACAGAAATAGCTTGGCATCCTTCCTTCAGAAAGCTCATAAGAACCAGGCTACATGTTACATGTTAAGAACCAGGCTAGTTAATAATCCAGTGTTGCATATGCAGTAAAGGTTATTACATATGCTGACAACTAATTTGCCATTTGTTTTCAGTTAACACGCTGTCAAAGCTATTTTGTTCAATACTGTTGTCACACTTTCAGAATGCCATAGATTCACTAAGTTACTGAACAGTTGACATTTGATAGTTTGTATTTGCATCACCGGTGCATTTGTTTATATAGTACATATTAGATATTATTATCAGGTTATCTGTTTACAACTCTAACCAGCACAGAGGGGTAATTACAGGGTTGCTGTTTGTGTGCCGTAGGAGGCGTGTAATAATTCACCACCCCCTTAATATTAGAGGTGTATTTCAATTTGTTCCCCATATATTATGTGCATTGGGCTGCTGTGGTGTGGGAACATTTGCCTTATTGGACTAAATACCCATCAACCAAAACATTAAAACTGCCTGGTCTGTAACATTTAGGTAGGTGTTTCGGGTAAAATTAATGACCACATGTCTGTAGCCAGGCATTCCCAGCAGAACGTTGCGATTCTCACTTGTCTTCTTAACGCAGTGCATCCAGGTTCCATGACTTCCTCAGATACAGTGCACACACCCCTCCATATTCATGACGTAAAAGGAATTGGGACTCATCAGATCAGAGAGCCTTCTTCGTTTGCGAGTCCAGTTCTGACACTCACATGCTCATTTTAAGGGCGTACTCTGTAAGAGGACATCTGCATTATACTAGTATTATCGCTCCCTCCCGAATGCTGAACCATGCTCAGGCACACTTGAAGAGGTGGGCTGTGGTGTAGTTCACTATACTCACAGCCTCAATTGCCGTCGTAAAAATCTACTGATATGTGCAGCATGTTAAGCAGAAAATCAGTGCGTTGCATTCTCAGTACATTTATTATGAGGCGTATGAGAGGGCTGTGTGTCAGCACACCCAAAACGAAACCAAAAAAAAGCCACAAAATAAGTAGAACTGTGAAGTTTGTTTTGCTGTGTGAGCACGTCTTCAAAGTATCGTGCTGATGAAAACGTGCCCAGGTCGGTTTGAAGTTCAATGTGAGCACAAACCAGTGGGCATTAAGTATGAATATGTTTTTACATTTACGGCATTTAGCAGACGCACTTACCCAGAGGAACTTACAACTGAGACAGTCTTACAGTCCTAGCAATTATAGGTTAAGGGTCTTGTTCAAAGACCCAACAGTAGGGTTTAAACCCTGGACCCTTTGCTCCACAATCCAGTACTTTAACCACTAGGCTACCACAGTCCCTACGCCCTATGTGCTTTTTATGGTGAACAGGGGCTAGCAACCTAACCTCTCTGTGGCTAGGCAGGGGGTGCTGCACAGTGTGTTGTGAGACATTCTTTCTGTAAAGAACAGTAAACAATTCTGTGACTTGACCACAGTAGCTCTTCTGAACTGGACAAGATATGATTTGTTGCTCTTGTTCATCGAGACTTGAGCACCAACATCCAGTTACTGGTTCGTGGTTTGTCCCCTCATGGACTACTGTCAGCAGGTGCTCAACACTGCTGACCAGGAGCACTTCAGATCTTGTTGTTTAAGGAGATGTTCAGCCCCGGCTCCCACATCCAAAACATCAACTATGAAAATCGACTGTTCACTTACTGTATAATAACTCTCAGACTTTATCATGTGCTGTTGGATCAACACAGTCAATGTTATTTGGTCTGGTTTTATATGTTGGTAGGTATGTGGAGTTGCTGAGTGTGAATGTGCTGTATGGTGTGTGTGTGTGTGTGTGTGAGAGATGCCTGACAGCCAAGCCGTTTTAAATGGATTACAGTAGTGTATCATTGCGATTACACACACTGCTTGGATAGCTCTGAAATGAATCGCATTTCATGCCAGCAGAGACAGTTTTCCTCCCTCCTTTCTCACTCGTTCTCTCTCTCTCTCCTGCTCGCTCTCTCATTCTAATTCTTCCCAAAGTTGTCAGCATGTTTCGGTATGTGAGTGCGGTGTCATATCATGGTCAGAGTCAGATAATATTTTGCCTGAAATGTCAGTATCAGTGCTGTTTTTGAGAGGTTTTGACTTTCAGGAAAAATCCTCCATGGAGAATTGGAAGCATCTTTATATGCGGCCAACAGTCTGATTACACACACATGTTTAAAGCAGCCATTGTTTTAATTTGTTGAGATAATTATATGTTGAGTTGTATGAATGTTACACCATTTAAGAGATGGGGCTGATGCAGCGGTTAGTGTTATTGAATCAAGTATATTCCCAGTCCAGACTCTGTCTGGAGTGCTATGGTTTCCTCCCACATTCCAAAGACATGCTTATAGTGGATTGGTGCTCTGTGTTGTTGGATGCACCATGATGGTACAAAGATGATTTAAGTATTGTGCGTACAGTAGCAGTAAAGAAAACATACAGACCTATGATGATGTAAATTCACTCAATATTACTCACCTCTTTGGAATGTAGGAGGAAAACAGAGTACCTGGAAGAAACCCCTGAAGACACAGGGAGATCATGTGAACCCCACATAGACAGCCGCCAGGCCAGGACTCAAAATCTGGAACTCTGGAGCTGTGGGGCGACTGCACTAATGACTGTGCCAATGTATCACCCTGCAATCTAATATACAAAACTGAAAACAGTCAAAATGAATCACAACCTCAAAACAGCAGCAAAAATAATCTTTAATTTTGCGCCAGCATAAACGAGGAATCTCAACTTCGCTAAAGTGCCCGGGGCTCGCTACTACATGCCTCGGATCAAGGGTTTTGATTAGCTCCTTTTTCAGCTGTGTAAATGTCCTTACTAATAGAAGATGCAGTATCATTTATCATGTTCCGCAGTCTGTTAGATCTCTTGTTATACAGAGGCACTTTATCAAAACAAATAGCCAAACCTTTCTGAATGTGAGGTGATACTTTGGATTTACTTTTAAGACCTAAATTCAAAACTGTGTTTGGCATCTTTTGGCTTTCATATTACTATTAAGTATGATTCATTTTAAGAGGGTAAGGATTGCTATTGTAGGGCCCTGTGATGTCCAGGATGAGGAGAATATGGGAAGAATCACTGAATTGAGGAATTAAAACCGCTCTTCAGTTGTAAAGACAGAAATGCTTTTTTTAGGTTTTACAATCTAAAAAACGGAGCAAACATAGGTGCACATAAACAGCAGAGTACTTTCACTAATTCAGGGTTCCGTCCATGTATGGAGCTTTAAACCCGGCTCAGCCTCTGGCTTGTTTGTTTCTGAGACCAGTGCTGACACATGTCAAAGGTGAGGACGTGTTATATTTTGTGTTTGTAGTGAAATCGGTGCATCTGTAGTCTTAATTGCAAAGTTCAAGGCACAACAGTGTCCAAATGATTTAATGGCATTACTAAAAGGACCTTAGGTATGTTTAAATCAAATTATTTAAGTTACAAATGCATTTTTATTTATGGTTAAAAAATATGCACCCTGAACCGTTCCATATTTGTTTTTACAACTTTCAAAGAAAAATTTTCTGTTAAAAAAGAGCCCATAGAAAACGAAACAAATCCATAAAAAACGATAATGGGAAATAATGAAATGGAATTTGGAAAAAAAATCGAATGGATTTCATAGAACCCTACTGTAGTTGCCGCTCTAGCTACAATCACCCAGCGGCGAACTTTACAGGTATTGTTTTTCTCCACACTGTTAGGTTTTGTAAAACCAAACCATGATCACACCAGACGTAACCACTTTTAAATCCAAGTTCCTCATCTTCAGTTGTTTATAAGGACTTCTTACCTCTGAAATGTCACTTTTCCCTTGCTCATGGCTTTCGCATATAAATGTAACCAAAGTAAAACACCGGCCGCTTTACTAGAGCTAAGCAGCACTGTTTTAGTAAAGTGAAAATGATAGCCAAATCTATATAGACATTTTCCTGCTGTTGCACAGTACATACTGACCTACAGTCCAAGCCTAGTCCCTTTCTTAACAAAGAGCCAGCTAAAGTTAAGAAATGTCTACACTAGAGTCTCAAACAAGACTGAACTTTGAGAAATCCTTATCCCACCATCTGTCTTCCTCCAGCTGCTTCCCACTCGTTTCTCTCATCCCACATTTTCCTCCTTTCTCAGCAGTATTATTTCTCTGCTTTGTTTCCTCTGTCTTTATTTGGCTACCTTCACTGCTTTAGTAGTTCAGCAAATGTGCTAACATGCAAACATCCTAACATGTCCTGCCTTAATTACAGCTGTAGAACGGGGATTTTTAGGTCTAGCTAGTGGAAAGAGTGTATTCACACACACACACACACACACACACACACACACACGAAGAGGACATTAATCTCACTCTAAAATCAGCAGTACAGACAGACTTGAATCTCTGGAGAGGTCATTAAGCTGGTTCAACGCAAAGAGTGCTGAACAGGATGTCTCTCCGTCACTACTGTAACACTCTCCTCTCCCCTCTCTCTCTCTCTCTCTCTCTCTCCTCTCTCTCTCTCTCTCTCACACACACACACACAAATGGCTGAGGTTCTTGGATATATCGTTATGGTTGATCCTTGCAGTTTGCCTAATCATTTTTGCTCTGCTCTCTGGTGATCTTTGGCCTCAAAGAAGAGTTATTAAATGAAATGCATATAATACAATGCATTGTCATTAAATTTCATTTCTTAAAATTGTACCTAGTTTTTAGCGATGTTGTTGATGTTTGCTTTAATTGTTCGCCTCAGTAGGCTTAATATTAATTGCCTAGCTATCTATCGAGTATACAGTTTGGCAAAAAAGTATTTAGTCAGCCACTGATTGTGCAAGATGAGAGAAGTCATCATCATCAATTTTCATCATAGGTACACTTCAACTATGAGAGACAAAATGAGAACAAAAAATCCAGGAAATCACATTGAAGGATTTTTTAAAATTTTATTGTAAATCATGGTGGAAAATAAGTATTTGGTCACCCACAAACAAGCAAGATTTCTGGCTCTCACAGACCTATAACTTCTTCTGAAGCTCTTCTGTCCTCCACTTGTTACCTGTATTAATGGCAGCTGTTTGACCTTGTTATCTGTATAAAAGACACCTGTCCACAGCCTCAAACAGTCAGACTCCAAACTCAATCATGGCCAAGACCAAAGAGCTGTCGAAGGACACCAGGATGAAAATTGCAGACCTGCACCAGGCTGGGAAGAGTGAGTCTACAATAGGCAAGCAGGTTGGTGTGAATAAATCAACTGTGGGAGCAATTGTAAGAAAATGGAAGACATACAAGACCACTGATAATCTCCCTCGATCTGGGGCTCCACACAAGATCTCATCCCATGGGGTCAAAATGATCAACAGTCAGTTTAAGTCGGGTTGGAAAAGTATGTCCCTAGTGGGGAATATCACAGGCCTTTTACATTAAAAATGATTATACAATTTCCAAACCAACGGTCCTCAGTGGGAATGCTCTCATGGCCACCAGAGAAGTGACTGGCTTTGAAAACAAACTCAGCGTCTAAAATGAATAAGGCTGTTGCTGTATTTCTAAACCGTGAGAATTTAGTAAACACACTAACTGAAAATTGGGTCTAGGTAGTACAGACCTTTCTACCTATTGAGCCATAATGGGCAAAAGCCTAAAAATGTCACAATACCTAATGTTCCACTGTTTTTACCAAATGACAGCTTCGGAAACGAACTTGCCTGGGTAGGGAATTTTGCCAATACTTTTAAAAGTGTGCCCATTAAATGTAAAAATGCAGCACATATTGTCATTTCAGTCATGTCAGCAGATGTTAATGTGTTCAAATATGTCTAATAAAGTTCTTGACCTGACGTTCCATATTCAGCGCAGAGATGGATCCTACGTCGTATGATCAAAGAAGAGTCTCTTACACCAACACAAGAAAAGAACCGAGGATGAAAATGAGCAGTTAGCAGCAGTGAAACTGAGAGAATGGATAGATCTGAAAAAACACTCCGAGAAAAGGGGACCCATATCCGCAAAGCTTTATCTTGCTGCAGAAAAGCAGCAGAGCAGTAAAGAAACTTCAGCCTCGGAATCACTGATAAACCCCTGCAACCCGTTGACAGGCCATTGGTTGAGGGGCAGACAGAGGGTATTGCTGAGCTGGAGGAAAAAATCCAAAACGAACTGTCGGTAAAGTGAAAGCGAAAGTTTCACAAACAGCGATACATTGAATGATGCAAGAGAAATGAAGAGAATGTAAATGCTATTTGTAGTATTGATGTCCTTCAGTCAGGCTACCCGATGGCATTTAGAGTGTTGATCAAGTCAGTGATTGTTTTTTAGATAACACCAAAGGAAAATCTAAGATAAACATTGCAAAATACTTCCCTGACATTGTTGTATCAGTGTTGAAAGGACAGAAGACCGCTGGAGAAGATGTGTTATTTAAACAGTGTTATCTTCTCAGAAAGATCTTAACAAATATTTGTAAATCCCAAACACCAAACTGCAGAGTGGGCTTTATGCAGCATGTTTATAGTTATTTCACAAATCTTGGTTCAGAAATTGGTATTTTATTGTCAACTAACTTAAATATTAAACTCCCAGTAAAGGCAGAGGTGGAAAAAGTCGAGGTAGTTGTGTAATGTTTTTACATTTTGATTTTAATTCTTGCATTTCTTAAAATTCTTGCACTTCAGTGGTGGACTAGTGGTTAAGGTAGTGGACTATAGACCAGAAGGTTCAAGGTTCAGGGTTCGAGTCCCACCTCTACCACACTGCTGCTGTTAGGTGTCCCTCAGCAACGCCTTTAACCCACAATTTCTGGGATTGTAAGACTCAGTTGTAGGTTGCTCTGAATAAGGCTGTCTGTTAAATGATGTAAATGTACTCTCAATTCCAATGAGCAATTATTTTCGTCCTTTGCAGCAGTACAAATGGTTGTTATTCAACATGAACTGAATGTGTAGAGAGAGAGAAAAGCTGATGTGAAACAGTACATGTGGTTGAAAGTGTCAGAGGGCAGAGTCTGTGCTGCATGGCTAGACAGCTTTTATATCAACCTAAAAACAGTAGCAAGGTCACGGATGTTAAAATATTTCTGTGTGCATTTTCTCAGTGTCTCTCACATTGTCTTAAGTGAAGTATAAAGGCATGTATTGGAAATTCAATGTAAAATTCTTACAAATTGTTTTTTGTTTTGGCATTTTGACTCATTTTTTGGAAAACTTGAAGCTTGCAAAAACAGAACTATTCTAACAGCCAGCACTGGTAGGAGACTGGAAAGACAGAAATCAGAATCTTCTCTCAGCAATATGCCTTTTTCGGTACTGTCAACAGTAAACAATACCACACAAATCTCTGTCCTGGTGACAAATTTTAAACTGAAAAAACAAACTCGGAAAAGAGTATTCCATATTAACTACAGGTGCACTTGTGAGATCCCGGTATATATCTGATCGAGATATGGACTCTCCCACTGCCAAAGCAATGCCGTGTAATGCACTTCCTAACATCTTGGAATGGGTTTAAAACTTCTGACTTCTTTTTACAGCTTTTTAGAGCAGAAAATTCATGAACTTTCCACACTAGACAACAGCAGGACAATCTGGATAGAGTTTTGTCCTTTTAGGAATGATCTGAAGCAGGAAAACAAAGAAGTCAGGTTGTGGAACAGGCATTGATGGAATACTGGTAGATTTTCATCACAGTTTCTGGAACATCGTTGGAAAATCCCTCTTCAAAGTACACCAGAGCAGATTAATGACGGAGCACTCCCAAAAAGTTGCCACCTTCACAATCAGCATAGGAAAACAATGGTGACAGCTTTCCTGGAATAAATATTTCTCCTACCACTTCCAGTGAATGGTATGACATTGGAGGAAAACTGCTCTCTTTCAAGACACCTGTACTGGAAAATCTCAGAAATGTCCAAGAGAGCTCCGTACCAGGCCAGCCTAAAAGTGCTCAACTGAAAAGCTCTGTCACCGTCAAGTACTTGAAACAGGGTCTTCCCTGAAAGGAAGCTGGAGGACCCTCATAAGAGGCCTATAGGAACGAAGGACATGGTACATGGTACAATAGTTACAAACATTTACATTTACAGCATTTAGCAGACGCCCTTATCCAGAGCGACTTACAATTGGTACAGGCTTACAATCCAAGCAATTGTGGGTTAAGGGTCTTGCTCAAGGACCCAACAGTGGAAGCTTGGCAGAGGTGGGATTTGAACCCTGGACCTTTTGGTCCATAGTCCAGTACCTTAACCGCTAGGCTACCACAGTCCAAGCATAAACAAGCACAGCGCACGCCTCGATCTCTCACAATCTGAGTAATGTTTCTTCAGTAGGAAGCTAGAAACAATATCTTACCTTTTCATAGAGAGATCACATCGAAGCAGCCTTTTTAACATACTGAAAGCACTGAGTAGTAAAAATTGGATCATGCTTTTAAGCTCAAAGTATTATTTAACAACAGTGTTGAAACAAGAATGTGGCTTTATTTAATTTTCTATTACAAAAAGCCAAGCTTTTAGTGACCAGGAAGACTAAACTGAGGGCTAGTGGAGGAACAAAGCTAGTGAAAGCACTGAAGGACTGATACAATGATGGCTCTTTTGCTCTTTTGCTACAGAGAACAAATAAAGTTTGGTGCAGACAAGCTGAAGGAGAAATGATGCTAAATGACAGATGAATGTCTTTTATAATCAGTTTGAAAAGTGCTGTTTTGACCTGGAGGTTTAATTATTCTTACTTAAATTAATTAAATTATATTTTTATTCCTGTTTGAATTAGGGCTGTGCTAAAAAACAATGCAGCAATATACCGCAATATTTGTTTTCCTAATATATGACATCGATTTTCAGCTGAAAAAATAGTTTTTTTGAAGGAATAAAGCATGTTTTATATGGGGTGTAAACTTCTCCCCAACATTTCTCCCCAAATTTCCACTCCTGTACGTGTCGCAGTACAGTGTTTTGACTTAGAATGATCACCGTAACTTGCATTTCAGCTGTTTTTATACTTTCAGTGAACTATGTGGAATATGGCAATATGTATCGTATCGCAGTGTATCGTGATATAATCGTATTGTGACCCATATATCATGATAAATATCATATCGTGAGGTCCGTGCCAACATCCGCCCCTAATTTGAATCTGGATTTAAAAATGAAACATTATGCAATGGTTTAAATATTTCCTCTGCGTTTACAGTTTTCTATTTTTATGTTTTTTACATTTCACCTTTTATACTACCCTGTTTTTTATTTTATGCATTGTATTAAATTCATGCTTTTAATCATTAATTACATATGAGTATAGGTGCAAAAAACAATCATTTTGGATCGGGAATGGATTAATCCTATTAACATGACTTATTATGGGGAAACTTGAAACGAATCGGCCTTCTGGAACCAATTAAGTGTTAAATTCTGAGGTTCCACTATATTTTCATTTCTTGTTTTAGATTTTTAGCTGTGGAGGTTGCAAAATACATGCTTTCTACTTAATAATAATGATATTAAAGTTTTATGGGGTACAGTGATAATAATTAGAATTACACCAGTGAAACAGTCTCACTCATTATTTTTTCTTTTCATCGTACTCTCTCTGTCTGTCTCAGCCTGTCGTAACAACTGTCTCTATTTCCACTGGAGTGTGTGACTATTAAAATATTAGCCTCCTCAACCCACGAAACATGTTCTCTGGTAACATTGCGAGACTGATCCGAGTGCAGCTGCTCTCAGCTTGTTCTGCATTCAGTTACTGTGCTCTGAAAGCCTGAGCCGATCCAGCTGCAGGTTGTGCTGTAAAAGGATAAAGTGTTTGGTGGTAATGTAAGCTGGCAGAGAGCTTTGAGTCAAATTATTTCAGCTAATGGAGCTTTTAGCCACGAATGCTGCCTGTCTCTTTGTGTTGAGTCTGATGATAAGGGAGTGCTGAGAGGGGTATGTGTGTCTGTAGTTGTCCACTCTGCAGAAATGGGGGGTTTAACTTCAATTTAAAGTTTACTTTCGGTGGTTGAAGCAGTTCAGGATCGCATTCTATTCCATTCTGGGTTGATGTAGTCCAGTTTAGTAACAACGTATTGCTCTGTATTAGCCTGTATTTTAGCTAATCATGAGTGGCATACTGGCAGAAATGAGGCACTTATAGTCAACTTGTAGTCCTACTTAATGTGTGGTTTCATTGGTTTATAGATTTCTTTACTAGTTACACTAACTGCATGTAATATGCTTGTGTACAGAACTCATACTGGGTTTAATGGATATCTAGAAGGCTTCATATATTATTGATGTATTAATAGTAACTATATGTGACACAATTTCTCAATTTCATAATTTCTATATTCGATGTGTGTTTCTCTTTTTCTTTCTGACTGCCCAACTACATGATCAATGTCTCAAGTGAAAAGTAAATACAACATTAAATTTATTAGAGGCGCTGAGAGCTGATGAATTTTTAATATACTCTCCCAGCAGAATGATAAACTTTGAGTGTGATGGGCATGATGGAGAGAAGAAGGCGTAGATATGTACTAAGAAGTCTCTCCGAAAAGTATGCATCATGAGAAAGCGTATGTATATATATTTATATATGGTTATATGGTAAAAGCTAATAACTCATAACCTAACCTAATAACACATGTCACACATGAACAGCATAATTTCAGAATTCGGTTCACGTGTGTAAGGAGCTTTAAATGTGGTCGCCGGGTCTTTATGAGACCGCTGCTGATGGATGTTCATGATGAGGAAGTGTTAGATTTCAGTTGTGTTTTCAGTGCTACTTAGTCAGCTAAATAGTCTCTCTCTATATAGAGAATGAATAATGAGGGAGTAGGGATACTGCTGAGGGAGCAAGGATTTGTTTCGGACACAGGCATGTCTTCAGTGTGGAGTGTGCTGTTTGCAATACATGCATAGTGAAATTAAGCCATGGATAAACAACTATGAACAGCAAATTTAATAAGAGGTTTAAAATAGCATCTCCCTGCTGAATATGCAAAACTTGACAAAACTAAGAAAGGTTAAAGCTAAATCTAGTGAGAGTGCAGAGCCAGGAACAAGCCAGCAACCCCTGCTATCGTTCTTTAGCAATGAAGAAGTTTCTATTAAAAGAAAGTTGAAAAATAAAAGAAAATGTTTCTGTATGCCATCATTTATAATTCTCAGACAGAAAGAAAATCTGAATTGGCCAAAATCGTGCATGAAAATTGCGATCGGTGCATCTCAAATTAAACCGTATAACTTTGCCGCCTCTTTTAGAAGATCTCTGAAATAGTGCTGTTGTATCTGGCATCAACACATTAGCAGCAGATCCTTTAAGTCCTGAAAGCCATGAGGTGGCGAATTCAGTTTGTCTAGTATATTCAGAGATGATCGATCAGATTGAGATCAGGGGAATTTGGAGACTCATCTTGAACTCACTGTCATGTCCCTCAAACCATTCCTGGGCATTTTTGCGTCTATCAAAGTGCTGAAAGAGGCCATGTTTGTGCTTCTCTTATTGTGAGGACTTTCCACTGACAGAATATTGCTGGGCTAAATAACTCTACACATACCCTAACCCTAAGCCTAATCTGAACCTGAGTCAGCTAAAGCAGATCTTTTGGTTTTTCAGAAGGAACTTGTAACCTGTAGTTGCATGTTGGGACCAGAAAAATGTACCCATAAGGTAAAAATGTCTGATCTTTGAATCCTTGTGGGAACATCTGGTCTTCACACTGATATATAAACTTGACCCCCTAAAAATCACCACCTAAATCAGCCTTTCTTAGCAAGTGTGTAATGAAAGCTGAAGCACAAAAGCATTTAGACTGAATTTCTTTTCCTCTTCCTCTGACTCTTTACCTGACTCTCTCTGCCGCTCAGTCTCTACACTGTGGTTATGATCTGGAAGAACTACTATCACGGAATGAATGAATGAAGGCATCTGGTGTTTATTTATACTGTCATTCTAAAGGAGATACGTATGTCGTTTACTTTGGAAGTGTTCTCAGCACAATGTTCTAAAAAGATATTTACATAGCCGCTTTCTTTGAACTTGTGCAATATCTTGGTAGGACCTGAGATCACAGGGAAGAAGGGTTTACACCTTTAGAGCTTCTGCAGTCACACTGCCATACACTTCAGCTTCTCGGCTCATTAGCAACTTGATCCAGGCGTGTTAGAGCAGGAGCACACGAAACAGCGCTGCAATGTGTTCTGAGAACTGTGAAATCTGGCCATTAAACCAAAATGAGTAAGATATATAGGAATTGTGGGTTGCCAGGGCTGTGGTTCATTCCTATGGAAGTGGGAGGATTCATCATTCCAATCAAAATTCCCTTCAGTGATGAACTGAAAATGGTTATATTTTAAATGTGTATGTGCGCTTCAGCCTTCACACTCCCCTAAATCCTAGATTATAGGCAGATTTTTTTTTTAAATGGCAGCTTAAAATCATTTTTATGAATTTATGAATTTACATGTATTTATGATTGTTGTTCAAACAGTGAACATTTGAAACATTTAGTAATGATAAATGTAACTGCACATACCAAATCCAATTATGCCTAACGTTACCAGGGTATGAATTATGTACTCGTGTTTATATTATCGTACCTTTGTTTTGTAATTTATGTCCTCTATAAATTATGCGTGAATCAGTCAAGTGAACTGCAAGTGGTTTATTACTGATAACTGCACTGATTAGTCAGTGGTGGTGGTACAGTGTGTTCCAAGTGAGATATCATTCTGGAGGTTATGGACTTGGATAGGGATTAGAATTGATCATTTTATTGATGCTAATGCAGTTATAAATTCTGCTTATTCTTCCAATTTTTATCGATTCTCTGGAAAAGATACTATCAGCGTTGATGGGCTGCTTTATTACATCCAAGTCTGAAAACAATGTACAATGGCTGCCTATTAACATTTGAGCACATTAAAATAAATTAACCTCAGTGCTTTCTGTCGAAACACTCCCTGCCATCATTGGAAATGGATGACATTAGTTTGCAATATTTGCGCAAAATTTCAGTGGTTTTCAGTGGTAATTTCAGTAAATCCGTTTTTCTTTATGGTAAGCTTGCCTACAATGGTAATACCATTATTATAGCCTAGAATATTTAGCCTCGATAATTGATGCACTGGAGTGGTAACATGTGCAGACTGTCACACAGCATTCATAAATTTTTCACAAAGATTGGTTAACTTTTGACAAACAGTCGTACCTCGGTTTTCAACTACCTCGGAACTCGTCAAATTCGGTTTTCGGCACATTTTGACTAGAAAAATATGTCTCGGTTCTCGTCGTTTGCTCGGTGCTCGCCGCACTTGCTTACACTTGTATGAGTCGTTTCAACCGAAATTTGATTCATGATTCATGATTCACAATTCATAGTACACAGTGATTCAGTGATTTAGACTCACAATATCTTTTGCTCAGTGAAAATCTGCGCTGTGTTTATTGGATTTTTCTTTTTCCGATTTTTACATCTACAGTACTGTGTTCTTGGTGCAAATGAGTCTCCATGGGTCCTAAAAATGTTAGTTATAAGACCCAAATGAAAGGAATCCTCCAGAACACAGGCTGCAGTTAGCTTAACAGAGTTAAGAGTAACTGTTTTGCTTTTACTTTTCACTTTCTATCCATTACTCACTAAATGATTTTCAACACTTTATTATAAAATAAGCTTTGTCTTAATGATTTTGGCCAACTGTAGGTTAATTTATGTGTTAATGTGTATTGTGCTATGATGCAGTACAGGTTATATAACTCATCAGTTCATGATACATTTAACTCAAGATGGATTTGTCAGAACATTTCCCCATCATAAGTCAGGGAGCACCTGTACAATAAAGCTCCATTCATGTATATAATGTTATACAGTGTGGCTTTTCTGGGGGTCTGGAACAGATTTACATTACCTTATTCGTTATTACATATATATACATTCATTAATACATTACACCTTACACATTACAATTTAGCCAAATGAGAAAATTGCTCGTTACTCGTCATTTTCAGTACTCAGTGAGCCTTCTGGGACGAATGAACGATGAGAACCGAGGTGCTATTGTCTTTATATTATAATCATTTATTCAGTATATCAATATGTTGTGTAATTCATAACTACACTTGCATTCCACTCATAGACTTAATTTCGAACTCCAACAGTAGGTAAAAAACCCAAAGCCATGCCTGTGGACAGAGCTCCTGCACTCTCTAAGCTCTGATGCCAACAGCTCACACCCTCTGCTCTCAATACAATGTGTCATTCTGGGCCTGAGCCCTGGATTACTTTTGAAGATGGCTTGGCTTGATAGCTTTTGGCTCAAATAGTGTTAAGGGGGGAGAAGCTGGGCTCAAATTAATTGAGTTACTTCTAGAGACACTTTCGCAATCTTATAGAGCAGAAGGGTGTGTGTGCGTGCGAATGTGTGTGTGTGTGTGTGTGTGTGTGTGTGTGTGTGTGTGTGTAATGTTTACGGAGTACATTACAGATCAAATTTCCCCCACTTGTCATTTTGACAATTTATTCTGTGGATTTGTTCATCTCTCTTGGAATTATTAACTCACATTCGTATCATCAATAAAATATAATCAGAAATAAAAAATCTGGCTCCACTTGCATTTTTGTTACAGCTTGCTTTGTGCCCCTCCCATTAAAGGATTAGTGTAGTTAAAAATTTGCTCAGATTTTGTCAACCGAGATATCCATAAAGGACATAAATTGTGTCCCATCCCATCATATATATATATATATAAGTAAGTAATTCTATTTGGGCATAATGTACTTGTCTGATTGACTTTTTATTACAGGGACCTACATGTGAAGTAGTGCCATTAACAAACACAATTGGACCTTAAGGTCCACTGCTGCCCATATCTGGGCATATTTACATTGCTTCTTGATTGGTACTTTGAGGCAGGTAATGCAGAATCATTCTATATTACGGCTGTCAAAGGATTAGAATATATGCCTTAATTAAGAAATATAATTGTATTAAACGTGATTAATCACATTTTTGCTTGCTCTTATGTTATAATAAAGCACTACCTAGACAATGTAAGCTTTAACATTTATTATTTCAATAATAGTGATTACCAGAACAACAACTTTTTAATGCCAAATAATCGTTTTACTAGGTGCTTTTCAAAGAAACGACATGTGCAAGCTTGTATGCCAGGCATATCTGATGATCAGTGTTATCCAGCATGGTTTCAAAATATTCCACAGAGCATCTTGTGATGTTACGAATTTTATGAATGCTTGGTTTTCTGTCTTCAAGTGCCCCCATAAATGCTCAAAGGTGTTCAGGTCAAGTGACTGCAGAGGGAAGTCGATGACAGTCGGCACTCCTTGATATTATTCGCTCTCCATGTAGCTCTTGAGGTGTGTTTTGGGTCATTTTCAATGGGGTCCTCAGACTTTTGACTGTATATAAACACAGACACACAGAATCCATGCACTTTTGCTCACATCTCTTTTCAAATCCTGATGCTTGCACAGAGTCGCAGTACAATATGTGTTTTGAATGGCGGTAATGCATGTGTAATGAGTAATACTTGATACTGAAATTGCGCACACATGTATTCAGGCTGCAGATGCGTCTGTGCACTTAAGTGCTGCTTTGATATGTGTAGAGTACACTTATCCCAAAGGACAGATGTATCTAAATTATTCATGATTCACAGTTGGAATTTAACTTCTGAACTTACGCTCAGCACCACTGTCTGACATTACTGTAACCATGAAACATACACAAACCTGCAATGTCAGGTGAAGGCGTTATAATATACAGTGTATAAAACTGTTTCATTCCAAAAGGA
Source organism: Ancistrus triradiatus (assembly GCA_025084515.1). Taxonomy (NCBI): domain Eukaryota; kingdom Metazoa; phylum Chordata; class Actinopteri; order Siluriformes; family Loricariidae; genus Ancistrus; species Ancistrus triradiatus. The sequence goes on along the minus strand of JAJAGP010000467.1, from coordinate 22,429 downwards.
TAGGTTATTTTCTGTTTTCTGTCCTTTGAATTTGGCATCTTACAGAAATGTTTCATATCATAGTCTGTAGATGTTTTTTCTTCTTAAGCTTCTCTGCATATCTACTCATGCAATATCTGCCTGCATGCCTTGTCTTTTGTCTTTTCAGGTTTATTGCTCATATTTCTCTAGTTCATTCTTTTGTTCACATCTTCATGTTACTATTAGCTTCCTATAAAATGCAGCTTACTCATTTACATTTACAGTATTTAGCAGACGCCCTTATCCAGAGCGACTTACAATTGATGCAGTCTTACAATCCAAGCAATTGTGGGTTAAGGGCCTTGCTCAAGGACCCAACAGTGGCAGCTTGGTGGGATTTGAACTCTGGACTCTTAACCACTAGGCTACAGCAGACCACACATACTCCTTCCTACCTGTCTGACCTTCTTCCACCCTACAAACCCCTGCACACACTATGATCTCCTAAAACATAGTCCGCTTACCAGTCCAGCCTACGTAGCTTTGGTGACCAAGCCCTCTCCATACTTACTCCATGGCACAATTTGAAGAGTCTGGAAGTATTTCCTAAGGAAAAGCCTAAGCTGAACTCTTGTGATCACTGCATCAAGAACTGTCTTTCATCAATAGCTGATAGAACCACATAGACAAGAGATTACTTTATCAAACCTTTACCAAGCACTACAATATGGTGTTACGTTCACAAATGCCACTTAAAACTTTACTATGCAAAAAGAAGCCTCATGTTAACTATGTCCTAAAGCAATGTCGACTTCTCTGGGATAAGAGGCATCTGGGATGGACCATCACTCAGTGGAAATGGGGATTGTGTCAGATGAATCAGTATTCCAGATCTTTTTTGGAAGAAATGGACGGCATGTACTTCTGACGAAAATGACCATTCAGACTGTTATCAGCAACAAGTCCAAAAGCCAGGCTTTGTCATGGTATGGGGTCAGGTCAGGGCCTTTGGCAAAGGTCATTTACACTTCTGTGATGGCAGCATTAATGCAGGAAAGTACACTGAGATTTTAGAGCAACATAAGCTGCATATCTTATGACATCCATGTATTTTTGAACAAGACAATGCAAAACCACATGCTGCACACATTACAAAGGCATGGCTGTGGAAGAAGTGGGTATGGGTACTGGAGTGACCTGCCTGCAGTCCAGACCTGTCCCTAATAAAGCATGTGTGGAGACCTTTGAAATAAAAAAATAATAACTGTTACACAACTTAAGACGTGTTTGCAGGAGGAATAATGTTTCAGAATAACACGTGAAACATTTCACTGCTTGGTGTACTTGGTGCCAACACATCTTTTAAGTGTTGTGAGAAGAAATGCCAACATTAGAAAGTGGTCATCCTAACTTTTTTTGGAATTTGTTGCAGGATTGAAGTGCAGGAATGAAGGTTTCTCAACAAATTAAATGAAGTTGACCAGAAAAAAACAAACAAACATGAAAATATCTCAGGTTCATACTGTCTGCAGTGAAATAAAATTCAAAGTAAATGTAAGGAACACTGCATTTTTCATACACTCCCAACTTCTGATAGCTCTGATATTTGGTTGTGGGTGCAATGGCTCTCTATTTGCACCAAGTGCCTTTGTCTGAACGGTGCACGCTACAATTAAGAACAGCAGACGCTAATATTAGTTTTGTACAGCTATGATGATTTCCAACTCATTTTCCAAAGTAAGTTCTTGGCTAAATGTAACATGTTATTTCATGAAGCAATTAGTACTCACCTAAACAAACAGAAGAGAGATGAGAAGTTTGGAGGGCTCGTGGCCTAATACAGATAAATTATAAAAAGAAACAGACTGGAAGACAAACAGTGGGACAGATGGAGGCGCAGACAATTAAGAGGCATTCAAGTGGAACAGAACAGCTGTTCTCTATCCACATGAGATCTAGATTAGGCCAGGTGTGTATAGGTGTCTGTGTGATCTGCTAATAACAAGCAGGTCTCCACACTTGCGTGCATTCAGTTAATTATTTTCAATAAATACATTCAAATATGATCGCTGAAATATTATGTTTCGTTGCATTTTGTATTTTTTAGCAGCGGGGCATAGGCTTTTCTGTCTTACTGCATATTTTTTTTATCATTTTTGGTCAAATTAATGTATGCTTTTTAATTATCTTATTTAGATACATACAGTACATAAATATAAGAACAGAAACATTGATCAGGCTGTTAAAAAATACCACCACCATCCTCCTTTGTGATGTTTGGGACCTGGTACAGATTGTCACAAAAATCCAAAACTAGACTATGGACCAGAAGGTTCAAATCCCACCTCTGCCAAGCTGCCACTGTTGGGTCCTTGAGCAAGACCCTTAACCCATAATTGCTTGGACTGTAATACTGTATCAATTGTAAGTCGCTCTGGATAAGGCGTCTGCTAAATGCTATAAATGTAAATGTTACTCTCTATAGTTGGGTAATAAGGTGCTTAAGACTTTTCCATTATATACATTATGATACCACAAGTAGATGTGTGGCACATTGATTAGCGCTGGCGCAAAACAGCTCCAGAGCCCCAGGTTCGAGTCCTGACTTTGCTGCTGCCTATGTAGAGTTTGCATGTTGCCCTTTTGTTTGCTTGTTTTTCTGACCATGTTGCCTTTTATTCGTCAGATCCTTAATGAGATATGTGTTAGGGGCGGGCGATACGGTAAAAATATTATATCGCAATATTTAAAGGCATTTTCACGATACACGATATTTATCACGATACACGTGATCGCAGACAAAGTGCATCAGTTGCGTCATATTCTTAAAAACTACTGTTCAAATATTACGCCATACGTGGTAACGTGATTTATATTCCAAATCTGCTGCACTTCATCCAGTTAAACAGAACTAATTACACTGTTTATATATTCTGGAACATTCCATATAGGCTGTGCTGCATAGGGAGAGTGTGTACATGATCTCACCTCATTTGCTTTTAGTAACTGTTGTATTTTTAATACATCCGAAAAAGCAGTTTTCGTAGACCTAAATGTAATATCTCGCCTATGATAGTATCAGACATTACCATGTAAGACATTATTATTGCACCATTGTCCATCCTCCAGCAATGACGTTTTGGGTTTCAGCGTTCCAGATCATTGTGTGTAGATCAGGATAAAGCCTTTTTCCTGCCTGAGAACATTTTTGTGCAATAGCAATGCGTGTAAGAGTTCAATATTACCAGCCCTTTTCAGTGGAAACAGTGTGTGTGTGTGGCAGGTGTTTTCAGCTGTCCGTGTCCATCTCTTGCTGTGCCCCATGAGATATTCAGGAGTTGTCAGCAGTGCTACTTAAATACCTGTACAATGTGAATATAGCCTAACAGCACAGACTAATATTGATATTTGTGATTCATTTGGTACAATTACATACAACAAGGCTTCTCAGCTGTTTAGAATTCTTCATAGCTAATTAATAGTAGTATTGCTAATTGTTAATGATGTTAGAAAGTGTAAACGTGACAAGTTTTGTGTCAGAGGCTTTCATTAGGGGCATGCACTAGAAATACTTCCAGCATAGTTCAATAGATAACAGCATGGCTTAAGCTGTTATGGAAAGGCATTTATGGACATTACGTTTGAGTGGCTATCTTATGCAGTGATGTGCCAGAGGAAGAACTGACCATTTTTTACAATTTATTTTCCTTTAAGAGGCCAAATTAGGCACAAATGCAATGAAAATAAATACATTTCAATACCTGGGCATTTCTAAGCTACATGTCAGTATATCTTAAAAAAAAAATCTCTATAAGATTTTGAAGGGATGTGTTTCAATTTTTGATCTTTGTTTAAAAAATTAAAGTGTCTGGGAAGCCGCTGAGTTCCTTTAATCAAAAACCAAAGGAATATTGTCTGTTTGCAATAAGTTACTCTTGGTGTCACACACATAGCTCACACACACATAGACACAGACACACACACACACACATTTTATGAGCTTATCTTGCCGTAGGAATTGGTGTCATTAAATATTTTTGGTCTTATATTTGTTGGATTTTCTCCTTCACATAGTTGGAGTGTTTATCTGGCTAGAGTTTTAGGACTTGGCTTTGAAGGCAGGTATCTATAATAAATAAAGTTTATTATGCAGAGACGCAGTCTGCATTTTCAGACGAATGAACAAGGCCAAGCTGTCCTGTCAAAAATGTCTCCTGTAATGGCTTCTTTCAAACCTGTCTCTTACAGTCCTCTCTGTTTACAGAGATCTGTACTGACAGCCAGTTTGGCACCGATGTCCCTTAAGGCAAAATTGGACGTCTAACTATGAAAGCTTAGTTAGTGATCAGTGATTGATCTGTGAGACTCTCTATAGTTACATAGGGAAGATGGTCTATGGGCATGGTGGTGCATTGGGTAGTGCTATCACTTCACACCTCCAGAGATCCATGGATCAGTTCCTGACCCAGACTCGACCTGGTCTTTGTGGAGTTTGCATGTTCTGGCCATGTCTGTGTTTGTTTCCTCCAGGGACCCTGGTTTTATCCCACATTCCAAAGACATGTGTTAGGTCAGTTGGTCTTTCTAAATTGTCCCTGTGTGTGCATGTGCCCTGTAATTATCGCCCTGTGTAGGGTTGATTCTCACCTTGTGCTTTGTGCAGTTATGAAAATAACAGATAAATGACTATACTGCTGAAACCACGTTGTATTTGAGTAAAGTTTGAGCATGGGTCCTTTATGACTTTCTATATTGGTTAGGTGACGTGAAGGAGGCTCAGCCTCTGTGTAAGGACCTGTGAAGGAGACACGGCCTCTGTCTGTCAGTACTAGAGAAAGAGACATGCCTGACTGTGTCTGTTTGTCCCTGCAAAGGGGATTTGGCCTCTCTTCCACCATGTCAGTCCCAGTGAAGCAGATGTGGTCTATGTGTCTGTCTCAGTCAAGGAGGTGGGAATTCTTTGACTGTCAGTCCTCAACAAAGCATGTGGCCATTTTTGACAAGTAGGAGCCAGTCTTGTCTGTGTTCATTGTACAGAATCCAAACCAATTCCAAATAACGGATTTTTTAGTCACCATGTGCTGTCAAACAATCAAGATGTGAAAAAAGCTCTCTTAAAGGACACGTCTGCTCTGGGCCGTTGTTGGTTTATATGCACCTGTCAGGGAAACGTGAGCAGGAGTAGTAAATAGTAGTGACTGGTGATTATGATGGGGCAAATTTAGGGAAGCACTGGAATGAAGATGTTTGGCCATAACTAGGGGTGGGCAGTGTTACAATATTTCGTCATATTGTAATACATTTAGTTATCGGGATAGACGATAACTGCATGTTTCATTATAAAGAGGGCAATTAGTCCTGATTAACTGGAGGAAGTGCAGCACATTTTGAATAAAAGTCACTTTACTAAGTATGCTACTTGAATGGTAGTTTTTAAGAATCTGTCACTACTGATGCATTTTGTCTGCGATCACATGTATCGCGATAAATATCTTGTATTGTGAAAATGTCTTTAAATACTATCATATTATGATATAACATTTTTACCATATCACCCACCCCTAGCTATAACCGAAACCGAATGGAATGTAACATTTGGGCAAAGACCAAAAACCGAACACGTTTTTTCATAGGTTTTATTAATAAACTTATATTAAATAGGCTAAATGTACTGTCTTTCTTTTCAAAGGAAAAACAAGTACAAAACTACAATTTAAAAATACTTTTTGAACACCTTATTTTTTAGCATCCCAGCAGACATACCAACAAAGCACAAGAAGAAATTAGCCAAAACAAACAAACAAACAAAAGACTAATATGAGTCAACTTGACTAAATAAATTATTAAAACAATAAGTGAACAAATTAGTAAAACAAAATATTTTTCCCTGAAAAAATAAGATTTTCACACAAGTCCTAAAAGTAGATAAAGAGAACCCAGTTAAACAAATGAGATAAAAATATTATACTTGGTCATTTATTTATTGAGGAAAATGATCCAATATTACATATTAGTGAGTGGCAAAAGTATGTGAGTGGCAAAAGTATGTGAGCCTGTGCTTTCAGTATCTGGTGTGACCACCCCCTGTTCAGCAATAACTGCGGCTAAAAATTTCCTGTAAGTTGATCAGTCCTGCACACGGCTGGAGGAATTTTAGCCCATTACTCCGTACAGAACCAGCTCAGCTCTGGGATGTTGGTGGGTTTCCCTCACATTAGCTGCTCGCTTCAGGTCCTTCACAACATTTCCAATTGGAGAAAGGTCAGGACTTTGACTTGGCCATCCAAAACTGAACTGTATTCTTCTTTAAACCATTCTTGGTAGAAACGGCTTGTGTGCTAGGGTCGTTGTCTTTCTTGCATGACCCACTTCTGTTGAGATTCAGTTCATGGACAAGATGTCCGGACATTTTACTTTAGAATGTTTATGATATAATTCAGAATCATGTGGTCCATCAATGATGCCAAGCTGTCCTGGCAGATGCAGCAAAAACAGGCCCAAACCATGATATACCACCCCATGTTTCACAGATGGGATAGGTTCTTATGCTGGAATGTAGTTTTTCCTTTCTCCAAAATAATGGTTTTCTTTTAACCAAAAGTTCATTTTGGTCTCATCCGTCCAAAAAACATCTTCCTGTTGCCTTTCGCTTGTCAAACATGAACTTTAGGCAAACTGCAGATGAGCAGCAATGTTCTTTTTGCGAGAGCGTGGCTTCTCATTGCAACCCTGCCATTGTAACCATTGTTGTTCAGTGTTCTTTCTGATGCTGGACTAATGACCAATTAAACATTTAGCCAATGTGAGAGAGGCCTTCAGTGCTTAAGAAGTTACCCTGGGGTCCTTTGTGACCTCGCCAACTATTACACGCCTTGCTCTTGGAGTGATCTTTGTTGGTCGACCACTCCTGGGGAGGGTAACAATGGTCTTGAATTTCCTCCATTTGTACACAATCTGTCTGACTGTGGATTGGTGGAGTCCAAACTCTTTAGAGATGGTTTTGTAACCTTTTCCAGCCTGATGAGAATCAACAAGTCTTTTTCTGAGCTCCTCAGAAATCACCTTGTGCCATGATACACTTCCACAAACGTGTTGTGAAAAGCAGACTTTGATAGATCCCTGTTCTTTAAATAAAACAGGGTGTCCACTCACACCTGATTGTCATCCCATTGATTGAAAACACCTGACTCTAATTTCACCTTCAAATTAACTGCTAATCCTAGAGGTTCACATACTTTTGCCACACACTAATATGTAATATTGGATCATTTTCCTCAATAAATAGATGACCACGTATAATATTTGTGTCTTATTTGTTTAACTGGGTTCTCTTTATCTACTTTTAGGACTCTGATGATATTTATGCAGAAATATACATTCTAAAGGGTTCACAAACTTTCAAGCACCACTGTACATCTTCTCTGTATACTGATTACTTTTATAACGTTTTTATTTTTTCAAAGAGCCACAAATGGAGTAGATTTGTCGGTACTGGGAGGAGGACCTTTGCTTGTCTGCAAATAGCCATCCCTGGGTTATTTTCTGACACTTTAAAATGCTTCCACACAGCCTACATGTTGCTGTATTTACAAAGAACAAAGAACGCTGTCACTCCGAATGTCATTGTTCTGTCTTTTCACTTATTCGGTTGAGCACAGTAAGTGATGTTTTTTTGCCATTTTTTGTCCAAATAATTTCGGTTGCTGAATATTTGGTGCATGCCTGGTGTTTGAACAACTGGTTGACCGATATGGATTTTTAATAGCCTATGCCAATATTTATTGAGCAGGGTGATCAGTGGCTGATATATAATGCCGATATCACAATTTCTTTGTTTGGAACTAATGAACAATGTACAACTATCCCCACCCACCGGCCCATATTGTGTAAATACTTGCACAAAATAAATAATGTTAAGAGAAAGAGTCTAATTTGCTATATTATCTTGAGCAGTAAGCTGATAATGCTGCTAGACTCACTTTCAGACTACAACACCCCAGTGCAGTCAGGCCTCCCCTTTGGGAATACACATGCTTGAAACACAACTGAGTCATTTGCTTGTAATAAATCAAATAACAAGAGAGACATGACAAGGTCGGATTTGCTGCCTTATGCGCACAATTAATCAGAATATAACATGGGTGTCTGGCTCTTTCACTTGCGCCGGTGTAATGCTGTTGTCCTGCTCTGCCATGTGGAACAGTGTTAACAGCGGGCCACCTTGCTCTGCCACAGATACACGACTGCATGCTGATGTAGGCACACACTTCCTCCCCCTGCCTCTCCTGCCGCCCAAGACCATTTATATTTATTTACAAATGATCAGCTTAAGACTTGATGGATGGGGGGTGGATGTGGTAGTAAATGGTGACAAGCTTGTCAGTTACAGATAAGTGGATGCAAAGTGTAGTTAGTGTATTATTTCCCACTTGTTTATGTTATTGTTCTTTCTGAAGGGCTGCCTTGGTGGCCACTTGCTTGACCTGAACTGACCTGGTCTGTTCAGGGACCTGTGAAGCTTCGTTTTCATAGCTTATATCATACACTCACTGTCCACTTTATTAGCTACACCTGATAAACTGCACATGATGTGTAAATCGATACAGCCAATCACATGTTAGCAACTATATCTATGAACTAGAACACAGTTTTTTGGGATTTAATTTCATTTTAGTGCATTATGTAGATAGATTATAACTAGTGCATAGATACATTATAACTAAGAGGTTTGTAGACTGACGTTACCATTGTTGTATTTTCAGCCAAACATCTCAAATATGCAAAGTTCAAGTTCAATTTACTTTAGCTCACAAATAACACGAGCAGTCGTAAAGCCACATCTCCTTTCGGAACAGTGCTTTTGGTCTCATCTCTTTTTTCTACAGAGACTATCCCAGATAACTACATTACACAGGTACCGGTGCCCTCTAGCCGATCAGCTCCACAATGCTAATGAACACACATATACAACTTCATTGGTAAAAGCCGATCAGCCGTCTTTCCAAATCATCTGTTTCATATGTTTCTGATCAGCCAGCTTGATTGTTGCTATGGCAAAACCAGAAGTGAGTGGTTGGTCAGTGAGTTTTTGTCCGCTGGCAAAAGTTCCAAAAATCGAATGCAGGGCGAATAAAATAACATTATAGCATGGTGTGGAAAACCATCATTATACATGAGCCCGAATTAATTCTGTCATCCGAATAAATCTCACATAGAAATCACGTTCGGTGTGTAATGGCCTTTAGTTTGTTCAGCATTCTTTAAGATTTGTAAAACTCGGAGCAAGGCATTGATTTGTCAGAACGGTCATGAAAAGCAATTCATCTAAAATGTTCCGTCATGGGAAGCGTTTCTAAGAAATATGTAAAGGTTCCCAAATGCTGCCTAGCTAGACACATATTGTAACATGATAAACAGCTTTCTAAGTAAAGAGCACAGGATTTGCTGTTTGCTTATTTCTTTCACAGTGTTGTGTAAAATAAAAGCATTCAGGTCTGTAACATGGTCCATGATTCAGAAACTATTACTGCCATAGCCGGTAGCATTCAGGCTGCACTGAGCATTCACCAAGGTCCCATAAATCTAATGTCCTTCAATCACAGACATGCCTTTGTTATGCTCAGGTGTTTTTCAAGAAAGCTGCCTGAAGACTCACGAGTCATACGCAGTGGATCGCTGTCCGAGGTTCTGAAACTCAACCTGTTTTGTTACTGCTGTCCATGGTGCTGTAGTGGCTCTAGTCAGAAGCACTATATCCAAAGTACCCTAAATTTTCAATTCTACAATTACAGAGTGAACATCTGTTTCTCTACATACTTTGCTCATCCCCTTTACTTGGATTAAAGGATGACTAAGACAAACTGTACATCAGCAGACGAGGTGCTGTCTCTGACATTACATTTACAGTGTGAAGCAATAAAGTGAATCTCTCTAATGAAGTGGGCGATAAATGAAGTGTTTTAAAAGTCCTGCAGCACTGCTGTGTCTGATCCACTCGTACCAGCACAAGACACACTAACACACCACCACCAAATCAGTGTCATGGCAGTGCTGAGAATGATCTGTGCTGGTCTTTTGGGGGTCCTGACCATTAGAGAACAGAGTAAATGGGACAAACAAAGTATGTAGAGAAACAGATGGACTACAGTCTGTAATTGTAGAACTACAAAGTGCATAGACCACTAAAACTTAAATAAAGAATAAGCAGAATATAAATTGAAACAATATAGAATGCCTAATACTTTTATATATATATAGGCTGTCCGTACATGACCTAAGATTAGCCTTGCAGGTGATATATGCTCTCTACTCCCCTTTTCATGTGTCACTCCAAATTTCTTTCAAAAGAGCAGAACGACAGCTCAGTCATTTCTCTGCTAAGTGAAAATGAAAACTTATTTTTAACATCTTGTTAAGATTTCTCCTATAGACGGACATTTCTCACTCATTATCGTGATTGCAGATATCGGTGTTGACTAGGAAAATTTCATTAAATGACACGCCAAATTAGGAAGGTGCTGAAATGTAATTATCACAAGGGATGCTATCGGCTGAATTCCGGAGCTTCTTTAGCAGCTTAGTAGAGATACAGATTAGCAGAGGAAGGGTAATGGAAAGGGGGAAGAGGGTTGTAAGAAGAGACGGATCACATTAGAAAAAGTTGTTTCACTCATCTCTGTCTATGTCATGTCACAGGCCTTGCCATCTATCATCTACCCTACTGTCAAAATCCCTGACAGGCCCATTTTGAACCTGACAGAGAGACAGAGAGAGAATTCTTGCTGATTTGCTTTTTAAGAAACATTTGCTTGAAAATCGTTAAAGTCCGTGCTAAATCTGTAAATGCATGCACACTCCTACACATGCGTTTTGTGTATAGTCTGCTTATCAGAAGAGTGGAAGAAAAATGAGAGAGAGAGAGAGAGAGAGAGAGAGAGAGAGAGAGAGAGAGAGAGAGAGAGAGAGAACAAACCTGACAGAGGTCAGGAAGATAGTCTTACTTGTCGAGTTTTGGTTCTTACAAGAAATTCTGATTATCTCACTCATTGTGGCCAAGAACATATCTTCACAGTCCAGAGGCCATTTGTCTAAAAACAACCACAAACCACTGGTTTTGAGTGACATAGGGGAGCCAAATTGGAAATAACAGACCCTTAGTAGTACACTTACTAGGGCACAAAGACCTTTGTGTATCACACTAAATAATGCTCATATGCAATGTCTGTGAATATTTATTTAGTTCTTGTTTTTTTGAACTATTACTACAGACTTATTTGACTAGATAAAGTACTTTCATTCTTATATTTCATATTTAAGCCAGCCAGTCAGGTTGGGTCCCTTTTTGAGTCTTGGTCCTCCCAAGGTTTCTTCCTTATAATGTTTAGGGAGTTTTTTCCCTTCCACTGTCACCCTAGGCTTGGGATTGGCCTTAGATATTAGAAGATAATCTACAATTGTAAAGCTGTTTTGAGACAAAGCTCCACTGTAAAAAGAGCTATGTAAATAAATCTGACTTTACTAGACTTGACTTGACATAGAACTAAGAAATCCTGTATATAGTGCAATACAAATGAGGAACTAGGGATACTAATGAGGGAGTAGTGATCTATTCTGGACACAGCCATGCCTTCAACTTGAAAGCCCTTCAGAGTGTGCCATTTGCAATACAAGACATGCATGGCGAAACTAAGCCATGGAGGAACAACTCAGAAAACATTCAGAACAACGATTTAGTAAGACATTTAAACAGCAGAACAGCATCACCCTGAATATGTGGAATTTGACAAAACTATCTTTGCTATCTTTCTTTAGCTTCTTTCTTTAGTTTCAGTTAAAAGAAACTGAACAAAACTTTGCTGTAATGCTGTAATTAATAGTCTTTAGACAAAACATCGGAATTGGCCAAAATTGGAATCGACCAAGAAAATTGCAATCGGTGCTAAATGATAATGATAAAACCTAGCACTCTACAGTGTGAGCACACAAATGAGGTCTTTGCACAATGTATTTTCAACACGGAAAAGGATGATTTGTTTTGTTTATTTGTTTTATGTAACAAGGTATCAACAGTTGCTTATGAAAGAAGCAATTTTACATCTGTACCTATCAAATGCATTCATACTGGGCCAAGTTAGGGTGACCAGTTAGGGTGACCCAGTGTTTTTAGAATGTGGGGCAACTCCTCACAGACAGACAACAAAGTAGGAAACTAACACAAGACAAGGGGAAAAGGCAGACTGAAAGAAAGGCCATATTGCCAACTGTCAGTTATAAAGTGTGTGTGTGTGTGTGTGTGTGTGTGAGGGGCACAGGTGCTTTGGCCATTCTCCATTCACATCTGAATGTGTTTCAGCCAACCACAGCTTCACCAATGAAGCAAGCATACCTTCACCTGGTGCCTTACCTGATTTCCACTCTCTCCATGTCCCCCTATCAGTTTTTTTTCTATCTTTCTCTCATATCTGTATTAGATCAGACTGTTTTGCAACTGATCCGCCTCTCCTTCACTCTGCCCTACATACTACCAGCTGCATTAGAGAAAATCAAATCTCCCTTTTATTACTGTACTTGCAAGGCGAGTGTGCATGTCACACACACACACACACACACACACACACACACACACACACACACACACACACACACACACTATTGCAGTGGGCATGAAATTTATTAAAATTCCAAAGGACCATGTTTGCCTGCCAGTTGTGGCTAGTTAGTAACTGTCTGGAACTTTGATTATTCAGCCTCTTTGTGATTCAACATCATTGCATTTTTTCCTCCTGAACATATGTAGAAAAATATGTATGTTTGTAGTGCAGCAGTGATATCCTTTACATTTTCTTTTATATCATTTTGCAGTCATACAGGGTGCAGTTCAGTCAGTGGGAAATTAAAGGCCATGTTCAAGAGCCCAACAATGGCAGCTTGGCAGTCACACCAGATATTGAAAGCAAAGGTTCACATACTTTTGCCACTCGCTAATATGTAACATTGGATTATTTTCCTCCATAAATAAATGTCCAAGTATAATATTTTTGTCTCATTTGTTTAACTGGGTTCTCTTGATCTACTTTTAGGACTTGTGATGATGAAAATCTGATGATGCTTTAGGTCATATTTATGCAGAAATCTAGAAAATTGTAAAGGGGTCACACAAAAGCATGGCTGTATGTGGAATATGACTAAAGATAACAAAGGAAAAGAGGTTAAAACTAAAACTTGCAAGAGCACAGAGCCAGGCACAGCCCAGCAGCCCCTGCTATCTTTCTTTAGCAACTAAGAAGTTTCAATTAAAGGAAAAGTTGAACAAATGTTTCTGTATGCCGTCATTTGTAATTCTTAGAAAGAAAATCGGAAACGTCCAATTATATATGTCAAAAATTGGAAATTGGAATCGGGCAAGAAGATTGCTATCTCTAGTGGATACTGATCTGATTGTAAATCTGTCCAATTGTAAAATATTGCTATTGAAGAGTCACAAGTACTTTGACTGAGAACTTGAAATATCATTTTGCAATGATTTATGTTAAAAAATTAATTCCGAATGTGAATTATAGTCTTGTGATCACAGACTATAGTTTTAGCGATATATTTTATGGAATCAATCAATTAATCACTGACCTATAATAAAATAGGGTAGCAATGTAATAATATACCTATATTAATATAGAATAATCCTAATCAATTTATGTAAATGTAAGGATTAGGTGTGTATTGTGACTGACCTACTTGTTATTTATCATCCACACTTTTGTTATGTAAATACTGTTAACCAATAATGCATTTAACTTGAGTTTGTGAATGTTTTTAGAATTTATGTTTCTGAATAAATGTAACCTAAGAAATGATCAGATTTGAGCACTACTCCTAGAAGTCATTAGTCATTGAAATGTGTCAGTCAGTAGCCATTTATTTATTGAGGAAAATGATCCACAGACTTGTGAGTGGCACATCCAGTTTACATTTAAAATGTCCTTTCGACTGTGTCTAGTTTCAGCCAGTCATCTGTGTATGCATACGTCTCAGTCTGTATTGTTATTGCCATTATGCTCCCTTTCCTCTTTGTACAGTATATTACCTTATATTGTCACCAACCTATTACCATTTTGTCATTGCCTCTCTTTGTGATCAGGATATTTTTTCATGTGATTGCATATTGTGGGCTTTTTCCATCAACAATCATTAAATGCTTTTATCCAGTTCACAACTGGCGTGACTTAGAGGACTTAATCTAGCTGTCACAATGCTATTAGTGTAAAAACATATTTTCTAAATATATTTAGTCATCCATTTCCCATATCCGATATCTCTGATTGTTTTTTCTCCATCTAGATTCTGTTAGTCACCTTTTATTGCAATACTTTGTTTGCTTTAATGCACAGTTCCCTTCTTTCCTTGCTCAAAAGGAAAGGTGGGTTTTTCCTCACTTGTTTGATGCTACACTGCACATGCCTTTGGAATATGTAAATTGATTGCAAGATATTGCATGCGCTATTTTCTGTTTCCTGTTAGCAAGCCAGCAGTGAGATGGCTGGCATGAATATGGGTAGCATTTCTATGGTTAGAAAAACAGATTGCACAGGCTGCATCATTATAAAGGCTATTTCTAAATATTGGTCTGCAATGTGTCTACCTGCATATCAAAGAGAGTGTTTTCAGAAGGAACCCAGGTCTATCTTGAAAGCAGGATCCACAACAGCTTTGTTATTCATATGATGTATAAATCTATTCCTATTAATACTATATAAAAACATGGCTGTGTTTAAGTGTTCTGTAAAACTCCTACAGGTTGAATATGATTAAAGACACACATATGATTAATGTTACTTTACTGGCCTGTTTTAAGTTGAACAAGTACAGTAATGGGCTATTCAAATTTGGAATAAGAAAATGTTTTAGTGGAAATCATCTGTTGAGTGCAGAGCTTTAATGTAATGGACTGGCATTGCTGTTTGTGGACAAATTACAGTTATTATAAAAGTATTTTGCATTAAAGCAGCTGCAGAAAAACATGAGAATCAAGATGTTGGCAGATTGAGTGCAATGCGAGTTGAGATGTCTGAAAAATTAAGGGGAGACACATGAGATTATTGGAGTCTTTTTGAAAACCTGAGAGACAGGAGAAGTCAAAGTCTCCTTTTTCTTTCCGTTTGATCTCACTGTGTCTAGGAGAAACTATAGAGATATTAAGGAGATCTATTTTGTGACTTTCTTTTCAAATGGATGTGCACATCATGCCCTGGCCTCTGTTGCACTCAAATGCAATCAGTTGGTGCAACAGGTGTATCGATCTCTCAAATTCAGTGACTTTTTTCAGTAGGTTAAGGCTTCTCTTGTTAATACAAGAGCCACTGAACAACTCTGAAATAACAGACCCAAAGTACCACTAGGGCCCGATGATTTATGCGATGCGGAGAATATGGGCGGAATCATGGAATTGAGCAATAAAAATGGACTTTAGATATGAAGAAAGAAATGCAGAGAGTCCGAAAATTTTAAAGTGAGCTTGACCTGTAATACGGCTGATCAGTCTGATATATCCGGTCATATTTACAGTGGTGCATATTTCTCCATAAATATGACCTGAAACATCATCAGAAGTCCTAAAAGTAGATCAAGAGAACCCAGTTAAACAAATGAGACAAAAATATTATACTCTGTCATTTATTAAGGAAAATGATCCAATATTACATATTAGTGCGTGGCAAAAGTATTTGCTTTCAGTATCTGGTGGGACCCCCCTGTGCAGCAATAACTGCAGCTAAACACTTCCTGCAGCTCCGTACAGAGCAGCTTCAGCTCTGGGATGTTGGTGGGTTTCCTCACATTAGCTGCTCACTTCAGGTCCTTCCACAACATTTGACTTGGCCATTCCAAAACACGAACTTTATTCTTCTGTAACCATTCTTTGGTAGAACGGCTTGTGTGCTTAAGGTCGGTGTCTTGCTGCATGACCCACCTTCTCTTGAGATTCAGTTCATGGACAGATGTCCTGACATTTTCCTTTAGAATTCTTTGAGATAATTCAGAATTCATTGTTCCATCAATGATGGCAATCCGTCCTGCCCAGATGCAGCAAAACAGGCCCAAACCATGATACTACCACCACCATGTTTCACAGATGGGATAAGGTTCTTATCATGGATGGGCAGGAATCGACAATGACAGAGAGAGTCCGGCCTGCCCAGATAGCATCGAAAAGGACGTATCCCAAACCATGATAGCTTGAACCACGTCACCAATGGGTTTCGACAGGTGATGGGGATAGAGGAGGTGGTCGATTATGCTGGGAATGCAGGGAAGTGTTTGAGGTGCCTTCTCCAAACATAACGCTTTTCTTTTAAACCAAAAGTTCTATTTTGGTTTCATCCGTCCACAAAACATTCTTCCAATAGCCTTCTGGCTCGTCCTAGTGATCTTTAGCAAACTGCAGACGAGCAGCAATGTTCTTTTTGGAGAGCAGTGGCTTTCTTCTTGCAACCCTGCCATGCTCACCATTGTTGTTCAGTGTTCTTCTGATGGTGGACTCATGAACATTAACATTAGCCAATGTGAGAGAGGCCTTCAGTTGCTTAGAAGTTACCCTGGGGTCCTTTGTGACCTCACCAACTATTACACGCCTTGCTCTTGGAGTGATCTTTGTTGGTCGATCACTCCTGGGCAGGGTAACAATGGTCTTGAATTTCCTCCATTTGTACACAATTTGTCTGACTGTGGATTGGTGAAGTCCAAACTTTTTAGAGATGGTTTTGTAACTTTTTCCAGCCTGATCAGCATCAACAACTCTTTTTCTGATCTCCTTAGAAATTTCCTTTGTTCGTTCCATGAATAAAACAGGGGGCCCACTCACACCTGATTGTCATTCCATTGATTGAAAACACCTGACTCTAATTTCACCTTCAAATTAACTGCTAATCTTAGAGGTTCACATACTTTTGCCACTCACTAATAAGTAATATTGGATCATTTTCCTCAATAAATAAATGACCAAGTATAATATTTTTGTCTCATTTGTTTAACTGGGTTCTCTTTATATACTTTAGGACTTGTGTGAAAATCTGATGATGTTTTAGGTCATATTTATGCAGAAATCTAGAACATTCTAAAGGGTTCACAAACTTTCAAGTACCACTGTATGCCCTTCACTGGTGCCAGTGTCACCGCACACAGAGAGGCGCACACACATAAACATACACTTTCTCACCTGAATGTTTGTGCACTCCTTCCTCATAATAACTAATTACATCTGTGCTCAGCAACATAAGGGTCTTGTCAGCACTTGCCCGGAACATACTCACATACACGTGCTAACACAAACACAAACACAAACCACACATACACAGTTTGTCTTCCTATAATTGTGATGCTTTCTATTGACATAATATCACTGCCCAGTGAATTCTACACCTAAATCTAACCTCACTCCTCTGATATCGAAAGCAAATCCTTTGGTTATTTTGGCTGCAGAAAGTTTTTGTAGCTTCTGTACTTGCGGAAAGTAAAAAATGTCCCCAGAAAGTAAAACATGTAAGGTATTTTGTGTTTACCCAAGATGTAGAGCCTGGAAGGTTCCAGAAAGGGGGGACCTTGCTTTTTTGTTTGGAAAATAAGTGTATATAGACAGGATGTGGCTGTGTGTTCTTCTACTCTGCCACCTGGCTTGGGATTCACTCCAGGGATCTCAGGCTTACTGGATGGGTGCTCTACCAACTGCACCACTCACGCACAAGCATGGCGTATTAGTAAAGCATCATAATATGGTCCCAAAATGGCAGCTGAAACCAAAGAGACCCAAAATGGCATCTCACCAACCAATTTAGGCTGGGATTGTTTATCCCAAACTCAAATAACAAATAATTTCTTCAGGTTATAGCTCATCTCTTTTCATGCTTACTTTAGTCATAACTTAAGTATTTTCTCTCACTTCTTCTGTTAGCAACCAAAATACTTTCTTCAACTCACAACTTACGTATTTACTATATTGAATTCAACTTGACCATCCATATTTCTTTGGGCTAGCTTGAACACAACTGCATGGCTGATTCACAGCTAACATATTTGTTAGGAAAGAGTAAACACATCTGTGAGTAGCAAAGGTATATGAAGCAGTGCTTTCAGTATCAGTTCTGATCTCCTTGTGCTGCAATAAGCACAAATAGACGTTTCTGCTACCTGTTGATCAGCCCTGCAGATCTTGGAGGAATTGGAGCCCATTCATATATACAGAGCTGCTACAACGCTGCTCACTTCAGGTCATTCCACAACATTTCTATTGGATTTAGATCATATTTATAGTATGTATCATTTAGAATTTAGGAATACAGAAACTTCTAAAAGGTTAAACTATCATGCATATTCAGTTCATATACAGCATTGATTTATACTTTCCTACATTTACAGTACTGTATATATGAAAAATGACTTTAAATATTTTGCCAACCCTTCAAGCCCTATCAAATTCTCATAGGCAGACACTGTCAGTAGTATTGGTCATAGGTAGTAGCTCAATGCCTTCCAGCCCTGCACCTGTCCAACAAGTCAGATTTCTTTCCTGTTAGGTGTTCCCCAATTTTAAGCAGTGACAAGTATAGATGTTTATGAGTTACAGCTGATTTAGATGTAACTCATAGACATGTAAATATGTCTTTGGTTGCCCATTCTCTTCTGAGCTTCAAACTGCATGCGGAAGCAACATCAGCACAATAACCTTTAGAAACTTTGTAGATTGGGTTGTTATGACCAAACAATCACACACCATGTCCACTAATCTTGGAATCTGGAGCAATGGACACATTTTCTGGAATCATGAATCACATTCCACCATCTGACAGTCTGACTGATGAATCAGAGTTTGGCAGATGCCAGGAGAATGGCTTGAGAAAGGCGTAATCAGAGCTAAGTATGAAGTTCGATGAGGTGAAAGAATGCTGTGGTTTTTGTGCTTTGGACTAGACCGTTTAGAGCCATCGTAGTGTGTCTGCAATGGAAAATAATATGCAGTGTGATATCTAACATGTAATGCCTCCCAGTTAAATGCTTCTGGACACTGTGAATCACTTCCCCAAGTAACCCACAGTCATTCAGTATCTATTCAGATGATAAAAAAAAGAAGGGGTAATTGGACCAGGAGGTATTCTTCCGTCCTCTGATCACCAGTTCTGGACAATGGATAGCACTTTGTCTTGTATGCAACTAATCATTCCCATCCTCATGCTCATATGCATGTTATGACTAGTGGTTGACTGATATGGGATTTGTAATGGCTGATGCCCGTGTTTAGAGAGCAGGCTGACTGGTGGCCGATACACACTCCTCCACATGATGGAACAATGATGGAACTCACAGGATCCATAGACATGGTAATGATATGCGAATGATAAAAAATGGAAACTAAATATTAAAAACATCTCAAAGTAACAGAGGCATTGCACAATCGTCCCACAACACTTGATCCAATATTTCAGGTTTCATGTTGATAAAAAACTTCAATCTGGCTTTAGGCCCCTCCCACATGCCACAGATTGGAGCTAGGCGCTTGAAAATTTCATCAGTTGCAGATCTTAGTGACACCTTCCTCGATTTGCATAATTTGAGTGTTGAGGAGTGTATATCGCTGATATTAGGTTTTTTTTGCAGCTGATAAAACTAATAATAAACGAGACAGTGCTGAACAGAAACGAACATTTATTTAAGCTATAAAAACCCTCTGTTTGCACTCTTGTCTTTTTATAAATAAAAATCTATAAAAAATTATTGCACTTCACAACATTTATTGCCAGATAACAGCATCTTCTTGTTTCAGGAGAAAAGGCAAAAATGTGTAAATACTTGCCAAAAAAAAGCAATGTTAGAGTAGTGCACATGGTCGCAACGTCTTTTTGTTTTTAATCTCAGTCTCAGTTAAGAGCAACAAGGTGAATTGCTATTTTTATCATCTCATAAATCTCATAACTCTCTTTGTTGTTAGACTCTCAGTAGTCCTAGTTTATGAGCTGCAAGTTGTAAAGCAGAAAACAAGGGATCTCTGCATTTTCTCCACCAGTTTTGAATATCAGCCTTGTGATGCAGATTATATCGCATTAATTGGCCTGATTAATCGGATCGATTAGGGGTTTTATTCCTGTTCAAGCCCCAAGGAGTCAAAGATCACAGCTCCCTTTGAGGATGGAGGTGGAAATCCAAACAATACCTGCATTCTCCATAAAAACAATCATGTGACCATTTTGGCTACAATCACTGCTGTGTATTTTTACTCTGCTTAAAATATGCAAGTGATATGGCTTCTTTTCATAGAGGAGCAGTTATAATTCTGAAATATCACATTCCGTTCACTGAAGTTCTCTTCATCAGTTCTAACAAATGCACCAAGTTTCGTACCGAAATCTGGAGGGAATAATAAGGGCGTATTTTTAACCTAGAGGAAGGTGAGGCAATACCCAGATCATTTTCACCTTGCTCCATTTCTCATTTCTACTTCATCTTGACTCATAAGCAATCCTATCTCCACAATGGTGGCTTAAACCGTGCCGTCAGCGAGCAAAATGAAAACAATACAAACATATCTGGATGTATCGGAATGATACACTGAAATGTTTCTGTTTAAAAGCTATGGCAGTACAAGATGCAGAATTCATATAGAATTGACGGACATTTCTGTGCAACATTATATGTGCATTGTTCTCTCAAAATGGGAACGTAATAAAGCTGGATTTATTAAGCTTGATACACTGTTCAGGTTGTACTGAAGCATTTGTTAACCTTAAGAAATGTGTAAAATGTATACAGTAGACAAACTAAAACCCCACATGAGAATATTCTAACAAAAATAGTCCTTTATTCTACTTTATACTTTATATTATATTCATGTTTTACTTGGTCTTTCAGTGTAAACAAAAGGCTGTTACAGGAAGAATCTGAAATATGAGATACAAAACTGTATATTACATACATATTTCTTATTACAAATTTAGCATAGAGTCACCATTTAAAAAGCAACCTTTTAAAACACACTTTTCACCCTTTGAGTCTTGGTCCTCCCAAGGTTTCTTCCTCATAACACTTAGGGACTATTTCCTTTCCACTGTCGCCCTAGGCTTGCTTGGGATTTGGGATGGGCCATAGATATTAGAAGATAATCTAAAATTGTAAAGTTGCTTTGAGACAATGCTCCATTGGAAAAAGTGATATAGAAATAAATCTGACTTGACTTGACTTTGAGCATTTATTATTAGAGATTGAGGAAGACAGATGTACCACTTCCTCAAGTGCCAGACCTTCTTAATGTTTTGGCAGTACTGATACAACCCGTCCAGATAGGGCAGTGCTAAGAAATCGACTCCACCATATACTCCATCGATTTTCAGCTCAAAATATTGTTTTCTTTAATAAGAGAAATCTCATTTTAATAGGGTATAAACTACATTCTCCGTTCCTGTAGATGTCACAATTTGTCCACTGAATTATCAATGTGATGTGATGTATTAATCGGACACTGTAACTTGGATTTCAGCTGTTTGTATATTTTCAGTGAATTATGTGGAAAATCTCAATATAATGCAATATGCTTCGTATCACAATGTATCATGATATAATTGTATCGTAGAGTCCTTTCCAATACCCACCCCCACTAGTAGCACACATGGAGTGGATATACATAACCAGATTAGCCCCAAACCCAGGCAGAAAATACTTTTCATCAGGTCAGTCACCACAAACTCTGCAGTTCAGTAAAAATGTACAGTACTTTGCAAAAGTCTTAGGCCACCATTAGATTTGCTGTTGTAGCAATGGTAGAATGACCATATATAGTTATTGTAATTATTTCTCGGTGTCTTTATTAGAATATAACCAGAAAATGCAGGAAATGTGTCTTCACTATTATGAAAGAGGGAAAATCCACAGAAGTCCAGACCTGAATGTTACAGAGGCAGCACGGGAGCACCTGGACAAAGAAAGAAATAAAAGACAGCCTAAATCTAAAAAAGCACTCTGGGACATGTTGAGGGAAGCCTGGTATAATACTGTATTCCACAAGATTACTTCAGAAAACGTGACTTTTGCCTTTTGCCTACTACACGTATGTATATACATATATATTATACACTGCTCAAAAAAATAATGGGAACACTTCAACAACACAATATAACTCCAAGTAAATCAAACTTCTGTGAAACCAAACTGTCCACTTAGGAAGCAACACTGATTGACAATCAATGTCACATGCTGTTGTGCAAATGGAATAGACAACAGGTGGAAATTATTGGCAACTAGCAAGACACACTCAATAAAGGAGTGGTTCTGCAGGTGGGGACCACAGACCACTTCTCAGTACCTATGCTTTCTGGCTGATGTTTTGGTCACTTTTGAATGTTGGTGGTGCTTTCACACTCGTGGTAGCATGAGACGGACTCTACAACCCACACAAGTGGCTCAGGTAGTGCAGCTCATCCATGATGGCACATCAATG